>CAXIVR010000003.1:164600450-164942950 GCA_964035755.1 Teleogryllus oceanicus | reverse complement strand
TTTCTGTCGCGACAGCATGGAGAACGATAATTTGAATAACTAAATTTCCCATTGAACTCTAGAAGATGTGCACAGATAATGAAGTTGCGTTTATGTAACTTCACCATTTGCTCAAAGCATCAGGGAAATTGGACGAAAAACCTGATAGAGATGAGGGTCATTGACTCCTAAGCTGAGGTACTCCTGTATGTACGACTGGATATATCATATTACTTGATAAATAGTAAATAAAATAATACAAAATAGAAAAGAAAAGGTGAGAAAAGGATTTTAAAAAGTTAGAAGTGTTTAAAATGAAGTAAAATATGTAAGCAGAGAATGTGGGAAGGTGATTGTATTAAAAGTTGTATAAATATTGTAATAAAGAGGTATAATAGTGGTATAAGAAATAGCAAATTAAGGTGGTGTTGTTTAGAGTTTTTTTCAAGTGTTTGTATTAGACGCAAATCCAAAAGGACACTCCGAAACGAAACAGTTATATAAATTGATGTTGATGATATTACTGGCTAGGAAATTGCATTCGAAACTGCCGTTCGAAAGTGTACTGCTGTAGGAGACAGCTATATAAATGTAAGTTGTAGGTTTTGGATTTATTGTCATGGAAAAGTTTGGGGTTCATTGTAAAAAGCATTAAACAAAAATATTTGTGTTTAATCCAAATATTGATGGTTTCCAAGGGAACAAAAATGAAGAAGTGATTAGGTATTACTAATTAAATATTATTTTTTTATTAATCACATATTACCCAGCCAATTTTTCCTTTATTTTGAATATCTGGAGAGAATAACGAAAACCCTTAACAACTTTGTTAATAAAAGGAATCCTAATAAATCGCATTATTACTATAACTCAGTTTTTCTACATGGTGAATAATGTATAATTTTAAAATATTAATCATATAATTAGAAATTAACTTAAATAAATAAGGTGTTAAATTAAAATGTCATTAAATATATATATATATATATATATATATATATATATATATCACACACACATATACTGTTTTGTATGAATGAATTACATATTTTCGTTGTTATTTTTTGTACAAAAATAACACACATAAACCCTTTTTAGATCTAAAACAAAAATGAATATTTCTGCTACATTTAAAAGCTCTTTCGATCTGTATATCGATCTTTTACAACGCTGATAAATGGTGTCGCCCATGTATAGGACAGACACGCGCACGCCTATCCAGTAATAAATAGAACTCAGTGATGTAGATCAACTCAAAAGAACTGCCTTCTGCGACCACAGCCATTTGATTGCTATCGACTGTCCGGGTGATGCCACGCCCCTGATTTGTCGGCGGTCTAGCCAATCACGTTTGGCCGCGCCGAGCATATAAATCAACGATGTCAAGTTGATGTCACCACTGAAAGTAAGGGGCACGGGTAGCTCAATGAAATCTCCCCTCCCCGCAATTCATGACCTCGGCACGAGAGAGCAATAGGGAAAGCAGATCTGGAACTTATACGTGAGATATGCTTGGACGAGTTTTAGATAAATTAATGAAATTATTTTGTTGAATGACCTTTTCACTTTTATTTTTGTGTACACATCGTTTTCTCAGGATTCTGTTACTTGTTATAGAACTTTATTCCAAGTCTGCACTGTTCAACAAGTTTCAGAGGGTAGATTTCTTCTATTATCAATACCATTTAAATGTTTATGGATTACCTTAACCATAAGGTAGAGTGAAGATATTTTTTCGCACGGTTTCAGCTAGTTAATTTTTGATTCAGTGGTGAGGTGTAGTTGACATTTACATAATTGAAATGATTGAAGGCGTTGTCATTGTCAACAATAGTATTTATTTCACAAATAGCTTTCGATGGCTTAGCCATCATCATCAGTTTTCTGCTGTCTGGGAGCCAGTTCTTTTTTGTGGCTCCCAGACAGCAGAAAACATGATGATGGCTAAGGCATCGAAAGCTGCTATTTGTGAAATAAATACTATTGTTGACAATGACAACGCCTTCAATCATTTCAATTAGTTAATTTTTATTTGTACTCAATGATTTTGAGCGTGAGTTTTCGATCTCACGCTCACTCTTGTGACTGACACGATGTGTTCAACCGCCTCCAGCAGGTAACCTTCACATCACTGATATAAATCGAATCGCCGAATATTATGGCGCATTTGGGCCGCCAGAAAGTCTACGTAAGGATGACGAAAAACCTTGGTTTACCGGAGGGAGCGGCATCAGGCGGACAACCGAGATCAATCACATTTCAAGAGAAATGCATATCGAATCGACATCCGAAAAGGTGTCTCCTGCTCGGCATTTTCATTGCAATAAGATGAAATGGATGTAACAATGAATATTAAAACGGGTGCATGAAAATGCAGAAAGTTCGACTTCAAATAATACTATATTTTAAGGGGACAATATTTTTTAAATTGAAAAAAGAATACAAAAAACAAAAAACGTTTTTAAACTTTAATTTATTTATGGTTGAACTATTTAACTGATCTTCAAATATTTAATTTAATATTACTTAAATCTGCTTATTTTGTTTATAAATTAATTGAAAATAAATCCCCAAATGATATTTCAAAAATATTTCATATTGCACTAATATTATTTGTACCAGAAATAGTTTGAAGTTAAATTTGGTTTTAAATAAAATAACGCTGTTAATTATTATTATTATTATTATTATTATTATTATTATTATTATTATTATTATTATTATTATAGTGATAGTATAAAAATAAATCCAGAAATAACGTATTCTCTTAAGTTTGTTATTAAAAAAATCGGACAATTTTGAAGGAGAGCCCAAGGCGTCCTCCCCCCTCGCTGAGGTACAGTACCGTGCAGTGGTTGGATTGGGAAGCAGGAGAAACGGGTTTTGAAGGAGGGTTAGGAGCCGCTACGCCGCGCCACTCACTCTTGATGAAGCTGTAGGTGGCCTTGAAGCCGCGCGCCAGGCTGGAGGAGTAGATGCCGCGGAACTCCAGCATGAGGCGCGGCCCGTTGGACATGAGCGGCCGCGGCAGGCCCGAGCCGCAGAAGCTGTCGATCTTCTCCATGCGCCCGTCGATGTGCACGTACGCCACCAGGGCGTCGATGCTGTCGCACCTGCTCGCACACAAACCAACAAATGAACACGGGACGAATTCGTCGACGGTTGCTGCAATGTATTGACAGAATATCATCACTTGTACTTCAGAAAGGTACTTTTAGTTTATTATACAAAAAGGGCTAATATGTTGATAATGAATTTAGCTTTGAATCCTAGGATTATATCTGTTCTGTTCCAACTTGCATATTCGCGAAATATGAATGTTGGTTTTTGTTTTATGCACCAATGTCCATCCATCTCGATCAGGTTTTTCGATTAAGTGAAGTCGTAGGCTTCCGCGGCCAGAGTCATGTAAATGATCTTGGCTATCCAGGTGACGCCGCGTCGAAGGCTGTGTTGCCGACGTTTCGACCATCTTATCGTGGTCTTTCTCAGGGCTGTTGTGCACACAGCCTTCGACGCGGCGTCACCTGGACAGCCAAGATCATTTATATAGGTTTTTCGATTAGTTTTCCTTAATCCATTGAGCAAATACTAGGAAGGCCTCTTAATTCCCTTCGGCACATAGATAAACCTCCCTATCTATGCACTTTTTTTGAGCCTAATGTGAGATATAGAGTTTTTCAAACAATCTTTCTCCATTCTTGCGTACGTAAGTCGATTCCATCATGCGGAGCACGATAAGGAATAAGAGAAAAGAAATCGGTAGCTCAGAAAGATCTGTAACAAAATATTGTAATTTTCACCGCATTCAAACCCTTAATTGTTGCAATCTGAATAATTTCTTTGGGGAAATTGAATATATGAATCACTGTGATGTTCGTTTTTTTCTGGTCAGTGAGGTAAGAGAGTCGCCGTAAAGACGTTCTCACCTCTTATTGTGCCGCGAGGTGGGCAGTTTGTCCTCATTCAAGGGGCTTTTAACTTAAAACAGAAGAGGGCTTACTTCTAAAAAATGAGTATTGCAGTGAAAGCTAGAAGAAAAAGAAATTATAGATAGAAATTATGGATGGATTATCAGTTAGTGCAAAAATATCAGAAATACCTTCTTTTGGTTTTTGTTTTATTTTTGGCATGAAAACATATAGTTTTCTATAGGGTAAATCTTAAAACTTAAATCATTGATGGAAGAAAGGTAAAAATTTCAAAATTTGAAAATCTAAGAACACAATCGTTCAAGCAAGAAACACAATGGAGGTGGTGTTCACTGCATGTTTATGAGCTACAATGGTACACAAAGGTAACGTCGTCGGATGAATCAGTTCTTCTTATTCTTTCCATCGGAAGGCAAGTAAATTCGATTATTACGTATAGTCAATTTCCGACATTTTAAAGATCCCCAAACCTGTGTAAATGTTACCTTTGAGCAAAATTATAAAACCGTTGAGCGTCCTACTGTCACCTCTAATTCTCTCTAAATTACACTGTGAGAAAAGGCCTACCTCTCATCGCATGGTCATTAGGGCTGCGAAAGTGACGTTCCCAAATTAAAGGCTGAAATGGAAATCGGTAATATCAGACAATGAATGATTTGGGTTTTTATACGACCGCAAAACAAAACAAAAACGGAATAAGATAATCTTAGTGTCCACCACTATTATCTACGAGAATATTTAATGTATTTTAAAGACCTTGCAATCGGATATGTACGGCATACCCCATACGTATCAATGATGATAATGTTCATGGAAAGAGAAACACTATAATAGTTTTATTTTGAGCGAAGTACGAGATCTGCATTTTAAAAAAATGCAACCAATAACTCACAGATAACGTAGAGTCAAATTGAGAGCATAATTCACTTACTTAGGCATATGTGACTTCATTCTTCAGTTGTTTCGAATTTTAAGGAGCACAGAAATACGTTACAGTTTTATAAAAATAATTTTCAGCATATTTTCGTAAAAACATTTCTAATCCACCATGAAACATTGATTTGTTTACAACACAGCCCAGTCGGAATTACGAAGTTTTTTTACTATCGCAACTTCATAAAAAAGTTTATTTGAACAGTAGGCTTTTCATTTCATCAAAGAATATGACAACATGAATCCTTTTTTCTCTCAACCTGTTTCTCCCATACGCAGCAGACGCTCCCCTATCTTCCATTTTGGTTGGGTCTGAGCCAATAGGCTTCTTATCGCTGCTCAGCGCTACGGATCGAAAACCATCACCTGCACCAAACCCCGAAAGTTGTTTCGATCTGCTTCTTTTTTAAAGGAATCCTATTGAAAGCGGCGACGCTGGAGATTTGGCTGGTATCGCAGTTGCTTTCACAAAATTGTCCGATGGAAACTCGTACGTGTTGGTGTCTTCGTTACTCGCGTATTGACTAGCCGAATGAAGTTTGGAGGTTTAGCAGAAAGTTTTTGTGACAAACATTTTACTGACCTTATCAGAATAATATTGAAGAAATATCCATGAACGATATCGGAATAAATCAGTCAAATCGCCTTCCCAAAAATTATTATAATTGAACATTCTTACGTAATACTATCATGCAGTTTCTATTCAATGTCATTGTATATGAAGAACTTGAGACAGAAACAAGACTCTGATTGATTGATTGATTTATTAGAATTTCCGGGTGCGTTAACTGCTAAGGTCATTAGTCACGTAAGTGTAGTGTATTTTTTCCTAGGGAGAAGACGGTGATCTTCCATCGCTGGATGGCGAGATCCGGCGCCGACCTACTGTCAGCTAGTGGGATTCCCCCTAACCAGGACTCTCCCACCAGCGGGGCAGCGCCCCAGCGGGAAACAGCTCGAAGTTCCCGACCGGTCTCCCGGAATATGTGGTGGTGTAGTGCATGTTAGTGTGAGTATTGAAGGGAAGAGGATAGGACAAGGAAGAGGAAAGAAAGATCGCGTGATGTCCTTTTGGTAGGGTATTGCTCCGGTATTTGCCTGGTGTTGATCGGAGAAACCACGGAAAACTATCGATCAGATCAGCCGCCCGTTAGAATTCTCCTCCAGACAGCGATTGAATTCGACCTAGCTGAAAAGCTAGTGTCGAAAATCCTGGCGCCGTCAGGACTCGAACCTAGGATCTCCCGGTCAGAGGCGCTGCAGTAACACTTGATGCACTAAGCTACCGCTCCAGGTCGACCTTCACGTCGGCTTGCGGATTTCTTCCCAACCTCCTACCATCGGGGCACCTCCACAGACTGAATAAGCTATAAGCTCCCGACACATGTGCTAGTGTAGTGTGCAAGTAAGGGGTGAGGATAGGACAAAAAAGAGGAAGGTAAGATAGGGAGCTGCCCATGGTCCGTTTGTGAGGGAACTGCTCCGACATTCTCCTGGTGTTCATTAGAGAAAGCACGGAAAACCATCGAACAGAGCAGCCGGCCACTGGAATTCTCCTCCAGACAGCGACTGAATTCGATCTAGCTAAAGTCGAAAATCCTACCAACGTCGCGACTCGAATTCTACGACCTCCTAGTCAGAGGCACTGAGGTGACATCAATTGATACCTTGAGACACTTAAGTCGGCGAAACAAGACACACAAGTTAGTGTTTTGATACTGATCCATCACACAACTAAATTTTCTATTTTCACGCGTAATCAAAGACATATTTTGTTTCATCAAGCCAACCTTTGGTAATTGGACAAATGAGGTAAAAGTTGTACTAAAGCTCCATTTTTTGTTTGTGCAATATCTCACTGTTGCAAACTCTCGCTTGGGAAATTTTAGCATATTCCTCGTGGGGAGCAGACAATACACCTTAAGCAGGACCACGGCACGCGACAACAGAGGGTCTCAGGAAAACATTTTGGCAAGCATGTCAAGATCGCGGGCAAGGTTACTAAGCTTACTAAAGTTCGCGAGCACTGCGTCCAGAGCAAATGGCGCGAGATTTAAAAGGAAGAATTGTACAAACGTTACAGAGTGGCAGTACATCAATGGATACTTGGCCTATGACAGACTTTTAAAGAATACAGGTTATAGTTATTGATTCACATTTAGCTATATTAATTCCCATTTCCTCTACTAAAGGAAATATATGATTCATTAAAATGTACTGAAAGATCGGTCAGATTTCAAATTGTCAGCTGAGAGTAAAATTAAAAATTTTCAATCGAACGGGTCTTGATTTTGTAGTAATGTTTTCTTACGAGTGCGTTAATTGTATTACCGTCCTACGTTCAGGCTAGGTGGTTAAACAAACATGATTGACTGTTAAGGAGCTACACGTCCTTTAGCAAGAATTATAAACTCTTAGAGAGACTTCTTAATTTACTTCACATTATTGGTACGTACAACAAATGATTTAATAAAACAAAACACAAAACGAAATCACGGAAAGAATTAGGAAACGTGAGCATGTTCTGGCCAAGTGGCAGGTGTCAATTGTTCCGTTAGAGCCAGGAAGAGTGTAAAAATATAAAATTAATGAAACAGTTTCAACTTCAATAGAAAATGCAAATATTTCATCGTGTTACTCCGCCTATTCTTATACTTAATGTTTCGATTAAATTATTATACTCAGAGCGTCACTACTTATGACAGAGCTAATGTCACGCGACAAGTAAGAAAAAATCTTTAGTTTGTGAGTGAGCCTTTTCTGATCAGACAATTTTTGCTGCTCTAAGGTATCATTTTCCATACACTCGATAACACCATTTTTCCTGTTGCTAAGTTCTAGTTGTTACATATTTATGAAGTTACAAAAGGAAATTGAGTTAAAATCACAGGGGTGTGCGAAGTGGGGGACCAATCACGTTTAGTCTGTTATGCAATGACCGATCAGCAACCTCGCGAGGGGAGGCGAACCTATTGCGTCATGACCAGGCAAGACGATCCTCCCACGAGAATACCTAGCCGGGCGAGGGCAGATGCAAGTCCTTGTCCCTCTCATATGCGCCATTAAAATGAACAAGATTGCGTTGCACACGAGGGGTTGTTAGGGGGGGGGGGCTTTTGTAGCGTGCCAGTGACAAATAAATTCTTATTTTTATTCGTAATTTATGTTACAAGGGAGTAAAAACGTAAATAAAAAGTACACTGTAGCGTCCGCTACTGAAACGCACGCGGCAGCGTGGTTCACAGCGGGTATCGCGGACACTTTCAGAGAGGACACGTGCAGAATGCACCACAATGGGCAGGAAGCGAGGGAGGCCCAGCCCAGGGTGGGCACGCGTCACAGTTGTGCCAGATGTGTCGCAAGTCCCGGCGGGGAGTGTCATCAGCCGGGCACTAACACCTGGCGGGTGGCGACGCAGCCTAGCACCCGGCGGGTGTCGACGCCGCCTAGCACCCGGCGGGTGTCGACGCCGCCTAGCACCCGGCGGGTGGACGCAGCCTAGCACCCGGCGGGTGCGACGCGCCTAGCACCCGGCGGGTCGACGCAGCCACCCGGCGGGGCGCCCCGGCGGGTTGCGACGCAGCCTAGCACCCGGCACCCGGCGGGTGACGACGCAGCCTAGCACCCGGCGGGTGGCGACGCAGGCTCAGCGAGGCTATAAAGGCGGGACGACTCTGAAAAGGGTAGCCTTTTGTTCCTCGAACTTTGTCGCGAGACCATCGCGAGACGCCAGTGTGCGTAGCAGGCCGCAAGATTGCGGGTATGAGCGCCAGGCTCATGTTAACAGTACATTTGGCAGTTAGCAGATGCTAATGCGGAGCAAATGCTCCTGTAATGAATAGCAGGGCAGTTATGTGTATATATGTAAATAAACTGTGTATATATCAAAGCCATCTTGTCTGTGATTTGTTCAACCCACGAAGTCACACCACCACCACCAGGAGTCGAACTAGGACTTCAAATTAAAGAAAATGGCCGTTTTCCGGCGCGCGATTACATAATTTTCTCTTCTTGCGAAGTACTTAGTAAGATGAGAAAGTAAAAAGATTTTGTGCGATACAACTTTTACAAGATATTTGGACGTTCTTAACTTTAAAAAATAGCCAAGATAAATATTGTGTTATTGATTTTTGTGAATGGATAATATGATGACACCGTTAAAAATTGAGGTACTTTTGAAGACTTTGTTGTATTCAATCGTGTGAAGGTGACATATAGTGCATTGTCGTCAGAGTTTGTGCTATCTTGCGAAAACGCAGCACTACTGTCAGGCCTTTGTTCACAATTTACTTTTTAATGAAGTAAGAATTTCAAATATTTTGATACTGAAAACATAATTAAGAAACGAAATTTTTTGATAGAAATTGTATCTTATCAATATAATAAGTTGCAAAAAGTGGTCGTTTAAATAATACGTTTAAGATATTTTATACGATGGAACGGATAAAGGGAAGTTAAAGTAACTTTCAGCTTCTTTGAAAATTGAACTCTCAACCTACTACTCCAAAGTCGATTAATTTGTGCGGGATTTAATAACTTTCATCTTGTTTAGAAACTTATACATTATTAAACTTAAGGTAGATTATAGGAACTTCTCATTGGCAAGCTTTATTATTGAAGAAGATAAATTACTGATGCACTTTATCCTGCAGAAGATAATCAAATTGATTCAGTTATAAAATTCCATCGTCACTATTTAGAATATAAAGAAAGTTAAATCACTGTTTATCATAATATCCTCAATGTCATTAACTAAAGAATATGTCTGTTCTAAACATTGAATTATTGATGAGAAAGAAACCAAGGGTGTCTTCAAAATTCAGAAAAATATTGTTATAATCAAATTATAATAAATACGAGAAGTTTGTTAAATTATGTGAAATGTAGCCCACTTGCGTGTATTGTACAGAATGGACCAGAGCAAATATCTTTGAAACGTTTTGAGGTATCGGGATGCGGTTTGAGCCAAATTGGACTAACTGGTTTGTATTAGAAATGAATTTAATTCTTTGATTAATTAAATTATTAATTAACACGTTAGGTCCCCGGAAGTTTTACTTTTTGTTGGAAAGTATGTCTGATCTTGGCCATGCTCACAGTTTTTATTCTTCTACATCTCCCTACGCGGCCTACCTCTCGTGTGTACAGTGCACTTGGATGAGCGTACGTTGAGTAAACCCAAGGTAGAGACTGCCGTCACCGGGCACGAGACAGTAATGATGAATTTCATTTAACAAGATGTAATTAATTTAATGTGTTATATATTTAGTTTGCCTATTCCACTCATGAAATTTCAGCCAATAGCGTGCAAGAACTGGGACCCTACCAGCCAATTAGAGACGACTTTACCATGCATATTTATCAGTTATTGATTATCACCTCCTAGGAGGTGATACATTTTGTGCCTTGTTTTGCTACAGATAGAGGTTATGTAATCAAAACATATCTCCAAATAATGAGGAACACCATTCTTCAATTATTAATAAATTAAGAATAGTAGCGTTAAATTCAACATTTCCTTAAAAAGGAAAAAAACGTTTTCTTCGAATTTAAATTTTAAAGATTGTGTATTCAATAACTGTGTTTTCAAGTAATTTCGCTCTTAGTTTGTCTTATGTTTATTTTGTTGTTTTCAGTTCGATGTAAAAATATTTGAATAAAGCAATGTTAATCATTAATAGTACATTATATTTATGAAATTTCATTCGTGAAATAGTCTTAGTAAATTTCACTCGTGGTTTGGAAATTGTATATAAATCCCTCCTCGCTTTCCGAGTCGGGGATTTATCGACATTTTCCAAACCACTCGTGGAATTACCTTTGATAAATGAAGATTTTGGTATGGGACAGGAACGATACAATACCTCCCATTTCTAATTGTAATGACATTTATACTGGAAATGAATAAAAGTGCATTGATTTCAGTAGAAAATAAACGATGAATTAAGAACTCGGTTACGTAATCATTGAATGAAATAAAATAGTAAGTTACATAACCAGTAAGTGAATCGCATCGGGCACGTGCAGCAGTTAAAATTTTTTAACACGCGAAAGAAGTTTTGCACAAACTTTACGATGTTTGCTCGCTTCGTAACATTTCGCACACTAGTTGAACAAATGAGCTGTTTTGCACACAGAAAACAAGCAAGAGAAACCATGTTTTGCGCACGACATTTTAAAAACTGAATTTCTACATCTCATAATACATACAAGTGAGTCCAAGTAAAATGTGAATTTCTTTGCTTTCTTATTATCTTAATTGATTAGCCAGTAAATGCATTCCATTGTGAAGAAGAAACAGAATGTTATTCTCTTTCTACCCGAATTAGTGACAAAGAATCAGTTTGTTATGCTTAAAACCAATACATAAACAGATACACACGTACGTAGGAGATCAATGCATGGAAGTAAAACAAATAAGAATATTTGCATTGAGAACACGAAGTTTTGATTCCTATCTAGAGAGTTGAGCGACAGTGAAGGACAAGCTCTTTTCGCCTTTCAGAAAGGTGTAGCGGAAAGGAGCGGGAAACTTGGCTTCTGAGAAAAAGTAGAACCCATTTTTCTACAGTTTCTTTCCTAATATTAAGAATAATTACATTGTTGCATTCGTTTCTTTGAATGCTTTAGAATGGTACTCGAAAATATAGTATATAGTACTTCCATATAAAAATCAGAGTTTTGTCAATATCTCAAACATTAAAAAATTTATAAACTAGAAAACTTAATACATTTCCTCCAGCTTAAAAATTATAAATAATATTATTTTGAACGTTCTAGCTATAAATTGTTTCAGACTTCCCAAGAGTATTTTTATGACAATCCTCGCTTGAATAATGTTTTTCTATGGTATAAAATGGTGAGGCTATGCCAAAATATACAATGTGCATATTTTGATATTCTGATGTTTTGCTTGATCAGGGCTATAACCTGGATAATTCGGCAAGCTTGCTCACTGATATCAATATTTAATGTTATAGTACTATTAAATGTTATTATGCTTCGTGTTATATTGTAACTACTGCTTTTTACACGCCATTCATACACTTTGTGAAAGTGAGCAGTTCTTTTCCATTAACAAAATTATTGGTGTCCTGCTTTTCTGCACACGAAGAATTATACCTACATAATATGATGACGTTAGAATATCGATCTTCTATCGAAAGGCCATAAATGAAAAAAAGAGTAAGCAGTGGGGAATGGAATTTTTAGTATCCAAATCTCAACGCAGAGATTAGCAAGGCGTCGCATCCATTGCCAAAAGGCAGAAATCTCCAAATTTTTCAAGAGTAAAAATATTTTGACGTTTTTTCATATTAAACATTTTTTTCATTGACTGGAAATATGCAAGTGAAAAAGCAAAAAGAATATCAGAGGCTAACATCAACAAAAACATCACGTAAAAAAAAAATAAAAAAATTGCTCAGCGTTGCAGCCATTTTGAAGCACTCACTCGCGCGGGCTGTCGGTGGGGTGGTAGAGGCTGAAGTCGCTGAAGATGAGCTGCACGCGCTCCTTGCCGCGGCCCTGGAAGTCGTAGCGGCAGTGGCTGCGCGCCGGGTAGGGCCCCGGGAAGCCCGGCGACGCCACCGACCCGCGCTTCTGCACGTCGCTGCTCAGCACCAGGTCGCACGACGACGCTGCGCACACAATCACAGCCCTTAGCGCTTGGGACACACCTCAGCCACGCTCGGCAATGCGGGTAAGGAAACAGGTGAAAAATAATAAACAACCCACGTCGTTAGTAAAATTGCTTAACTACGCTCCGTGAAGTCACGGAGTCAAGCAACGGGAGCTGCAGACCTTCGCCTTAGGAGCAGCTCAGCCACGCTTTAAAGGGGTAAGGAAACAGGCAAAAATAATAATAAACAACCCACGTCGTTAGCCAAATTGCTTAAGTCCGCTCCGTGAAGACACGGAAGTCAAGCAACGCGAGAGCCGTAGTCTTTGGAACACAGCTCAGCCACATAAGAAAACAGATAAAAAATAAAAACAACAGGTGTCGTTAGCCGAATTGCTTAACTGCGCTCCGTGAAGTCACGGAAGTCAAGCAACGCGAGAGCCGCAGCCCTTAGCGCTTGAGACACAGCTCAACTACGCTTTGCACAGTAAAAAGAAAACAGGTAAAAAATAGAAATCAACGGTGCTGTTTGCCGAATTGCTTAACTACGCTCCGTGAAGTCACAGAAATTAAGCAACTCGAGATTCTCATAAATGTCATATGACAGTCGTTTTGCGTTAAATAAATTAATTATTAAACGTTATTTATTGTTTGCAGTAATGAAACAATTGATTACGTAAACAACAATAACAATTAGTAGATTTCTAATATATCAAAACCATTTTGTGGTGAAAGAATAATCTCAGTAAAATTGAAACAAAAGTTATAGAAAAGCGTTTTAAAAAATAACATGACATGAATCTAAAACAAAGGAAATAATTTTTTTGTAATAATAAAAATACGACTTAATAGTTCTACTAGAATAAATTTGTACATTAAATATTCTAATCAATACATATAATAGCATGTATTGATTAGAATATTTAATGACCCATGAAAAAGGTCGTACTGGAATAATTAATTATACGAGTGGTATAAGTGTTATTTTAGTTAGCGAGTAGGAAATGTTACGACACGAGGCCGATGGGCCGATTAGCCCTATTATTCCAGCAAAATAAAATTACATTTACCATGTGTGTCATACCCCATTTTTTAGACAGTCTTACTTTCATTTTATTTTATATTATTTCAAGGACAAACAAATCACATAGTTTTATGTACTAGTTTACATTAAGTTCAGTAGTAGCTAATAAGGACAGACGAAAGAATTTTGTTTTCTCTATTTAATTAACTGTTTCTTCTGAACATGTGTGCATCGTCTCACTTTGAGCACTAGTGCTAAAATTTGAACTTTTAGCTCGCTGTGAAGCTCTAAAAGAAACAGTTTTTTCTGACGTCTGTCTAAAATATATATTTCACCCTAACTCTCATTTAGAATACTCATATTTCTTTAAAATAACAGACACATTCAAAATTGGTACTTCCTTAAACAATAGATTAGTATAAACAAAATCTTAGTTTCCAGGTTCAAACGTGGCTGGATCTCTGGGTTTTCTAAGGACGGTATTTATTTTGGATACTATGTTACGCCTGTGGGGTGTAAACGAACCTTGTATTGTTTCATGCAAAATTAAATCTTTTGACAATTCTTCTTTTAATCAGATCCCACATTTGCAGTCAAACCGGAATGGTGCAAGTGACAAATAAACACGACATGAGACCGTTGTGACAAATGGGGGGGGGTCAAAATAAGGTAGTGACGCTGTGAGTCCATGTAGTGCCAATTAATCAGCTGTAGCTGTTGTGACAGTTAAGAAAGTAAGCAGATGTAGAGCCCATGTCGGAGTCGGGCCAGTAGATATATACGCAAGACCCAGAAACGGCAACAAATGCAATAACATCGGCAGCCACACGTATACAAGCCCCATGAGTTCTCCCCAACATCCCAATGCGCCTCCCTTTCAGGCCACGAAACACCTTTTGTCCATCAACCGAGGAGGAGGCGCAGCGGACTTTCCGTTGCGCAGATCAGGAGCCTTTTCCAATTCTTTTAATCAGATCCCACATTTTCACTCAAACCGGAATGGTGCAGGTGACAGATAAACATCATATGAGACCGTTGTGGCAAGCGCGAGAATCAAAATTAGGTGGTGACGCTGTGAGTCCATGTAGTGCCAATTAATCAGCTGTAGCTGTTGTGGCAGTTAAGAAAATAAGCAGATGTAGAGCCCATGTCGGAGTCGGGCCAGTAGATATATACGCAAGACCCAGAATCAGCAACAAAAGCAATAACAGCGGCAGCCACACGTGTACAACCGTCATGAGTTCTCCCCAACATCCCAATGCGCCGTCCTTTCAGGCCACGAAACACCTTTTGTCCATCAACCGAGGAGGAGGCGCAGCGGACTTTGCGTTGCGCAGATCAGGAGCGAGGGCGGCGACGCGAGGTGCGGTGGGCCCATTAACGAGGCATGAGCGGCGCGGGCGAACGACGCGCCCTATCGATCACTCGCGCAATCGATCACCGCGGAACAAGAGCGCCGCGCGTTCCGGGACCCACACGGGCGCCCACGGCCCCTGCCGTCGCCAGCTCCCCGATCGGTTCGCTTCGCTCGCTGTGGAACACGACCTCGCTGGTCGCCCGATTTGGGAGGTATTTCGTTGCTCGACATTGTTTGTTTTTATTCATTTCCTCTGTGTAAGCCGGTGGTTCTCCCAGGAAATTAATAGAGAGTGAAATGTGGGGAACAATGTATTTCGGAGGGACGCAACAAATTTCACGGCACATTATTGTTCAAAGTTGGTAATATTAATATTTTTAGAAGTCTTTCCATTTTTTAAATTATGAGTGTCTTTTTTTTAAAGAAAATGTTCTAAAATTTTTACATTATACTTCATTTTAATTCTTTTTATTTTCCACGACAAAGTACATAATTAAAATTTCATAGACTTTCAATATCACTTACTCTTTATTATCTTATTAACTGATTTGTTTTTTTAGTTATTTGTTTTTATTGATTGGTGCATTAATTTTGTCTTATTACATTTATTAGCTACGGCAATATTATTAGTTTGAAGTATTAAAATATGATTGATTGAAACGTAGCGAAAAATGACAATACATTAAACATTATATCTGTTTTCTGGCTTCATCCTACTGTTCCTCTAGACAACTGGTAGAGTTTTGACTTGCGAGATACCGGACTAAACGCAAATTATTTTTCTAAATTATTCTTTCTGTGGCGATCTAAAGCTGAGCTCTTATTTCTTATTTCGAAGTGAAAGTTGATGATTTATTTCCATTTCTCTTGTTTGTCAAAAGTTTAAGTAAGCTAGGTTGACGGGAAAAAACCGATGGTTTATCTCCCACAGCCATCTGAATTTTGCTCATAGATGTCTTGGACTAAACCTTCAAACAATCCATATTTAATAGAGTCATGTGTTATGGCGTAATATAATCGTACCGTTATAAGATCATTTACATTTATCTTGGTTGTGTTAAGAAGAGAACCAATTATAAACACTAATTTTATTTTTAATTTAATTGAATTCAACGGAGAACAACTTCAAGCATTGATGAAGCAACAACATTATGTTGGAATGGAAATAAGGCAAAAACATAGTAATTGTTGTCAACACGATCCATGCAGCCGCTCCCAGTGATAACTTTCCCGTCACTCTCATCAGCCCCCTTCTTTCATCTGTGCCGCTTCTTGTCACCTGGCGGTTCCCGGAGGATCTTCACTATCTCGCCCTGCCCTCTCCCGTGTCTCTGTTGTGAATCCCACAGCACTCTGCCCTAGACGTGCTTCCCTTGCATCCCCTACGCTCCCGTTCTTCCCCGATGCCTCTTCGCCCTCGCCCCGCTCCACCCCGCTCCGACCGGTAGCGGTAGCTCAGTGCATCAACTGATGTCACTGCAGCGCTTCTGTCCGGGAGGTCCTAGGTTACACTCCCCATGGCGGAAGGATTTTCGACACTAGCTTTTCAGCTAGGTCGAATTCAGTCGCTGTCTGGAGGAGAATTCTTGCGGACAGCTGCTCTGATCGGTAGTTTTCCGTGGTTTCTCCGATCAACGCCAGGCGAATGTCGGAGCAGTACCCTACCAAACGGGCCACGGACCGCGCGCGATCTTTCCTTCCTCTTCCTTGTCCTATCCTCTCTTCTTACACTAACATGCACCACACTACCATATATTCCGGGAGACCGGTCGGGAGCTTAGGGCTGGGGCGGTGCCCCGCTGGTGGGAGAGTCCTGGTTAGGGGGAAACCCACTAGCCGACGGTAGGTCGGCGCCGGATCTCGCCATCCAGTGGGGGAAGATCACTACCATCTCCCGAGAAAAAACATGCACTACACTAACGGGACTAATGACCGAAGCAGTTGACGCGCCCGGAAACACGAAAAATCAATCAATCAATCCACCCCGCTCCGCTCTTCTAGCAGTCCTCTGTTCATGCAACTGCTCCGCTCCGGCCCGCTCTCGCTCCTTTCCGGACTGCTTTGCTCCTGATTCGCTCTTTTCACGCTGCGGTCTGCCCTTGCTCCGCCTCCGCTCGCGCTCCGTCTTTCCAAACCGTTCTACTCCGCTCCGATCTGCTTGCCCTTCCCCTTTTTTTGCTCTATTCTTACTATTCTTTCGCGCTTCGCTCACGCTTCTTTCTCCCGCCTCGCGCACATCATTGCATTCTCTTCTCACCGTGCTTTACAGTGGCCCTTCCACCATCCGCCACTGTGCATACCCACCCGCCCAGCCCCGCGGCGCCGCCCCGCTCTCCCCTGCCACGCCCTGCACCGTCGCGCCACGCCGCGTCTGCCGACCGCCCCCCGCCCCTCCCGCCCCGCCCCGCCGCGCCCGCCACCCGTTCCGTTCCGTTCCGCTCCGCCCCGCCCCTGCCCGCCCTGCCTCGCCTCGCCTCGCCTCGCCCGCCCCGCCCCGCCGCCCCCCCCCACCCGGTCCCCTCCCGCCCAGCCCGCCGAGTTCGCCCGTTCGCGGGGTGGAAAACGGGCAGAACGCGGCGGCGCGCACCATGACGGAATACTCCCTGGCGGCGACGCGGCGGAGGTCCCGGGTTCCCGCCCGCGTCGAACGCCCCCCCCCACCCAAACCCCCCAAAACCCCCGGCGATTAATTACCCTGCCTGCAAGTCAGCCGCCTCCCCACGGCTGTTCTTCGCCACCCCCCCCCCCCGGCCCCCCCGCTCCGCTCCGCCCCGCCCCGCTCCACCCCCGCCCACGCCCCCTCGCCTGGCCCCCCGCCACCCCCCCCAACCCCCCCCCGTTCCCCGCCCCATACCCCTCGTGATGCCGCGGCCTCCCCTGCGTGATGAGGGCACTCGCCGGCAGGCGGCGCGAGAGACGTAGCACAGCAGGTGGGAGAGGGGGCGGCAATGCCACGGCGATGAATTGCTCCCCGCGCAGCTCTCGGCTTCGCTCCGTCAGGGCCGTAGCTTTAAATATTCAAGGCCCATTCTTTCCAGCGCCCGCCGGCCCCTCGCGGATTTGCTTCACGCGCTGGATTGGACGCTGTTTTGTGGCGCGCCCTAGCGGCGCCAGCGCGAACTTTCTGTGTGCGCGGAGTTTCTCTCGCGACACGGACGCTTTCTCGGTTGGTGGTTGGAATAAGAGGAAATACTTTTCGCTTAAGGTTATTTACTTAAAAAGAGTTTTAGTGAAAGTTTTAAACGTGAGGGCGAATGAAAGGGAGTAATGAAAGACTTCCAAGACCGATGTTTGTGTACGTAACTAATGTTTTGTTGTTCTCCTTTCTCTGGTTCCTTGTATTCCAAGTTCATTCTTACTTTGAATGCTTAGTGTGCATTTTTCCATCAAGCACGCACTTTCTGTACCACTCCCACTTTTCTGTTCATATTTTTGAAGGTTTATTAACTGCTCAGTTATGTTAATTCCTATTATTACGGTTGTTTATAATCCTGCTATCCTAATTTCTCACTTTATTCTTGAAATTTTAAGTCTAAATAAAAAATATTATTTTCCTTGTGCTTTGACCTTTATTATTATTATTATTATTATTATTATTATTATTATTATTATTATTATTATTTTAATTATTATTATTGTTGTTGTTTATGCGGTGTTATATTCATTCATATCAAGTTTCCTGTTTTGTTCGTTTTTGGACATTTCCGGTTCTGTCAATTGTAACAATGTATCGTATCACTATTTCTTAGATGACATTCGAGCGTAACGTTTTTCTATTCGCTCTTGTTCACCCAATCAGAGATCTCCGTCGGAAAACTCTCTGGAGGGTGTAGTTTCAGTTGTGCGCGAGGCTGTGCGCGGGTTGCTTGGGTTTCAAGTTCTGAGTGTTTCGAGTGAAATTAAAGAATAGAATTTGTAGTGAATAGAATGCGTGAGTGTAATCATATTTAGAAATGAAACTGATGTGCAACAAATTATCTTATTAATTGGCGTGCCAGCGATTGAAAGCTGACGAAGAATGGCGAGTACGGTATGTTACAGAAAGATTTGTAGAGTAGAATTGCGCAGAGGTCTTTATGGTTATTATATGTAAAATCTTGGGAGAGCGACTTGTGGAGAGTAATTTCAAATTTGAAATGAGGTGAAGTGGTAGTCATAGTTCTCTCAGAATAACACTTATTTTTTCAATTTTGTATTTTATATTATTCTATCTCGAAACCGTTGGTTTTGCCACATCCGTAATGCTTTGTTTTTGTTTATGTTCTCTGATTTTCCGGACTCACTGTCTATCTATGTACCTGTCATACGTCAGCCTGGAATTTGTCATCCGCATTCACACGGCTCAAATTACATTTTTTCCAAATTTGAGGTTCGAATGCATTTCGGGTGATGTGACAATGGGGACAATGACATACCATTTCAGGTGATGCCATAATGGGAACATATTGGTAACTAAGGAAAATATTGACAGGTACAAAATTAGACTCATTTTGAAACTAAGCCAACGAACGTTGGCTTAGTATAACAAACCCCGTGCTCCAACACGGGAGAATACAAAATTGTGGTTTCCTGACTTTTGTTTTAAACATTAGTGTCATGAATATTTTACGTATTTTCGTAGTTGCTCTTTTATAAAATTATTGGAATTATTTTATAGGTAATTTTTTTAATGCAACTAAAATATATCTTATTAAGTATTGATATCATGGTCAATTGAGAAGTGATATTTGAAGTATTGCAAGAACACAGATATATTCCCACGTAAGACAGCAAACTATTGTTAATCAACAGAAGAAATTAAAAAAATAAACACCGAGAACATTATAAAAATCACATTTGAAATGACCGTATTCACTCCGTCGCCATTTTAGACAGCAGCAAGATATACTAACTTTACATTAGAATGAAAACGCTTTTTCTTTATTTTTTGTGAAATTTTCAAACCCGCATTAGAACTAAAATGTTTCGTTACAGCCTAACGACAATATCTTTATCACCGTTCGAATACGAACGAAAACGCTTTATCTTAAATTAAAGAAAAGTTTGAGTTAAAAGTCTTATTCCAATTTCTAGTGAAATGACTTACTACAACAATAATCTAATGTACTGTTATCAGAATTACAAATATTTGCAAACTTTTAGAGTTTAGAATAATTAACGTGATACTTTTTAAGAATTTGTTTCAAATACGTGGAAAGTTCCAGGCAAACTGATATAACAACTCAGTTTTCACGCAGTTTACACAGCGCTTTTGAGGTGGAGCTGATTCTTCCAAGAATTCAAATTATTTTTCACTAAAAATCGTGTATGCAACTCATACGAGTATCTTTAGCAAATACGTGGCAACATTCTGATTCCGGACCCTATCGTCGCATATTTTATTCGTGCGAATTTTAAGTGAATTAATTTTATTTGTACGTCAAACACTCACTTCTTTAGCCAATTACATAAATAACTAACGAAATGGGAAAATGCTTAGCGGTATGAAACTCTATGTTGCTGAGCGAAATCCGGGCAGCGGTGGCGATGTTGGGGTTGGACCTTGTCACGTGGATGCAAGGACGTCCCTGCGAGGCACCTGGCCTTGCATACGGCCCTGATTCACACGCGCTGCGCGTCTAGCTGCGCCGCCGAAAGCCAAATGAAGACGGATGGGCGTCCAGACGCCTCTGCGACGTGGGCGTCGGCTCCTACGGTGCAGCACGCTCGCGGTGAACTACCTTCCACCTGCATCATCAGGGCGAGTGGGAGCGGGGGCGGAAGCGGGAGCGAGGGCGGGAGCATGGACGGGAGGGGGCGGGGGCGGGGCGGGGCGGGCGGGCGGGGCGAGGCGAGGCGAGGCGGGGCGGGGCGGCGGGGCGGGCGGAGCGGAGCGGGAGCGGAAGCGGGAGCGAGGGCGGGAGCATGGACGGGAGCGGGGCGGGGGCGGGGCGGGAGCGGGAGGGGAGCGGAGGCGAGAGCCGGGGTGGGAGTGGAGCGGGAGCGGGGGTGGGGCGGGAGCATCGTGGGGGTGGGGGCCTGGGTGGTAACCCGTCATCGTATCCTTGAGAAACTTCCGTGTAGTTTTTCGGGGAAGTTCTTGGTTGACACATCTCAGTTCGTAAAATGACACATATCAAAAAACTTTTTTCATCTCAGACATTTTTTGAGTTACGAGAAGAGTACGTTTGGAAAATGTTATATTTTTACTTCTAAAAATTTCATCATAGTAGTTCCCAAGCCAAATAGAATGTAGAGCAGGCATGTCAAGGTTGTGAGCAAGGTAACAAGCTTACCAGATCTTGCAGGCACTGCGGCCAGAGATATTGGCCCGAGATTTAAAAGTAAGGGTTGTACAAATTCCTCCGGAGAGGTGGTACGTCATTGGATACTTGGCCCATGACAGTCTTTGGAAGAAGTTCTTTGACAGTTATAATCACAAATTTTGCTATATTAATGCGCATTTCTCTTTAAGACAAAGAAATTATCCATTAATAAGAAATACTAAAACATCAGTGCGAATTATCATTTTCAATTGAGAGTGAATGAAAATAATCTTCATTTTGTAGTCCTGATTATTAAGACTGATACAATAGTATGAACTTTCTACGTTCAAGTTACAAGGTTTAACCGACAAATATTCTTGACTGTTAAATGTACTGTCCTCCCGTAAGTGAGAATTGTTAACTTAGAGTCTTGTTAATTTATTTCACCTTGTTGCTAAATACAATAAATAAATGAATGATTTAATAACACAAAACAAAAACAAGGAAATTATTCGCAATTCAAACATATTCCTGTCACTTAGCAAATATATTTATATAAGGGAGAATTTAGTAAGAAAATATACGGCAAATTGTAATAAGAAGGGAAGAATATAAACATAATACAATTCTAGGTCATTTGATAGAAAAAAATGTGGCTAACAGATTTTCGTACGCAGCCACCATTCACCGCATCACGCCGTTTCAGCTTGCGCATGTACTACACTCCTTTCTGGATTTTAAGGGGAAATTAATTCAGTCAGGGGAAGTTGTCCATAGGAGCGTCGGGCTCCCAGGCGGGCAAGTAGCTCGCGCGAGCGCGGTTTGACATGCCTAATGTAGAGTGAATTACAATGACGTTGCCAGTTGATCAGGTTGGCTGACAAGCATTCACATGAGTAAAATTCGAAAAACACACACAAAACAAGTAAAAAAGGGGCTACACACCATTGAACTCTCTGGAGAAAAGTATGACGCTTTCCGAAATTTGAAAACCCACGGTTTTTTCATATTTTCACTTTCTTCGTTCACTTTCTTTATTTGCGACGATGGCGGTGGATGCATCTTATTGTGAGGTCGTAAGATTCATTTATTAAAATGTCAAATTTATTCAGTAATGGTCCTCCATAACTTGCAAACTTGGTTTCCTTGCCATTTTGACCGACCTCGAACGCGGCGTTCAGACCTTACACTGTTCTAATGTCAGGGAAACCCTTCATTACACTTCCTTTTACTGACTTACCATGTATGAAGGATATGAGAGACTCATAAGCAGGGGCCGGATTTTAAGGAGATGTCTTTTTTCTTTTCTCTTTAGAACAATGCTGTTTAGTATAGAAATTTATTTTAAGTTAAGACAAAAGGAAATGACCCATTTTTATAGGTCATTATTTTGCAATTTTTTGGCGATTTCGACTAATAAGTCATTTTTTTACCATTTTCCCTTTTTTTAATGCATTTTTTGCTGATTTTATCGTTTTTAATATCATTTTAATGGTACTTGCCTCATAATATTTCTTCTTCTTCTTCTTCTTCTTCTTCTTCTCCTTAGGCATTGCCTTTTATGCCTCCGTTCCCGTCTGGTCACCCCATCTTTTCTTCCGACGATCAGGATTTCTTCGTCCTTGTGGGCGGTATTTTAGAATTATTTTCGACAGTCGATTGTTTTGCATCCTTTCAATGTGCTGCATCCAAGAATTTCGATAATAATTAACTTTCTCTTGTAGTTTACATACATCAAGTTCTTTACGAATTTCTAAATTCCTTTTCTTGTCCATTAGCTTATAACCAGCTACTGATGGCAGAAATTTCATTTCAGCACTTTGTAGTCTTGTGCTATATTTTTGGTCATTGTCCAATTTTCACTTCTATATTAACAAGTTGGGATACTTAATACATTATAGAATTTAATCAACCTCATAATATTTACGAGATGCAACAAATGTTCTTCACGGAATTACTCTTTAGTCTATTTGATATGTTCGCTCTGAAGTTGTTTTGACAGCCGTTGTGAGTATGTAATTCTTGTGACGCACATCAGCGCCATTGCCGATTCGACCGATTCCGGGATACATAAAGAGAGTTCGCAAGCTGAGTTCACTCGAACGAATAGAAGCAGCCTCGATTACATCAGTAGCGTATCGAAGAGCTTGAGTTGTTTATCCTAACTGGTTTTGATACAATTTTTTACATTTTTATTAGGTTTTAAGGCATTTTAAAAGCATTTTAAGAACATTTTATTGGTCATTTTGGCTGATGTTTTAGATCATCAAAATCCGCCCCCTACTCATAAGCAAAAGGATGCTATTTCGATAAGGAAGTTGTCAAATCAGGATAAGTGTATTTTTAACACAACGAGCTGGATACATTATTTAAGACAATACAAATCAAAAGATCATCTGAAATATTCGCACCTTTTTTCGATACATGCAACATTACAAGCTCGAAAAAATAATAATGGATTCTAATAGAATATTTATTCAAACTTTAATATTAAATATACCAGCGGTTGCAAGAATTGTGTTAGTAGACAGATTGTAGAGTTGATAAGAAGGTAAGAAAATATAAATTATTACTGAAATTATTTTCTTTCTGTTAAAATTAATTGTCAATAAATCACATGAATTTATTTCAAACTCTTTGACTTAAATAATGATAAATAACAAACAAATATGTACAGCAAAATATCTAGCACACCATTTTGACAATATTCTGCTTCTGTTAGTGACAGTACGGTGAGTACCCAGAAAGAGAATATTGCAAACATGTCTAACAAAATACTTCCAAGTTCCTGAAATGCAGTCAGGTTGCGGCGGTTTGATTCTAAGTAGGGTGGGGTGTGGAGAGTATTTCATGCTCAGAAACAGTGTTTACGTACTACTTTGTAAACTATCTCTATGTAATTTCTATTAATAGTAACATAAAATTTACTAAATATTTATTTCACTGAACTAAAAAATGACTATACCTCAATTTTCTTATGCTCTGACGACACATCGATAAGAGTATAATGACCTCTGACATAAAGGCCTAATCGTCATTGTGATACTTAACATTCAAAACTATGATATGGTGTTTACCGTATCGGACAATTATCAGTTATAATCTATTTCATGCATTCGAACCCCAACGCAGTTGTGGAGTTTATAGACAGAAACTCCATTTTTAGGAAAGAAAGAAATCCTGGTTGTCTTGTAGCCCAGATTTGCAACTCGTAATAATAATCGAGTCTAAATGATTCTTCCGATTATATACCTAAAGCTTAATTGCTCTAGTATTACCTCAGCTCGCTACTAGGGGTCACTACGGCGATTAACCTACCCCCGTTCACTCAGTAACTACTTCTACAAAATGAGGGTAAGCAATTTCTTGTCTAACATGAAGGTCGTTATATCACCAGCGGTTTCGCTTTACGGAGAACATAGGCCGCGAAAACCCACGATATCCCAACTGAAATCTGTCGGGACTGACCTTACCACAATGATGATAGATCGCGTTTCGACAACGTGTGCTCTCGCGACAAATGGCAGTTAGGCACGGCGGGTCTCGCAAACACCATTATAGATTTTTCACCATTTCGACCGCGCTCTCTTTTAACGCGTCGTGGCCTCTTGGGGCCATTGCGTGTGCGTGAGGCACGCCTCAGCGGCCGGCCGCACGCACGCAGTATTTCACTGGCGTTGCAGCGCCACGCACGCGCGGCGTCGGTGCGTGCCATCACGAGAGGCCTGGCGCAAGCAAATGGACGCTTTAAACACGCCTGCGATAATCCGCCGCTCGAACGGTCGAACGGATGGATGCGATGGGAGTGAAAGGGAATGCAAAATGATGGAGGGGGAGGCAGGCAGTATACAGAATGCGGGAATGGTTCGATGGTGACATGTGGGAATATGGGGAGATTTGTGAGCGACGCGACGATCGAAGGGTACATACAATAATATTGAGTGATAAGAGAGCTTCGAATACTAAGTTGGGAATGTTGGGAGTTAGGAATAGGGTATAGGCAACTCAGCACGTTGGGATATGGTTGTGAGTTGGGCGCGTCGCGAGTTGGGCGCGTCGCGAGTTGGGCGCGCGCGAGTAGGGCGCGTCGCGAGTGGGCGCGTCGCGAGTTGGGCGCGTCGCGAGTTGGGCGCGTCGCGAGTTGGGCGCGTGGCGAGTTGGGCGCGTGGCGAGTTGGGCGGTCGCGAGTTGGGCGTGTCGCGAGTTGGGCGCGTGGCGAGTTGGGCGCGTGGCGAGTTGGGCGCGTGGCGAGTTGGGCGCGTAAATAACATTCAGCCGCACCTGTTTATCACTTCTCGTTTTCCAAGAAACAAAAGATTCCGACGTAAATGATTGAAATGGATGTAAGTAATCGAATTTAAAGTCAAAACCACGGTTTACGAAATGGATAACTTTATACACGAAATCGGGAATGCGCAGATTTTGTGTAACTAGTTACCATTACCAACAAATGTCAGCACCTTCGAAGAGTAAGATTCATACAGCATTAGCCGTTAAGTTGTTTCTATCCGTTAATGTTAGCTGTTTCGGAGTGACGTACAAAAAGGTTCTGATGAGAGCGCGGGGCGTGGGGCGGCGAAGGTGCCCGCTTGGTCCGTGGGCTGGTGCAGCGCACCTGTGCTCCGTGAAGGGATTGATGCGCTTGTCGGCGCTTCAGGGGCAGTAACGGGCGTAGGTGGATTTATGAACACGTCATCCTCGGGCGGGCCGGTGGAGCGGGCGGGGTGCGGGCGGGGGCGGTCGGTCGGGGGCGGGCGGGCGGGGCGGGCGGGGGCGGGCGGGGGCGGGGGGCGTTCGGGCGACCGAACGGCGGGCGGGGGTGCGGGCGGGCGTCCGAACGGCCGCGGCGCGCCCTCCGGCGGATTTATGGAACAATCACTTTCAGCCGGCGCGACCTCGCCTCCGCCCTCGCACCTGGCCCCGGGCACGCCAGCGACGGCTTCTTTGTGACGCTCAGCGGCTCGGGAAGCTATTTCATCTATTGATTGTACACATTTTGTCTATTTATCGTACAGAGTGGATTTTCAGTTTGATTGATTGATTAGTGATTCCTGGCGCGTCATCTACTGGGGTCATTAGTTCAATACATGTAGTGCTAGTTTTTTTATCGGGAGGTGGCGGTGATCTTCCTTCACTAGATGACGGGATCCGGCGCCGACCTACCGGCGACTAGCGGGGTTTTCCCCAACCAGGTATCTCTCTCCAGCGGGGCACCGCCCCAGCCGAGACAAGCTCTAAGCTCCCGACCGGTCTCCAGGAATATGTAGTAGTGTAGTGCTATGGATGGGATAAGGAAGTGGAAAGAAAGATCACACGCGGTCCTTGGCCTGTTTGGTGAGGTACTGCTTCCGCATTCGCCTGGTGTTGATCAGAGAAACCACGGAAAAATACCGATCAGAGCATTCGGCCGCTAGAATTCTCCTCCAGACAGCGACTGAATTCGACCCACCTCACCAGCTAGTGTCGAAAATCCTGCACTGTCGGGACTCGAACCTAGGAGGCACTGCAGTGCCATCAGTTGAAGCACCGAGCCACCGCTCCCGGTGGGATTTTCGGGGAGGCCACACAATGACCAAAGTTCGAAGTCAGAATTTTGCTGTTAGCGGTCTGTGAGGTATTCTTGATGAAAGCATAATAATAATAATAATAATAATAATAATAATAATAATAATAATAATAATGACTATTTGGGGAAAGCCCGTAAGCTGACGTAGGTCGACACCGAATTTTGCGAAACAGCGAGGGAAGGTCACCACCAACTCTAGTGATAAAACATGTACTACACTTACGGGTGTAGGCTGTACGGATGTACGACCTTCACAGTTGACTCGCCGGAATCACTAATCTATCAATATTACTAATAATTATAGTAAAAATATAAATGTAAATTATGTTTGGTTGTCAAAGAATAAACCGCCACAGCCGGAAATCGAAGGCGGATCTTTCGGTATACGCCCATTTACTCTCTGGCTTGCGCTACTGAGACAGCCAACTCTTCGAATAGTCTTTAGGAGTTAAGAGACCATTTGACTGTTACACTTTACATTTCACCACGTGGACACATATTAGTTTTCGCAAATACGTGTTTCCGGTTTCGCAATTTCCAACTAACGCTGCGATCCCATGGCCACATACCAGAAGTAATGTTGCATGTGGTGTTTTACTCTTCAAAGAATTTCAAACTGAGACGAAATTAAAGACTGATTAAAAATGAAACTGAGATGAAATTAAAATATTAATACTAATAGCAATAGTAATAGAATTAATAATAATAATAATAATAATAATAATAATGATAATAATGAAGAAAAGAATAGCAACGATGGTGCGAACGACAGCAGTAAAGAATATGATGAAAGGGGAAGGAGGTGGAATGAGATGAAGGAAAAATGGGTGGGAGATCTCCGAGGTTACCTATCTGCAATCCACACCGCCGTCCCCTAATTCCACTTCAATCTGCGGGGGAGGTGCTCCTGGTCCAGGGGCCGAAGAGCGGTCTGAACGCTACACCGTGGATCGTTCAGCGTCACTGACATTAAATTCCACTTCTATGGTGTAGGATATGAGTATCGAAACTCCTCTCTTACACACACACACACACACACACACACACACACACACACACACACACACACTTACACTAACATGCACTACACTACCACATATCTCGGGAACCGTTCGGGAGCTTAGAGCTCGGCCCGGCTGGGGCGGTGCCCCGCTGGTGGGAGAGTCCTGGTTAGGGGGAAATCCCGCTAGCCGACGGTAGGTCGGCGCCGGACCTCACCATCCTGCGGGAGAAGATCGCTACCATTTCCAGAGGAAAAGCATACACTATACTTACGGGGCTTATGGCCTACGTTCGTGACGCGCCCGGAATCACCAACCAACGTGTGATATGTAGTGTCAAAACCGCCAAAGTCTGTGACTACGAAAGCCCGTATATGTGTGGTATTTGGTTGGACCACTCTGGCTATGCCCTGTGTTCTGCCTGGAATTGATCGATGAAAAACTTTGAAACGATCGACTGGAGAAGTCGGTCTCTTTGAATTTTCATCCAGGCGGGGTCATGATCGAACTTGCCTACTGAGCTGAAGTAAAATATTCGCCGCTGAGGCCGTCGGGAATACAAGTAAACCAATAACCTTACGGTCTAGTGTTGCAAATTCCCATCTACATACTTTATCACAGCAGGTAAAATAGTAATTATTCAGGGAAACTTAAATATATTTCTTTTGAAGTTGGAATGACGCGACCGTCACTCCATTTTTATGAGTCGCCGCAGGTGAATTCGTTATTCAAGAAGAGAGAGAGAAAAGTCTGCCCACCAAATTATTCCACGTTTTTAGACCGTTCTTTTCTTTATCTGCTTTCTGCTGAGGTATTCTCGCGGGAACTGACAAGAATGACAAGCCCAAGGTCCATAAAAGATCTGTGGGATAAACGCACCTGCTGTAACATTGGAGGTAAATAATTTTGAAGGTTCCTTTTCTACAATGGCAGAGGAAATTGGTAGATACGAGAAATAAATACAGGGTCCTTGAAACGAGACCCTCTACAAAATGGGCAGTGTCTCATCCATTTAACAATAAATAACAATATTATTTCATGGATACCTAACAATATGGCAGTTAAGTACTTAGGTCTCCATACCGACACTATCTTAAACTAGATCACAAAGCTCTGCAAGTGGCAATCAAAATTCTACAACAAACGGCTAATGAAATAACACAATTAAACTTTCATTAAACAAGGCCTTCATCATTTACAAATCAGCCAACAGACACCCCTTCCTGTATCCCTGCCAAATACCGACAAATAAAATATTCACAAAATGCATGGCATTCAAAACAAATTCCTAAGATCTCTCACCCAAGCGACCAGATTCATCACCAACAAGCACCCTGAAGCTACAAACACTGAATAAAATATCAAACCAATCATTTACTACATTGCCTGTGTCGCCCTTACTTTCATCCAGACCTTCACTTGATAAATTAAAGCAAAAATCTTAAACTGGGTAAATATATAGAACGCCAAACGCGAATCATAAATAGATACCTAGCATTCTTAAACGTTTTCAATTTTTTTAGGATAAACCATTAGAGGTGATACGAGTTCCCTCATCAAATGTAGTTCAGTGCAATCTGTAAGTTAAATTAAGTTTGATTATAAGTGTATAACTACAAATGTTTAGTTAAACCTAGCTGTACTTTGTAAATCCATTCAACACATGCAACTAGTGTTGCTAAGGTGCACTCTCACCCGTATTTTCACCAAAATTGCGCAAAAAGTATTCAAAGTAACAGTGATCGAATTCGACATTACGATTAGGGATTGAGTAATTAGCAAATGGAAGTGGGAAAGGAAGAAAAGATCACGTTGCCAAGATGGATAGAAGTCCCCACCACTTGAGATCCAAGGGAAAAGAAACGTGGGAAGACAGAAGACAAGATGGCGTAGTGAAATAGTGTATAGTAGGAACAAAATGGACAAGAGTAGCTTAAGATAGGTTATGGAAGAGAAAAAGGGAATCGTAACTACAAAATCCGTCATGAGGACTAAGTGTTATGTTATTTCCAATAAGTTATTAAGAAAGACAGAACTATGAAAATAGTTAATATGGTTCTTGTTTAAGATAAGTAGTTTGTAGTCTGTCTTAGGATAACGAATCATAGTAGTTTAACTGTAACTGTAATACTGGTAATAGGTAAAGAGCTGTGATATGGTAAAGAATCTGTGAAAACTTTATGTGCATAAGTGTACATATTTGTAAACAGTACTCAATGGTTTAATGAAATGTTACTAACCCCTAGCATTAGAAGAGCGGATCTGATGCTCTACAGCTGTCGCTGAATCATAAGGAGACTTTTGCCTACAAGGGTTTGAACGGGCAATAATAATAATAATAATAATAATAATAATAATAATAATAATAATAATAATAATAATAACAATAATATAATAATAACAATAATATAATAATAATAATAATAATAATAATAATAATAATAATAAAAGTAATAATTGGCAAAAACTAAAACGTTTCGAGTAATATAGATTTGCTTTTAAGTTTTACCGTATAATAATATTTATCAATGTTCATGAAAATGTCTGAGTTTTCAACATTCATGATGTGATAATGAGGTGAATCATCATAGCTGCGCATTTGTTGTGGCTCAGTGACGTATTAAAATGTTGCCACACTATCAGGAAACATATTGTTCTTGGAAACGCATTGTTTTCTGATGCCACAATTTCATGGCGCGAGCAAGTACAAAAGATAGACCCAGCAAATGAAATTCGGAACTCCATATACTAAAAGCAATCGATTGAATTTTGTGCTGGCTTTCTATCTGCTTCTATTTCACTCTGTTTTCCTATGTGCTTTTTCATATCCTTTCGTTTATGTGACTGCACATTACAATGCATGTTCAATGGAACATTCTCAGTAAAAACATCAGATAGCGCAAAAGCGCAACATTCTTTCAACGATATACTGTTTTATCTTTGTGTCGAATCAAAACACGTCATCCAGTATTTGAACCCATTTCTCTTGCATTAAGCGGCGGTACAAATCAACGAGTTCCTGAGGTGGATTGAGTTTGAAGTAGGTAATTGTATTTGTAAAATTCCGTTTTTTTCAATGGCGAACTTCGACGTAATGCATTTATTGAATTGAAATGTCTCTAATTTTACCCTAATAAGCGGAATTGAGTAACACAATATTTAAGTATAAAATATCAATTTACGCTTCTGAATCGGCGAAGGTGAAGTGACAGGAACTCGAGAGAACAACGGCATTCGTATTTGTTAGTTTGAATATGCATAGTTGAACTGTGTGTATAACGGCTAGATAGTTCAGGGCATTAATTAATGTCACGGCAGTGCGTCTGACCGGGAGGTCCTAGGGTTTGAGTCCCGACGGTGGCAGGATTTTCAACACTACCTACATAGCTAGGTCGGATTCAGCCGGTGGCTGGAGGAGAATTCTAACGGCCGGCTGCTCTCATGGGTAGTTTTATGATGTTTCTCTGATCAACACCAGGCGAATGCCGGAGCAGTACCGTAACAAACGGATGCACCGCGCGCAATCTTTCCTTCCTCTTCCTTATCCTATTCTCTCCTCTTACTTACACACGCTCTTACATGCTCTACATGTCGGGAGACCGGTCGGGAGCTTAAGAGCTCCTCCCGGCTGGGGCGGTGCCCGACTGGTCGGAGATACCCGTTTGGGAAATACCCCACAAACCGACGAGTAGTAAGACGCCGGGTGTCGCCTTCCAGCGGGGGAATATCGCCGCCACGTACCGCGATAAAAACATGCACTGCACTTATGGGACTAGTTACCATACATAGTCGACGCTCCCGGAAACATCAATCAAACAACTTCACGAAAAATTTTGTGACAACAGTCTTTTACAATTTCGAGGGTTTATATTCCATTGAAAAGGTAGTTTAAAAATTCTTCAAGGTTCTTAATATTGAATACACAGAAAGTGGGAGAAAAGTCTTGCGATTAATGTAAATTTGAGTGTGAAGAATTTCTAGAGATGTTAAAAAAAGTGTCAGTAGTGTGAAGACACGTGTAATGTAGTAAATACCATCTGTGCATTTAGGTACATACACATATTTTTTATGTCTGGTCGAAATAATTCCTGTGAGAATACGGGATGCAAAATACCCGTGAGCGGGAAAACACGAGATTGTCCTTAGTAATACATGTGTATTCATGAGATTGCCGATATGAAATTTTCATATCGAACTGCGATTTCTAACGTGTCATTTCAGTAAAATGCTAAAGAATTTCTTTCTTCTTTGAAAGTCGAAACAGGAAATTTTTGTTTACAAATCGCCTACAATTTGTAATTGTAGTATGTTTTAACTGGAACTAATGACGATATAGTTCACATCGAGCACCAAAGTACTTAATTGAAATGTATAAATATATTTATAAATTTACTGTTTTATTTGTAAAGTGAACGCCATGATAATACCCGTTTGCAACACGTCAGACTGAAGAAATTCCATAAACTTGTTATTCTGCATTACAATAAATGAAAATACTACGCATAGAAATAAACAATAAACATTAAAATCGATCTAGATCCATTTAGTTTCAGAATACATATCATATTGTATTTTGATATCTTAAATACACTATAATGTGCTATAGAAATGCAATTAATATCAAATTAATGAGCAAATAATCATGACAAATGAACATAACAACAAAAAATGAAATAAGATGATTGATGCTTCTGTAGGAGTAAATAAAAGTTTTTGACATAGGAAAGGTCACCTTCCGCCCAGCTCTTGAATATACCACGTAGATTAGATTATTATTATATCGATTATTATTCGTATTACTATAGATTCCACCATGTTTAGATTTGATGAGACTAACGATGTATCAACTTATCTTAACTTTCTCGCTCGTAAGAAGACAAAGTATTAATCGTGCTCAGAAAAATGGCAAACTTTCGTCAGAAAAACTCTTATTGCAAGACGGTAACGAAAAAGTGAGTAAACTTGTACAAGGTCCAAAGCTAAATAATTCTAATTTGCGAACCAATCATTTTAATGTACATGGAATAAAGTCAGTAAAAGTAGACCAAATATAATATTTAAAACTGATAATTAAAATACCAATGGATACAAGCATAATCATTTTGAATACAATTGTTAGCCACATCCTGGCATGTGAGTATATGGTTACCCGCTTCAATTGCAGCGTATATATATATGATCGAAGTGGAATAATACAATTTAAATTCACAAGTTCAATTTTGAAAGTGTCCTGTTACATACCAGAAAAATGCAAAATAATTAGCTGTAATTGAATTTTTTAGCGGAAATTATTCCTCGATCGGAATTGAAACTAGATTCTGCATCTCGTAATGATTTCAGGCGCTTTTAATATTGTAGATATTTCACAATTATAAGATAATTTAAACATCTAATTGCAGTATTTTGCTATTTTCAATAGAAGTATTGTGGTCTGCTCTCAAAAGTGCAATTTTAAAATACCGATGACAAACCCATTGAAAGCCATGTTATGTTCATAACGTATCACATTTTGTGTTTCATCCCATATTTCATCACGTAACGAAACATTTTGTTGGCGGTTGTAAAATAGTTTTAGAAGTCTTCTCGTTGAGAGTTATTAAACCCTATCCTATGCTAATACATTTTCATGTACTGAGTACATATTATGAAATGTAAAGTACTAAAATTGGAATGATACCAAACGTAGAGAGTTTAGTGCGTGTAGTTTTATTATTATTATTGGTCATTATACTTAATTGGAGATTTAACATTTGTGTACGAGCAACATTTACACGTTACTTTACGTTATACGATTACGCACGTTCTGATGCGTAATCAAATAAGGCTCTTCAAATAGTTTGAACTCAATTACAATTACAGAATATCTCTAGTATGTATAATTATTGACATAGCAAATTTTAACTTCACAAACAGATAGTATTATACAGAGCATATCAAAAATATTAGAAGTGTATTCATGTAACATCTCTAGCAAGAATAAATTTTAGTTAAAAAATATTCAGAAGTTTCTTCACAATTTGCATGTCTGGGGGTCATTTGGGGGTTATCGCTGTTAATAATCATGCGCAGCTTTGGAGAAAGGTGGTAATGGGAAAACTCCTTAATTTGTAATCAACGTAGCAAGTGTGTATTTATGAATTATAACGCATTTACACGAATACATGAATTAATGAATGTTGAAACTACGTTCTTTAGTATTGAATCTGAAAACAGTAAAACGTTTCATCATTAGCACCTTAACACACGTTTATTAACATTGTGTGATGACCTCTAATTGGCTGTTCAAGAAGATGGTATAAAATATTGTTGTCCACTAATCCTGACAATTGCCATGGGAGCGAGTTGACCTAAACGAAGGAGTAAATGCGAGCTCAAGTATACTGCATTAGAGTATACTAGAGTTTAGAGGTGAGTTTTTTCAAACAATTGAAGCAGTCAGAGGTAGACAAAAAATATAGGTATCATCCTATTAAGGACGAGCCTGATTTTCCCATTTCAACAACTTACAGCAATATTCGCAATAACCTCGTCTAACGATGTCGTTTGACGCTTCCCCAGTTTCCAGTTAAATTCTACAAAGATGTCTTACGATATTTATTTCGTAAATTAACTATAGTAAATTACTCTTATTCAGTTGGTGTGTAACGCCACTCTGGAGATACTCTCTCCAAAAAATGAATAAAATATTATTTTACTCTCTTGCACCATAAATTAACATAACTTAAAAAAAATGGAAATTCGGCGAGGATAACGGCCACCTGCATTGTTTCTTTAGCGAGAGTTGACGTGGCGGGCGCCGGGCGATCCTTCGCAGGCGGGCGCGTGTTTTCCTTTGTGCACCGCTCGTCCCGCTGGCTGCTCCGCTCCGCTCTGTGCCGCGCCGCGCCGCGCCGTGCCGAGGCTTTTTGCGTGGCCGGAAGCCCAGCTCGTATAATGTGGCCGCTTCCGCGCCGTCAATACGGCGTGCATATTGCATGGGCGGGCGGCTAAGCGCGGGGTGGGCCGGCACGCGGGTGGGCGGGCGCGGCAGCGTGCGGTCGGGCGGTTAGGCAAACGGGCAGTTGGCTTGGGGAGGGAATGTGTGGTTGGGTAGGGAATCGGTCAGCGTTTGGTGGCTGTTTGTTTGGGTTGTGCGTGTGTGGCCGGTGGGGTGATTGGTCGGCGGCGTGGTTGGACAGCGGTGAGATTGATCGGCGGTGTGGTTAGTTAGCGGTGTAATTGGTCGGCGGTATTGTTGGTTAGTAGTTGGTTGGTGGTTGGTTGGTGGTTGGTTGGTGGTTGGTTGGTGGTTGGTTGGTGGTTGGTTGGTGGTTGGTTGGTGGTTGGTTGGTGGGTGGTTGGTGGGTGGTTGGTGGGTGGTTGGTGGGTGGTTGGTGGGTGGTTGGTGGGTGGTTGGTTGGGGGTGGGTGGTTGGTGGGTGGTTGGTTGGTGGTGTGGTTGGTTGGCGACATGGTTGGCTGGCGGCGTGGTTGACTGGCGGCGTTGTTGGTTGGCGATGTAGATGTATTAGTCTTGTTCGGGGTGTTGTGTTTGGTCAGCGATGTGGCTGGACTATTGAGAGGGCAGATCGATGATTCAACGGTTGGACGTTTCGTGTCGTTCGAGATGCGAATTGCCTGAATGCGAGGGCTGTGATGGCAGGCGAGCGGTGGAGCAAGGCCTTGCAGTAGTGTGCTTACTGTGCTGGAAGTAGGGCGCACGGATGGTTCAGCTTGTGCGCGGACGCGCTTACAGAAAGTTCGGAGGCAGATGAGGGGCGGATGGGCGGACAGCCAGCCGGGCGGACAGATAGCAGGTGGAGCGGGGAACGGAGAAACATCGGCTTGGGATGCGTTATCTCTGTGAGTGCGGGAGCAAATGTTGCGAAGGAGAATTGGGAGCAAAATGGAACTCTGACATTCGGTCATGAAGTTGGTTTTGCGAGGACAAAGCACTGAGTTTGAACAGCAATCTTAACATTATTGATAACACTTGGATATAATATAAAGTAATGAATAGTGGATGGTTGGAGAGAGAGTGAGAGAGAGCGAGCAAGAGAGAGCGAACGAGAGAGAGAGGAGGGGGCGAGAGGGGGCGAGAGGGGGCGAGAGGGGCGAGAGGGGGCGAGGGGAGAGGGGCGAGAGGCGGGGGGGGCGAGAGGGGCGAGGGGGGCGAGAGGGGCGAGAGGGGCGAGAGGGGCGAGAGGGGGCGAGAGGGGGCGGAGAGGGGGCGAGAGGGGCGAGAGGGGGCGAGAGGGGGCGAGAGGGGGCGAGAGGGGGCGAGAGGGGGCGAGAGGGGGCGAGAGGGGGCGAGAGGGGGCGAGAGAGACCGTGCAAGTATGTTAATAAGAGATGATAGGGAACGGCGGCATAACGAGGCCGCGCTGACGCCCAGGGGTTGCACATGGCGAGATTACCGACCGTGCGCCTGACGCCGGGAGATCGAGGCTCCGGGGGCCGGCGAGCGGTGGAGAGCGGCTGTCGGACGGGGCGGCGAGCGTGGAGACGCGAGTGGCCAGTGGCCAGTGAGCGCGTGGGGGTGGGGGCGGGGCGGGCGCAGCCGACGCCGCGCACGTCGTGTCGCGTGCTGCTTGTTTGCTGTCAGGCGAGGCGCTTTCGCTTCGCAGACGCGCGTTCCGCATTTCAGTCCGCTCTACTCCGCCCCGCCCCGCCCCCTCACCGCACTGACCCTCTTCGCCAAGCCCTCTCTGCGGCCGCGCCGCACGGCAGCGCTCGGCTCTATTGCGGACCGCCCCGCTGCGCCTCTCTTCGCACCCGATATCTCACTGTTCCCGATTATCTCTCCGCCCACATCTATCTCCCCGTGCCCGAATATTTCTCTGCCCACGATAATTTTCCCGCACTCAACACCTCCCCGTTCCCGAACACCTCCGCGTCCCCGAACACCTCCGCGTCCCCGAACACCTCCGCGTCCCCGAACACCTCCGCGTCCCCGAACACCTCCGCGTCCCCGAACACCTTCGCGTCCCCGAACACCTCCGCGTCCCCGAACACCCCCCCGTCCCCCAACATCTCCGTCCCCGAACACCCCCGTCCCCGAACACCTCCCGCCCGAACATCCCGTCCCAACATCCGCCCCAAGCCCTCGAACATGTCCCCGCCCCCGAACATGTCCCTGCCGTCGAACATCTTGCTCTCGAAAACTTGATATTGATTCAGTGGTGAGTTGTAGTTGACATTTACATAATTGAAATGGTAGAAGGCGTTGTCATTGTCAACAATAGTACTATTGTACAACGCCTTCAATCATTTCAATTTCTCGAACACTTTCTAATCCTGAATTTCTCGCCTCTTCGCTTTCTTTAACCCTGCCCGCATCGCCCGCTCCAGCCCTCATAATCCCGCCAGTTTTCGTTCTCGCCTTTGCTTCCCGCCGCGCCCGAAGCATTGTGCCCTCTTCAGTCCCACTGCCGAGTGTCTCGATGGCAGTTCTACGCATCGCTCATCTACACCAGAGCGCTGTGTCTAGGTTCGTTCTCCGTGATCTCTCCTTCCGCACTGCTCTGACGCGGCGTCAGTCGACTTGCCACTCACTGGGCAACTTTCTTTGAGGCCGGAGACCTACCTCAACTTCCTCTTCTGTGTTTTTTCGCTCAGCCCGGAGCTGTGTTCCCTTCTGAATAATTCAATATCGTTGAATCTTTCTCTTTTCTTTTTTCAACCTCTCCTTTTTCATTTATCATTTAAATAGTTTAGAGAGACATTTCCGCAGAGTTTAGTAATGTTCTACTAAGCCATTACTTTTTCCTGACGTGTCTATTTTTCTTCCATTCTGTTCTTTTTTATTTTCTCCTTAAGTAAGTCTACTTACCCATTTTGCATAAATGAAATATTAAAAACGACAACGAAGCACATCTACCACATATAAATTCACGGAAATTTATTTTCGGGCAAAGAATTTCTTCCATTTAAGATTGGTTTTATTCTTCGATTTGACTTTTCTAAATATTAGTTAATTAGTTTTCATTGCTTTTATTTATTTTTTCATATTCTCGTCACTCTTTACCGCTCGCCTCTCAGTAACTACCATTCCATCTGCATTAAGAACTTTGTCAACTTTGCGAACTTTTGGCTCGAAATCAAACTAGTCCTTGCTTTAACAGGCTCTCCATCATCCTTAGCCCAGATTGCACCCTTCGCTCCTCGATCCAATTAGTAGTGACCAAGAGCTCATTTTAAGAAGTGGAGGTTACAACAGAAAATAAACATATTTTATCCTTAAAACCTGATCGCAGTTTCTGTAAGCATCGTAACTAAATTTGTGAAGAGCTGATAAACTTAGGAAAACGGAAATTTCAGGGACTAAAGGAGAAAGAACAAATGAATCGATGGATTACAAATAAATTAGATAGGTAGGACGATAGTTCAAGGTGAAGAAAACAAATGCAGTAATTTAAAACGAATTCAAAATACTCAGTTATGGATATAACAGAACGCCCAATGTAATAAAAAGAATAGCGTCAAAGTGATACACGCGGGTTTTTGTGTTTCGAATTTCAAGTCAAATCACAATAACTATGAACTACATTAGATGCAATATTTCATTATTGAAATGACATCTTTAATGTGCAGTTTTTGAATGTTTAGAAATTAATAATATAAATGGTCATGTTTTAAAGCCCTTGTGTCTCTGTTACTTCAAACATCGCAATTAGCTGCGTTCAGATTTAAGAAACACTGGATATTTAAATAAACATACATTTAAAAGCTTGCAAGTATACTCTCGCGAACAAAGGCAATAAATAAATAAACAAATAAATAAATAATTAAATAATTAAAACCACCCAAAAGGACAAAGAAAAACCTTTTTAGTCAACCGTTAGTAAACTTCTTTCGCATGCACAACGAGCTAAAAGTCAATTTTAACTCGAATCTAAAAGTCAGAGGGTGGTTATATTATGTATGGTATAAAACTATGAATGTAACAAGGAAAACAAACTATTTTTGTGTGGAGGAATATGCTATTACTGACCTTTAAGTATCATTATGTGATTTGTTGTACTTAGAATTAAGATAAATGAAAGTTAATAAGTCTGTCGCAATTCTTTCTACTCGGAAAATAAAATTCCACTTTAACAACTCGTTTCATAAATTACTATTTTATACTCTGTCTCATTACTGGAAACAAGCTTATGTGGATTTGAAATCTGACCATCAATATAACTCTCTCATGTTATAATTTATAAGTTGCATATTAACTTATAAATTGCAGCCTTTACAGTAATTTTCGCGAAGTTATCGTGACTCATTTCGGGCCATTAATGTGAACGAGTGCACTGGCATCGGTTACTGGGTCCGGGCTGTTGGAGGGTAGGCGGCGGCGCGGAGCGGTGTGGGTGGCGGTGCGCCAGCTGAGTAGAGGGGGGGCGTGGCATGACATGTCGTGGCGTGCCGTGGCGTGGATGGATAGGGCGGGGCGGGGAAGGGCGGGCAGGGCAGGCCTGGCAAGCAGGGCAGAGCGGGTAATGACGGGAAGGGGTGGGGCGGGCGGTGGGGCCGGCTTGGAAGGAGTGCGAGGCGGTGCGGGAGGCGGGGCGGGGGGGCGGGCGGGCGGTGAGGGGGCCGGGGGGGGGTGAGGCGGGTGAGGGGGGGCGGGGCGGGCGGCGCGGGGGCGGCGCGGGCGGCGGTGCACCAGCTGAGAGATCGGGGGGGGCGCGGGGGCGCGGGCGGCGCGCCCGGACTATTTATAGATCGCGCAAAGGGCCGGCGGCGGAGACGGCGTGGCGCTCGGGGACGGAAGCTAGTTCTGTTGCGGGATTGATGGAGCAGAAGGCAAAGAGAGGAGGCGTGGCCGGTAATAGGGTTATGGTTGGCGACGGGTTGGGTGACGGGGATGCGAGACGGAGTTGGTAAGTAGGGGTTGGTCGGAGTTGGGCGACGGGTGTTGGGCGACGGGTGTTGGGTGACGGGTGTTGGGCGACGGGTGTTGGGCGACGGGTGTTGGGCGACAGGTGCTTGTGAACGGATCTCGGACGGGTGCTCGTGAACGGATCTGCTTTTGAGTGCAGGGACCATAAAAAAGTAATAGAATTTTCAAAAAGTTACATTTTTGTACATTACTATATACAACTCGTGAGCGTTCCAGGAACACCTCTCACAGTGTTTAAGGCTGTAGGACGCATCGTTTCCGAATAATGCACGATGGCAATATGTGTTGCGAGTGTATGTGCTTTGCAGGTTGTGTGAGAATATGATACTTCGACTATTCCATAATTTGCGAACTTCTAGTTTTCGTCTTAAATCTCTTTCATTCACTGATGAATGGGTGATTCCCCGCCCATAAGTAAAACTGAGTTTTCTGACCATAATTTCTTGTCAAAGAAAAAAATCCGACATATCGCGTTTATATAAATACTGTATTTGACTTGGGAATAGAAATTTACAGAGGCTCAGGACTTTTTGAAATCTATCGAGGAAAATGCAGAGCTGTATACGTCCCATTTTCCTCTTACTAGCGACCCAGGGGGTATAAATCGGGGATTGTTCAGTATGTTTCTTCTTGAATGTCGGGTAGTTTTCAGAATACTGAACTGTTATATCGACTTGATGCAACCTAACAAGGAACCAAAATCACTCTTTAATGGACGGCATCCGTTAAGAATTTAACAATCCCTTCAAAGTAATCCAAACAAATGAGTTGTAGCTGAGAATGGTGTGTAAGTACTCTTATTTCAAGAAAAAGAAATGTATTTATGTGATTTTTTCTTACAAGAATGTGGTATGGAGAAGAGTATGGGACGACACATGACTGTCACAAATAACGGCCTAGGTTAGTTATAAACTTCGGCTATCCCTTTGCCATAAAAACTTTAACCTCGTCAGTTATTTGCTCAGTTATCGACCTCACAACGTTAATAACTATTTAAAATTTCATTTCAAATTATAAAAAGATGCGTAAATTGGAATGGATTTTTCTGCAATTCGCTCTCGGTCTTTCAAATATCAACGAAACAATGCTTTGTGGATAAGTTGATTATTTAATTTGAAGACTGTCAAAAGCGGATTTATTTCTTAATTGGAAAGAACTGCACTAATTATGCCTCGAATCTTCGCTAATACTTTCGTATTCTGGAAGGAACTCTTAAATTGCGGTGTAAAGAAACAAAAGACCGTCGCGTCTTCATTAGGATGAGGAATAGGGTCCTTGAGACCTCGAGCCGAGCATAAACAGTCCTGTTGATTCCCTAAGGAGGACTTGAATGAGAAAAGCAGGGGGTTCCAAACCAAGGTGAGAGAAGCGCTTGCCGGATTCTAAAGGAAATCTTCCATTCACAAAAGAAGCGAGGAATACTTTTTTAAAATATCCAAAATTAAGAAGCCAGTAATCAATTTGTTTTCTGAAAAAATATCATCCGGGTGGTCAGACACTTTTTCGATAAGTAATTTGCTTCTACAGTATGATACATTTGATCTTTAGAATTGTTACATTAACATGGGGTGACGAAAACCTTCCGGAAGATAATCAATTGTATGCTTTTTTAAAAATTAATTTAGATTTTTTTAGATGGATTTTAAATTTATCCCATATTTACTTAGTTTTTATTCACGACTTCGAAGGAAATATTATGATTCCTGTAATTGATATTACGCATTATTGGTGTAATACCTCTTTTGCTAGCATTATGTTGAATGTAATTTGAATATAGTGATGATATGGACGATATTAACCTTTTGATCAATTCGATGGAGATAACCAGTCAGCGACAATCGATAAATCAAGACTATTGTGTCTTCACTTGTGCGATGCAGGTACAGAATTGACTTTTATATCTCGTATTTTACTTAAGAATTTGCTGTGTGAATGTGTTTGTTCACAGTATTGTAATTTGTTTCTGCCATTTCTCACCGTACAATTAGGATGGGTTCCTATTAGTCTACAATTCAAAATTGCAAAAATAACAAAATTCTCATTTAGCAATTGCAATATTTACAAAATAAGTTAACCTTTTTGCATAGAATCTTCTTGAATTTTTCTTAATGTTTTCCATCATTAGGTAGATAGAATGTAATAATCTACCCAACTCACTTATTAATTTAATGCTACATCCACAAGTAAACACCTGTCTAATTATTTTCGTCAATCTCTCTCTCTCTCTCTCTCTCTCTCTCTCTCTCTCTCTCTCTCTCTCTCTCTCTTCTCTTATCTTTCTCGATTTTGTTTTTATATCTTTATGATTTTATTATTTCAATACTATTAATACGAAATTTTCATCTAAAAGTTTGGAGATCCTTGCTACTGACCTTAAACTTCTAAGGACTTAGACTGCAATCCAAATGAAGTTGCATTCGGTTTAAGTCATTCATTGAGGAAGTTCGAACGAAATTTAATCACACAGACCGGTGGGCATGTAATGGATACTTACTGGAGAATATAATGAAAGGCAATTATATCTGGAACGTACGGGGATTTGTTCTTCATCAATTACAAGGGAGGGGATACATTAGGGAAATAGAAGATTTAATTTCAGTGTACTGAACATTTGAGTAAATAGTGATGCAATTTAATCTTTCTATCTGGCAAATGTTTGTTTCTTCATTTGATTTTCTTAGTATTTTATATATAGCTCAGATAAATGAAATATCTGATAACCCCTCATAATATATTTAACTTTTAATTCCAATAAACGTCGATGAATATGATTATTGAACATATCAAGGTAAAGAATCATACATGCAATGATACGGGCATGGATTTAAAAATTTTTAACATCCAAAACTTTACAATATGCACATGTGTTTGTAGAAAAAAATATGCCAACACAGTAGTACAATTATATCTAACAATTTAGTTGCTATTATCTTACACGTTACTACTTGTTTAGGAGTAATTAGTTCTTAATGGTGAGATGCGCAAGAGAAACTCTTGCTCCGTATGTTCCAGCTGTGAGAGCCTAATGAACAAACGGATCGCGTTACAAAATTACACACAGCGAGTCGTGTTGTGTTGCACATAAACGCGAGTTGTCGAATGTTTGACATTTGGTACCGTACAGGAGAAATCGATGTATGTGTAATGCTCTGTCGTTTCATTTCCCAATCGAAAGTGGTTCGTGTGTTGTTAGAGACGGAAACGATGACACATTGAACTCTTGTAGATTTTACTAAACAAGAGCAACTAATCAACCTAACTGTATGTTTGTCAACAAAGGAAATAAAGGCTCCAGCGATGGGAAGATTGGAAGAAATGGTAGTTAAATCACATGCTTTATATTTTCAAGAAAGTCTAATGACCGTTACGTAAAAAATGTTCATTATTGTCTTCTACAAGTGCTATAACATTTGAATAACTATCAGTGTCGATTCATAGGAAAATTATAGAAATTTATGTTTATATCTGGCTCCTCCCAAAAATAAGAGGCACGGAAATTATAGATTCAGTACACAGTAAGGAATACGGAAGGTGAGAGATATTTGGGAAGTAATTATTTAATTGAGTTATCTTTAATGACATATTCATGAATATTGTTGCAATTCTTACTAAGAATTTGAAAACTCGCTATATGAATACATAAAAATTAAGAGAAAACTTCTGTAACTTCTAAGGACGAGAACATTATTCTATAAAACAAATGAATACCTAATTAAAGAGTTCTAATAGAAACTTTCAAAAATTCTCCATCTTCAATTCGAAAAAGTAATTTAAAAAATTGTACTGTTTGGATAGCACAGTGAGTTTGCAGTGTTTTGCGGTACTAGTAAATTTTCCGACCTGAAGTCGAGTGTTTCACACAGTTTCGAGTTTCTTCATTTAGAAATCTCAATAAATATGAAAAGTGAATCTTAAATGTAATAATGTCATAATTGATGGGAACGCGCTTTGCAATTTTCTACAGTTCTGTGAAAACGTCATGAAAAAATAGTCTCTTAGTGTAACATCCACTTTTGTGGATGGCGCAATTGTCAAATGATGTCGCAAAAAGCGAAACACGTACGTGAAATGCCCGAAAAAACAAAACAAACTGGTATGTAATTTAGAACACCCAAGAGACTTACGCGACTGCTGAACACCCACACACCGTGTTGTGTGTATTTAATGTGGAAAAGCTCATTAGTGACTTTTTTACTTTTTACAAACATTTGCATTGGCAAACGAATTCGAGGCGAGTGATTCGATTTATGGTTGGGGGAAGGAAATTTCGGATCGTTTGCTTTGTATAAAAAGGGTATAAATATAATAGAAAATTATAATTCAAAGTGTACATAATGTATAAGAGCTTAACTATAACATTTTGAAAAACTGATTTTATTGCAACAAGTGGAACTATGTTTCAGTTCCCATGACTCGATTAAAGGGTTATGTTCTGTAGTCAAGCACATCGTTGAAATACAATGGACCTGCGTAGAGCTGTGTGCTGTGTACAGCAACATTCCTCTCAGAATTTTTCTGCTTATTTCAGTATTTTGAGTTTTCACTCTAGTACTGTTTAGATGCTAGTTGGTGTAGTGTTAGATTAGGCATCATCGACTTTTTGGCACGCTGATTCTTGTCGTCGAAAGCGGTCTCTAGTGCGGCGACGAGGGCGGCGACGAGGGCGGCGACGAGGGCGGCGACGAGGGCGGCGACGAGGGCGGCGACGAGGGCGGCGACGAGGGCGGCGACGAGGGCGGCGACGAGGGCGGCGACGAGGGCGGCGAAGGGCGGCGACGAGGGCGGCGACGAGGGCGGCGACGAGGGCGACTTATGGTTTGAAGACTAGCGCATACGCCTGCTACCGAAGAAGTACAGTTTCGATCCTTGGCTAATTCGAGTGGAATTTGTGTTGGACAGAGCAAGTTTTCTCTGGAAGCACGTTTTCTGAGAGTTTTCCAGATTCCCCTTTCTGTTGGGCCACTATTTCTCCATCATTCACCTTATCATTTTTCACTCATTAATCATCATGGACCTTAATGATCAAGCAGGACGGACACTTGAACTCAATAAATAAATAAAATAAAAATAAATAAAAAATAAAAAATAAATAAAAATAAATAAATATAAAATTAATAATAAATAAATACATAAATAAAGAGAAAGATGACGCAGGCAGTGGCGACAGATGTGATCTACTGTCGAGGGAGGGGATAGGGGTGATGATTGCTTTGATGGCGTGACTGACGTTCCTTCGGGGCGTTGGTGGGGAGAGGGGGTAATGATGAAGTGAAGACAGCTTTCTTTCGCCTCGTGGGCGCAGTATTCTTTAAAGGAACAAAATTCCCAGAAGAAGCAACGTCCTTCCATCAGCGTTCGGAGCCTCGGGCCAGACGTTATTGTTCCACGAACATCGTGCAAAAAATGACGCAACTCCCGGCGGATATGTGGAACAAGTTTTCATTATGCATGCGTTCTCAGAATATTGAAGAGCTCATGTTATTTAGAGGCGGAGGTCCGGGAAATAGAAGATTGCAATAAAAAATAATACCGAGAAGTATACATACATCATACGGGAGGAACTATTCAAGCGAAATTAATTTCATTCCATACATCCTTGTGTTTCTTTATAATGTTCACGTTTTGTGTCCAGTTTCATGTCTGGGTAAATTAATATTTTTGGAAGAATTTATACAATTCAAAACTAGCATCATTCATATTTTAGGGAACCTGAATTAATATGCTCTTACGAACTTGGTATAATAAATATATTTTTAGTATATTTATATTCAAATACGTAATTGAAAATTCATGAAGTAATTTTATAATTAAAAATTTCCCCCGTAATATTGCTTTTATTCATTAAAGGATATTAAGAAACCTTTTTAGCACGTTTCATTACATTTTATTGCAATGACTAACATTTGTATACGCATTCGAGCCAGAAATGTTTTTTCCTTTTACTTTTCTAATTTCTATGACTAGATTTAAACGCGGAATAATTGGAATTTTTTGACCTTTTACCATATGATCTGTTAATCAATTCGATAGCTACACACATTTTGTGTGATTTTACTGCAGTACTGTAGGAGCTCTGAGAAAAAAAGTTTTCTCGTCTGCGATGTACGATTGTGTAATTACATTCTCATTCTGCTTCAAACGTTTAATCTATTATTGCTATTGTCGCTGATGCTGCCGTGGTTTTCTCGTTTTCAATACCATACTGTAATAAACATCATTGTCCAGATACTAGTGGAAAACTCAAACATTTCCCTCACTCCTACGCCGAAGACTCTAATTCTGTACTAGTTATGTAAATAACTATAATTGCGATGTTCTCTCTCGTGAATGAAATTGACCAAAAGATCTGAATAACAGTCTTAAAAATTAACAAAGAATAGGGTGCTACTACAATTTTGGATTCAATAATCAACATGAAGGAAGAAATTTTTAATTATGATTCAAGTATTTAAAGACCATTCCAGGAATGGATGGATGGATGGAAGGATGGATGGATGGATGGATGGATGGATGGTTAGATGGCTAGGTGAGTAAAAATGTGATATACGAGTAAATAATAATTCGTGGGAATATGGTGGAATAAATTGAAACATTAAAAACTCCAGAAAATCTGCTCTCACCCCCTTTATCCACGTCAAGTTCCACATTGATCAGCATTAAATAACAGTCATTTTGTTGCATTAAACGCTACTCGGTGTTGGTGCAGTATAATTTCAACCTCCCCCTCCTATGCCCAGGGCTACCTGTGCACTCATCCATACCCACCATTATCTCAATACGGGTCTCGCTCTTTGGAAGTGGTCAGTGGCCATACGTGACCACGCCGCTTCCATTAGCGCGAGCGTGAAGCATGGCAGTCGGACACGCGGCCTTGCAACGCGCCACACTCCGCGGTTCCCGCCCTGCGGCACGCCATCTGTTCTTCCAACCGCTCCTCGGGCCCCCCTCCCCCTCCGAGGCCAAGGTGGCAGTCGCCCCTCTTCTCGCCGCCTCTCCCGTACTCTTCTTTAGGCTCAACTTAAAGGTTACTTTCCATCAGGGCTGTCCGAGTGAGCAGCGTGCACTGGCGTAGCGGCGCTTATCTCAGTGTAAAATTCACAACGGGGAAAACATTAAACAATCCCCAAAAAATACGCTTACGGTATCCCAAAGACATGTTAAAACCCCCATAAAAATCATTATAATAATGTATGTTAAATATATAAATTTTCATCCTAATATAATGATAATTTCTGAATGTATGAACGGAGAGTATCTACATTTAAGAATGTATAATGTATTGCAAAATTTGTGTTTTGTACGTGAAATTGTTTAGATATACGTATTAAAAATGTAAGTATGAAATTCTGTAAATTAGCTAGTAGGAAGATGCAAGAGTGAGAGGTTGTATGCCCAAATGTTATGTATTAAAAATAAAAATGAACAGACCCCTGAAAGGCAAAACTGCCGAACAGGAAGAAAATAAATTTTAAAAGATCGCTTATCTGTAGGCAACGGGTGTGGCCTTGCAGCTGGAGGTGCTTGGTCTCCCTCATGAGCAACTCTGGTGGAGTCTGTATGACGAATCGGGATAGGAGGAGAAGCGCTCGGACCCGATCGGCTTTAGGCTAGTGAAATGCGACCTGCGCAAGGATAACTGCAAAGGGCCTACCCATGCAAACTGGCTATGGTTATTGCTTTTGTATCGGTATGGCCTTGCATCGGGAGGTGCTGTGGTGGAGTCTTCCAGATGGATCGGCAAGGGAGGGGAAGTGCTCGGACGCGATCGGCTTTAGTGCAACACAGTCGGGACGACGACAACGGCAAATGGCCAACGCAGGCAGACTGGCCATAGTTATTGCATTTGAGCATTCCTGCGTAACAACATTCTAAACATGAAGGTTCTCTAATTTTAGTTTGCTCTGTGGGAAGGAATTCAGTTTCTCAACGGAAAGAATGTAGTTCGGTTACCTCATCATATCCATGGCTTTACGTTGAATGTTTTACCGAGCTATCGATGAAAAGCATTAATTTTTTTTGTAGGAAATGATTAGTTGGATGCTCTCCAATGAGGACTTATCCTATCATTCTACTGGTACCTCTCTAGCCTTTCTCATTATCCGCTCGCCTACTGCCATCAGCCCACCAATAGAAGTGATAGTACAAAGGTATTAATTGTACGCAAAGAATATTAATGTTTTCGCTCTTGGTATCTACAAAACTACTTTTTAACAGTGTGGATTTCTTCCTCTACATATTCATTATCTCGTATATGCCTTTTCTTTTATAGACGATCTTTTCATTTTGAATCTTGAGAAACTTAACTTGCGAGTATCCTGATTTTCTCTCTCCAATTTACTTATCCATTCCAGACTAATTGGAAATCATTTTATTCTCTCTCTCGAGTTCTTTCCACTTTCCCCAGATGGGTCTCCTTGCGTTTCATCCCTTTGCCTATCACTTCTTATCCCTTGCGCTCTTATCCCTCGCGTAGCGCTCGTTCTAAGGAGCACATTGTGCGCTTATCAATCTTCATCTGACGGCGCCTCGCCCCGCCGCCGCTTCCGCGCGACGCATTGTGCGGGAGCGGCAATCGCAGCGCTGCGACAAAGGGCAGGTCGCGGCCCGGGGAGGGGCACGCAAGGGCTGTCACGCAGCGGGTGGCGGAAGGGGGCGTGGCTGTTGTGGTAACGGTGCAGGTGGTGGCGATGGAGAGGATGGTGGTCGTTGCGGTTTCGGCGGCTGTGGAGGTGGTAGAAGGAATGGCGGCGGTTGCCATTGCGATCAGATGCGTGGCGGTGAACGTAGCGATTGCGAAGGATTGTGACTGTGAAGTTAATTGCGAGAATGGTGATGGAGGTGGCGGCAGCGACAGTGATAGTGGTGGTGGTGGTGGTGGTGTTGTTCGTTGGGTCGTTTGGGGTGGGGTGGGGGGTGGTGGCAGCGGCAGCGGCAGCGGCAGCGGTGCTGTCTTGCTGTAGCGGTTGCAATGGTTGCTAATGATACCGGAAGAAAGGGAGCGGACGGAGGTGGCGATGTCGGAGGCGACAGAAAGGGGGAGGGGGGGGTGATGATGAAGACGGCTGGGACGGCGTTTCAACGAGAGAGACGGCGGCGCCGGCGGCGGCGCAGGAAGTAGGAACTTGACGAGGCTTCGTGGATGCGCCATGCTGTTCTGCGGGCGCCACTCTGACGTACGGGGCGCTCGCCTGATAGTACGACAATTGTGCCACGAATAAAATTAGAATGTGTTTGGCAGTTCGTCGCTAAGTGGAAACGACAGTTCCGTAACCTAAGCAACAGCCATTCAACCTGCTTAAGTCGCTCAGGGCATCAACTGATGTGGTGATCTGTCTCTAACTGGCACTTGCTTCGTAGCTAGGTCAAATTTAGGCGATGCCTGGAAGAGAACTCAAATGGCCGGATGATCTGATCGGTAATTATCCGTGATTCCTCCGATCATCGCTAGGTGAATGCCGGAACAGTATCTTAACAAACGGGCCTTGGACCGCACGCGATCTTTCCTTCCCGTTCCTTGTCCAATCCTCACGCTTTCTTGCACACACACTCGCAAGCACTACTTTACCACGTATGGAGGGGGATAAGCCGGGGCTGGGGCTGGGACCCGCTGGTGGGAGATGTCTGACTGAGGGAAAACCCGCTAGCCGACGGTAGGTTGGCGCCTAACCATCTCGCCATCTAACTGAGGAAGGTCATCGCCACCTTCCTCGATAAAAAAGTGCTCTACACTCACGTGACTAATGAACTTAGCAGTTGAAGCCCGGAATCACCAATCAATCAATCAGCAGCGAATCAGAAGTATTGACAGTTGCTCAGTATTGACACCTTAAATTATTGAAGAAATTAATCGCATGGCTGAAATGTTGTAGTTGATCAGCTAAGCGTTGACTGTGAGCTTGATAAATACGTTACAGGATCAGAAAATGGGAATACGTTTTAAAAAGTACAAATCGAGTCGTGGAACTTACATAATAACGCGATAGGGCGCGTAGAACACGGCAACGCTCTATCCTTCTACACACAACTGACATTATTCATTTATGCCGACCTTGAAATGTACTTTTCAATTATGGTGGCAGACCTTTCAGCCGATTTGCACAATACCAATAATTCATTAATTGCGAACTGGCTGTGTGTTACGAACGTAAGTTTCCGTGAATATAAATGCGAGCGATAAAACAATTTTAATGATGGAAAATTATGACATAGAATGTAAACTTGTATTAGTGCTAAAATTATGTAATTCCTTGTATTTTATAGAATATAATATTTGCTTTTTAATGCTACAGGTAGAGCATTTTCTCGCCGGCGGATTTGAATTGTTTTTTTCTGTGCCGTCCTACCGGTTGGTCCAATGTCCGATAATTTTGCGCAAATTGAATCACAATAATTCACACATTTAGTGATTAACAGTGACCTGTAGCAGCAAAAAAATATGAACCAAACCACACAAATTGTTTTCAAAACCTAGGACGCACACTGATTAAGAACAACTAATAATATTCTCGCGTAGAACACTGCAATAAATTAAATATTTAAGGAAACTCGTATTCACTACTACTGCAATAACCTTGTAATTTTACAGAGCAGCAGTTCTTTATATACTATCAAGAATATAAAAAAACTTGCCTTTTCATAACACAAAATATGACTAGAAACTATTTATTATGTGTGGGCAATTCTTCGGAGAAGAATCATAAGAAGTGATGCTTGAGTAAAATAATACAGCCGTTTAGCACAGTATGAGGACAGAATAGCATAATCTAATATTTGATTTTTTATTGAAAACCGAATCAGTTTCTTTGTTGTTGGACTTTTTGCGAGTTTCTGGGTATGTAACGAAACCATTGTCATATCTCACATGGTAATAGGTTGCTTACTTTTCTCTTAACTACTGCGCACCTACGAAGTTTGATGTATAGATACCAATCGGTGCAATGAGCTACAACCTGTGAGCCATAGCAGCCTAGTCGAACGACGTGCATTATCCTTGACGACACTTCATTTAATTGCATTTGTAGTGAAAATCTAAACTGTTTAATTGTTTTTACATTTTTCTCTAGACTTTGTGTATCTAACAAAACCATACACACTTCTCACATGACAATTAGTTATCTCTTGCGCACTTACGAATTAATAAGACAGATATTATTTAGTTCATGGCTTTTATATTTTCAAATCGTCGGACCGTCTAAAAAGAATGGAAATTACTTAATGTTTTAATAATGCATATTTTATAATACAATAATTTTTATTTCTTTATTTCTCGTAACATACAATGCGTGAGGGAGTGAGGGAGGAACAGAGAGGACTAATCTCCCAGCATACGATCTTAACAACACTTAACGTATTAGAAATTTATGCTCAAGGGAAAGTATATTTTTGAGGCGCATTTCTCATTGACATCCAATAACTAGATCAACTGTAAAAATGCGAAATGGATTTTGAATTCAATAGAAAAATATACCACTAAATCACTTGACTTACTGGCGCTACAGAATGGCTCTAACAAAAACAAACGTTTAAATTTGAGTTCGATCTGAACAAAACCACAGACTAATTAATCCCAGTTTGATGCTCTTGTTCCACAGAATGAGTACAGGGGTCTCCCATCCCACAAATACCCCCGCCCTTCCTCCCCCTGCATGCCGTCCCTTCTGTACCACCCGATGCGTCCCTTATCACGTTGGCCCTGGGGACTGAGGGCTTCCGCTGCCCGCCGGTGCTCGAGTTATGAGTTCGATTCCAATTGGGAGCTTACGTCCTCGGATTTGCCAAATGCTCGGCAGTAGCTTCACCTCTAGTCCTCTTTTCTGGGACTGTTTTTCATATCCTGATCATTAAGAGAAACATGCAATAGACGAATCGAATGGGACCCAACTCCATTCTATTTTCTGTTTTCGTGGATTTATGTTTACAATGGGCACCATTTAACATGTACTAATGACTTGAGGCATTAAGAAGAATAGTCAAAACCAAAATCGAGGTATTAACATTTGCGAATTGAAAGTGACTTGTTATGGCTATTGTGGCTTACCTTGGCTCCAAGCCCTTCATAAGTCATTTACTGTTGACTATGTTTGTATGTTGTCTTTGGAGTAATAATTGTAATGTAGACCTAGTGTTTGATATTGATGAAATATGTTTTTAACACGCTTGCGGAAATAATTGTAATGTGACCTAGTGTTTGATATTGATGAAATTTTTGCATTGCGCGAAATAATTGTATGTGACCTATAGTGTTTGATATTGATGAAATATGTTTTTAACACGCATTGCGCGAAATACGGTTTCTCCTGCTTGTTTATTGCGTGCGAAACGACTAATATGTCCTCCTAAATAATAAAGTGCGAAATATTTCGAAGCCTGTGCGAAACATTGGGAAGTGTGTGCGAAACGTCTTTCGCACATAGCGTATTAAGGAACAGCATACTCAACAGTGCCCATTTCGTGCACTTGTTACGTAACTTACTATTTCGTGTGGCAACATACAAGTATTTTATTACTCAAAATAATAATATTGTTTATTGCAAATAAATACTTTATAAGTATTTTAAAGATATGATAAATAATAAAATAGAAAAAAGAATAGTGGATATAAATAATATCATAAAAATAGTGAAATGAAATTGGCAATTGGTTGTCCCTGATCCGTTTTGCAAATACATCAGAGAAGCAGCGTATGTTATAAATTATGCTTCGAACTAATAAATAAAATCGAGATGTTGAGTTTCGAAGACATACAAATACTTCTTTTATCTTAAAACTGACTTAAGAAATCAAACTCTAACATTTGCGATAAATTATTCATTTTCAGATTTTTACAAAATTGGATGGCAAATTCGTAAATGAGTTGGCGATACATTTCGAATATAATCTTGTAGTCTATTATATAACACAGATGATAAGAATGAAAAAAGTAGATTGAAATTTAGGAGTGCTAGTATAAGCTAGCATAATAAAGTAACGCCTAAGAGAGCGAGAGGTATTGCAAAAAATAATAATTACGTAGATACGGAGACTACTGATTGATAAAACATTAAGATAATAAATAATTCTGTAAAAGCCATCGAAAACTGGGAGCGATAGCTCAGTGCATCAACTGATGTCACTGCAGCGCCTCTGATCAAGAGATCCTAGGTTCGAGTCATGACGGCAACAGGATTTTCGACACTAGCTTTTCAGCTAGGTCGAATTCAGTCACCGTCTGGAGGAGAATTCTTGCGGCCGGTTGCTCTGATCGGTAGTTTCCCGTGGTTTCTCCGATCAACACCAGGCGAATGCCGGAGGAATACCCTAAAAAACGGGCCACGGACTGCGCGCGATCATTCCTTCCTCTTCCTTGTCCTATCCTCTCCCTTTACACACACATACACACACACACTAACATGCACTACACTACCACTTATTCCGGGAGACCGATCGGGAGCATAGAGCTTGTCCCGACGGGGGCGGTGCCCCGCTGGTGGGAGAGTCCTGGTTATGGGGAAACCTCACTAGCCGACGGTAGGTCGGCGCCGGATCTCGCCATCCAGCGGGGGAAGATCACCGCCATCTTCCGAGAAAAGACACACACTACACTTACGGGGCTAATGACCAAAGCAGTTGACGCGTCCGGAAACACGAAAAGATAAATCAATTAAAGCCATCGAAAGCGCACATTTAGCGTACTTGAATCAAGAAATGAAAGTGTAATATGGTCAAACTTCCTAATTAAATGAGCCAAACATAGATATGCATTCTACATCTTATAAACTCTCTTTGTGATAAGCTTGAGGAATGGGCGGTACATAACATTTCCACAATTTAATAGTGAAAGGATTAACGATTTTTTTGTCAAAGTTTCAATTTTCTACAAACAAACTGTTTCAGAAATAAAAACTAGCAGAATACCATAAGCTCGATGACACTTCAAGCCCACATAATCTTCAAGCCCACATAATCTTCAAGCCCACATAATCACTCAGGGTAGACGATCAGACCCAGTACCTTGAGCAATTCCGTACGAGAAATGGATACATCACCAATTGTAAGTACAACAACACAATCTTTTACCAGCCTATGTAACGGATACACTACAAGATAACTCGTATTTGCATTTATAATAAGAACATTGCCATTTTGGTATCATCTGGCGGTCATTATTCATCCTAAAAATAATAAGAGAAATCAAACAAAACAGTAACATTGAATCATCAGATTAGAATGAATCGTAATATACGGTGATAGTTGGGACAAACTCGCAACATAAATCGTTGATCCTAAGGTTCGCTGTGAGGTACACTGAATTTTACAGGAAGTAAGATTTACTGACCTGATAAGATATCTGAAGATGAGTCATTGAGGCACTGTCTCCTGAAAGAAAACCTGATCGCGTCGTAGGGATAGCCTAAGTATCATTCAAGTAACGGGCCAATTGCCTATTTCATATTTTTTCAAGAATTTTGGGCAAAATTGCAGATTTGAAATCTGACAAATATCATGTCATTGTTTCAGGGTTGGTTTTGTTGGAATTGGGCGTGGTGTCCAAGTTTCTAAGAAGTGGGAATTGTGATTCTGCCAAAATAGACGTGTTCAAATTATCGTAGGGATTCTTAGCAATAAGGGATGCATCATTATCATGCGTCCGGATGTATCATGGGCACCAGCTCCAGGATATTTTTTATTTTTCTTAACATGAAGTAAGTCGAAAGATGTTTTTGATTGAAACGTTATAAAGACGTTGTCAGCGATATATTATTGAATATGTTTCTCAATATAATATATTATGGCTCTTTTAAAGTAAACAATTTCTTTGTTAGTCCACGATTGAGAATTAATAGTGTCTTAATATTATATACAATTCAGTGTGCACATTTTAATGTCCACTGTGTTGAAATATATCAAGTACCTACTTCGTTATTTTTAAATCTTTGAAGGAACCTCTCGTGACAAAAGTTTAAAATCAGTTCAGTACTGCTTCCGAGACGACCTACTTTTGTGTCCCTCTATTTCTGCCTCCACGCTCTAAATTGGACGAAGGAGGTCGTTACGAGGCCGCAGTAGACGCCAAACGACGCGATGTGTGGTGAGGACATTATTTCAGTGTACGTTACACGAGAATAAGTACACATTTCAGATTGTACTGTGAAATATTTACGAGAAAACGCCATCTTTCTTTTAATTCAGGGAAGCGTGAGATAATGTTCTAACAGTCAAGTTGTTTTCTACAGCGTACAGCATGCATTTCTATTTGTGGAGACATATTCGTAGAGAGATGTCAACCAGTGAATAGAGAGAATTGATTCTTGAAATTCCTAGACAATTATGAAATAATTAATGAATGATTAGATTTAGTTACGCGATAACGAATAACGTTGCTGATACTGATAGAATGAGGAGGTAAAAATCAAAATCACCATGCCCTACGCGAGATTTGTTGTGATTAATCGGTGCAACCACGTCAGTCTACTGCTGCTAACCTGAATTGCTGGGCAGCTGTGAAAAGTTCACTGGAGACCACACTGTTGAGCAATGCATATAACCTGCGAAAAGGAACTGTGGCGTGGCAGTAACCGGAGCCATTTAGGCATCTGTTGAAGCGCGAGAATCGATTGCTGACGCCCTTTTCGTGATCTTTGCTTCGGCGGACCCCACCGCTCCTTCCCCACTGACCGAAGGCGAAGCGGCCACGCCCGTGAACTAGGGCAAGGTGGCGCCTGGTCGTTAAGCCAGTCGGCGAGGAGGTGCCGCCCCAGCCAGGGGGAAGAGGAAATGAACGGAAGGGCGAGAGGTACGGGGTAGAAACACGAAACGCTAATCTGACAGTCTTCTCCAGCACCGCTCTACTCTGTGTCAGAGACTCAACCAGCGAAATTCAAAGAAATACACATTTCCAAAAGTACGAAGGAAACAAATCTACAACGTTGACGGAAGTTCTGTTGATAATTCACGTTTTTATGTATTTTTACTTATTTTAGTAATAAAAAATTTTCTGGACCTTTGGTGGAGCATTTATCGAGACTTTCAATTTATACATCATATTATTTGTTGCACATTTCTGAACAATTAGACAAAGATAATAAAATTAGATCATTCAAATTACAGTACATTAATTTAACGCAGTTATTGACTGAAATAAGTATTTGATTTACAACATGTTACACAATTACTGAGTAAGCTTATTGCACCACCTTGAAAATGGTTCAATTACCAATCGGTGTACTTTGTTATTAGGAAATATCTATGAGAGCCCAAAAATGTGGCGAAGTTAAAAAATAATGACTTTTCAGAAGAACTGTTTAAAGTTCTGGAGTGGCTCCAAAATCTTCGGAACAGTTTTAAAAATGCGTTTTTTCTCAATAAGGAACTGGAAATAAGGAATTTTTAAACAAAAGAAATTTCGAAAATAATTCCAGAATTGTAAACTGTAGTACATCTCCTTTCCTGAAGAGTTACTAGTTTTTACTTATACACTTTTTCACGACTACCACATACTATGTAGATAACAGAAGAGTTTTTAAAGAAGAAAAGCACCTATTGATAATTCTTAATGATGATGATCTTTACAATAGTCTGAGATTGAGAATAAACATACATGTTTTACCCCAGTTTTAACGGTTTCTTCAAAGAGAAATGTGAAAGAATAGGTGCAGATTGGAAATCAATTCCCCTGCACACAGGAAGGCGCAACCACCCAAGATCTCTGATGAGGGGCACGCGATTGTATCTCATAGATTTGCTGTCGCGCTGCAGATATACCGACAAAGGAATTTAAGTCAGCAGAACTCGCCTTCTAAAGAGGCAGACAGAGAAAGAGAAACGTAGCGTTTTTAAGAGACATCATTCTTTCTGCATTATTCAGCATACATCAACTTTACCGCGTACGTTTCAGCGAGTCTCTAGTGGGATTTAATTTCGCTTCTTTGGGCTTCTCGTGACCCTCTACGTATATATGCATCCATGCATAAGTTAGTTGCACTCTCTTCATAAATCTGAGGGCGCGGTGGGTGGGGGTGGGTAGGTAGGCAGCGGAAAGGGAAAGGGGCGTGGGGTGAGGAGAGTGGGGCAGGGTTGGCCAGGAGAAGAAGGCTAGATAGTCTCGGAGTGGGAAGAGGAGGAACGAGGCGGACAAGAGGCGAGGGCGGAGGTAGAAGATGTTTGATACCACAGAGACAGTTGATACCACGTAACTCTGAGTGAGTTTACTGTGAGTTATGTGGTATCAACTGTGCGAGAGTGAGGTTTTTCGGTATGGTTCCTTGAATGTTCTGTTGATGTGGTAATTCAATGGGATAGCGTTCCCTCATTAAGTTTACCACCTGAAGATGTAACAAAACGAGTTACGAAACGTTGTGAAATTACTGAATAAATGATTGTCATAAAAATCTTTGGATACTTTTATTTGTAAACATATTTTGACAATCAAGAAGAAATATTGATTTACTGAGAGATATGGAGAACATAGAGTGGAGTGTGAGTGGGTGATGTGGTGCGGGGTAAGAAAATAGTGTGGCGGGGCGTGATCGTGCTTTTGGAGTCCAAGAGAGACGGGCTGAGCTGATGTGTGGAATAAAGTGCGAGAGGAAAACGAAGGAGAAAAAACTAGGATGACGACGAAAGGAGAATTACGTAGGGTGAAGGGTTGGAAACGAGGAGGAGCGGAAAAGCGGGGATACTGCTCTTCTTGTGGGTGAGACGTGATAATGCGATGTGAGACGTGAGAATGCGAGGTGAGATGTGAGAATGCGAGGTGAGACATGAAATTCTAGGTGAGACGTGATAATGCGAGGTGAGACGTGATAATGCGAGGTGAGACGTGAGAATGCGAGGTGAGTCATGAGAATGCGAGGCGAGACGTGAGAATGCGAGGCGAGACGTGATAATGCGAGGTGAGACGTGAGAATGAGAGGTGAGACGTGAGAAGGCGAGCTGGGAGAGGTCCGCCGTGTCGAAAGATCCCGATCAGAGAGGAAGAGGCGGATGTGTGGAGAAACCCAGGTGAGGCGAGCCGAAACGAGGTGGGCACAGGCGATAAAATGGAAGGATGAGGAAGGAAACGAAGCTAAAAAAAATGACCCATGACAATGAGAAGATTACAGTGCGTACCGGATGAGACGGGCAGTCAGAATGGCCAGCGACGAGAAGTGTGGGAAGGAGCACGGCAAGAACCTAGTGGGAAAGGGCAGGACAGGAAAAAGAGTGTCACGGTGCGCAATGCGGGAGGGTAAGGCCAGGCGAGGCGGGTTGGGTCGGGTCGGGGTGGGGTGGGATAGGGTGGGGTGAGGCAGGGCAGGGACGCGACCCTCGCTCCCTTGACCGGCCGGGGATTTACCGAAGGGCTCGGATCCAATTCATGTGCCGTGTGTGGGACGCGGGGGCCTCACGTGTTTTGCCGTGGAGGGACCGGCGATGGGAGGCCGTATATCAGGCTTTCTCCAACGGTCTCAACCCAAGAGCCCTGTATTGGATATGCACTTTTATGAGAAAGTAGTCTATATTTTATGAGTAGCTTTCTCAGGATAATGTCGCACGGTACCTTTTGGTTTTAAATAATACTTCTTTCGAACCTAACGCTAATTCTTTTAAGGTTAACAGAAAGAAAATCCATCATTGTTTGTAAATTATAAATGTTATTGCCGGAAATTTTTGATATTAAATGAAATGCAGGGTGACGACTCTAAGTTGCAAAAGACGAATGAATAGAATATGTTACGGACGTCTGAGAATTTGTGTTTTGAAAACTTTTCGTTATTTATTTATAAGAACTTCAACTGTGTTTCTTTTATTACAGAGGCGAGATTTTAAATCTTGCTCTGTACAGTAAGGAACTTACTGTACGGATGTACAGTAAGTTACTGTACGGATGTACAGTAAGTTCTTGATAAACCATATTTATTCGTAAAATGGGCCGAAACTATTCGATTATTATATAGTGTGTCCGTACTACTATGTTTTTATACCGGGATATAAATTTTGTGTTACGGCAAAGTACGTGTTAAGTTCAGGTTATTCAGGGTTTATTGTATTATATTTTGTGATAATACTCTAATCGCCATTTTTAGTTTAAAGTAGTCACATATGACAATATATGACTAGAGAGGTCTTACTATGGAATTTGTATTCGGTAAATAATATGCATTAGAACGATAATAAATGTATATTATTTTCCTTTCAGTTCAATGTATTTTCTTTTAAATTTGAGTCTAAATTGTAAAATTAACTGAAAATGAAAGTAAGATTGTATAAACACGCTAAAATATGGCGTGACTAATCCGGACAGCTCACCATTCTGTGAGCAATTTTACCATTTTTAAATTCTGAATCTGATGTCGCTTAGATAAGTTTTATTACTTTTGGTGTTATATTTATACTGCAATGGATGATCCTAGAATGAAATGAAATATTTGCTGGACAGGTTACATGAAAAAAAAAATGTACAGGAAAGCAAATACAAGATGGGAAAATGGATCTTCCATGTTCGTGTATATTTCACATTTTACGCTTGAAGGGCTTCTAGCAGAATGAGTGTCGAATTATCGGATACGGGATGAGATTAATGGCGATTCGTCAACGGAAAATGTTATTACGTATTAGGAATTAATATAATAAGAGAAAAAGTTCTGTTAAATATTGAAATGTAGCTACGCCTTCGGCGGATATTTTTATGTTGAAAATAGTTTGAATTTTTTTACTATGAAAATTCATAATCAATAGAAGTTTTAAACACAAAAACTGTTTGCATGAAAAAGAGAACACAGAAATATTACTTACAAATGTTTCATTACAAAATTGGGTTTAATTATAGTAAAACTGTACTAATAAATTCTGTAATGGCAGAGGAGATTTTGTGGTAATCCATAATAAAATATCGGGGTTATGAGAGATATCAATGACAACAGTAGGCTATATGAATTTACTTTCCAGAAAATTCATCCATACACGTGTTTCGGCAAATTTTCCCATCATCAGTGGCTCTAAAATATACAATTAAATTCACAAATTAACAGAATAGCTATATCTTACAAGGAAGTACATACTCTATTTGAACATTGAATTATTTAACTTCAGCACTTACCCAGTATGGCTGAATTTTCTGGAAAGTAACTTTATATAGCCTACTATTGTGGTTGATATGTCTCATAACCCGGATATTTTATCTGTACTAATATATATAGACAGAAGTGCGTTGACTTACAGCGCGATAATCTTTAAATTTACTGAACCAATACCGATGAAACGTTTTTGCTAGCTTTCTTCAAATGACGGAAGGAATTTAAACTGCAATATACATACAAAATTACTTTTCTGGACATTTTTCGCCTAGCTTTACATCACAGATTCAAGAGTGCATCAATGTTTAGCTGCCCGCCACAAGAGGATGACGTCTGAGATGTATTACTGATTGCATAAATGTCCAGAATTATTACGAAATTCATTGGGGTTTGAATAAGGCTTTGTAATGTCCGTGTGTGAACGTTGGTGATTTATTAGTTCTGAACGTTTGTGGAACATTTGAAAGAAAGTCGTAATCAAATCAATAAAGAATGTCAATGTTGTACATGCATTGTCGTTAGTTCCTGTTATATACAAACAGTGGCATGAAAACATTGTGAGTTTGAATGTGTTTAAAAATTGGGGTAGGTTAGGAGAGTAAAAATACAATAATGTACAGTACAGAATATATTGAGACCCAATGGTCTCTCAATAAATTCAGGTAAATTAAACACTAGATTAGTGGGAGCGTGCATCAACTGATGTCATTGCAGCGCCCCTGACTGGAAGGTCCTAGGTTCGAATTCCGACGGCGGCAGGATTTTCGACTAGTTTTTCAGCTAGGTTGAATTTAGTCGCTGTCTGAAGGAGAATTCTAGCGGCCGACTGCTCTGATCGGTAGTTTTCCGTGTTTTCTGCGATCAACATCATGCGAATTCCGGAGCCCTAACAAACGAGTCACGGACCTCGCACGATGTTTCCTTCCTCTTCCTTGTCTTTCCCCCCTTACACACACACACACACACACACACACACACACACACTAACATGCACTACACTACCACACATGCCGGGAGACCAATCGGGGACTTAGAACTTGACCCGACTGGGGCGGTGCCCTACAGGTGGGAGATACCAGGTTGAGGATCGGGAGTGTCGAAAGCCCCACTTGCTGGGCTAGAGAAGGTCTAACCCTGAGTAACGGTTACATGTAGGTTACGAATTGTTATTTGTCCACTAAGGGCAAATATTGCAAGGATTCTAATGATCGAGAGGCGGTAAAACCGTTTTGTTGCCGGCCGAATATTAAAACCTTTAAACGCCCGTGGTACTACATGATTTTATTTTTAATCTGATTTTAGTTATTCTCATTTGCTTATATATTAATTAACTAGAAGTTAACATAACTCGGTTTGTCATAACTTGATTTTCATCTGTCGTGTCATATTTTCCTCCAATTTATTGCCTTTCATTACTCCCTCCATATGAGAACATGTGACGTCTTTCATTTGGTTCCATTTTCCCCTTCTAACCATGATCCTGACGATCCAAGAAAGTTTTTCAGCGTGTATTAAGCTCCGTAAACAAGGAAATGACAAGCAATCACGAAAAAATACTATAGATAGGGCTATAGTTGTTGAAAACAACTGTTTAGCCACTCTTTTCATAACACGTCAGCAATGGGTTACATAGTAGATTAACGAATCATGCAAGAGGAAGCAACATAGAGTCGGCACTCGAAATTTTAGCTGAGCGTTGGGCGAGCAGAATCCTCAGTAATTAATGGACTCTTCTGTCAGTCACGAAGCGACAGAAATCCTCCACTAAATTTGTCAGCAAAGTTTGCATTACAAAGCATTTTCCTTCTTAAATTAAATCTGAGAACGCGGAGCATCGCGTAGATCACGTTAATGGGCAAGTTATGAGACGGGGACACGAATACGCAGGACGTTGCAGAAGTACTTGAGCATTACACTCGCGTTTAAAATGGTCCCACGTCTGGGAATAAATAATGCACCGTGAAAGTGCTTGGCAACGTGATACGAAAGTAATTCCAAAAATAACTTACAAACGTAGTCCGTGAAGTAATTAGCAGGAACATGAAATATTACTCATTAACATGATTGACGTTTGGAATGTCATTCATTTATTTCGTTGGGAAGTTTTTGGAAGCTTTAAAAGATACAAGACAATGCAATTTAATGTAATTTGATATACTACCGTGGCGGCAAACAATATTGACTTTTTTTGTTACATTTTGTTGGTAGCTTAAAAGTTCAACGTAATGTCTGATGCTGCCCCACATGTCATTTCACGAATATTTTATTTTACGAAATAAAGTATACCACGGTGTCAGACGTTACAATGACAAAAAATATGGTTCGCCATGGATTTCCAGAAAAGTGCATTATGGCTTTAACTACATAAGTTTACAAGCAACGTGGTAGTTCGTAAGAGTTTCTTCATTCCTCGTTTATCTCCCGTCTAGTACATCATGCGGGTACAGAGGATCCGGGGATCAGCTCTGGCGATGCACCAGCAATTGGTCACTGTCAACGCCGTCCTTTGTCTTCAGAATCCGGGCGCCATAAACAGAGCGGGGCAGCGCGGGATGTTGAGTGCGGCCTACATACAGTAGGCGTAACAAATGTCAGGCGGCGCACCGCCTCGTGAGTGTAGGGCGGGGCAACGCAGGCGGCTGACGTATGAGATGGGGGGGGGGCAAGGGACACCGCAAGGAGAGCGGAAGGGAGAGGAATTAAACCAGGAAAGAGGAGGATAGGGGTAGGAAGATGCAAATGACGGAAATGGGAAGCTGGGTCAGGGAACGAATATAAAGAGGAGATGAAGCGAACGTTTCTAGACTGGAAGAAAATAAATATAGAAAATGGAGAGAGAGAGAGAGAGAGAGAGAGAGAGAGAGAGAGAGAGAGAGAGAGAGAGAGAGATGAGAGGAAGGAGAGAGAGAAAGAGAGAGAAAGAATGAATAAAGGCAAGAGAAAGAAAGAGAGAAAAAGAAAGAATGAATGAAATAATAGAGAAAGAAAGAAAAAAGAGAAAGAAATAATGAATGAAAGAAAAAAGAACAAAGAGAATTGATAGAAGGAAAAGCGTGAGAGAAGGGTGAAAGACGTGAGAGAAAGAACCAGAAAATAAGAGGAAGAACAACGTGGAGGAAGGATTATGAGAAGAAAAGATGCAAAATGGGACAATGTAGCGTTGGTGCGGAGAGGACGTGAACGAGAATGTACTTCTACACGCATTAAAAAAATCAGAATATATGTTGACCAAAAAAGCGATGGTTACGTGGAAGTAGAGAACACGAATGTAATGATTCATACAAAACTGCATTGTGAATGTTTAGTGTGTGTGTATATATATATATACACACACACTAACCAGCGGAACTCATTCAAAAACACTGCACTTCGTAAATAATTGTTTTAAAAGTGAAAATTACTTCGTAGTAAGACCCAACTTTGATCAGCCATCCCCTGAACTAGGCATTACAGACCCTGTAATAAGAGTAACATTCTAATGTGCCAAACTTTGAGATTAAATTGCAAAGAAAATCATTATCTTTAATTTATTGTGGAAGATTATTTGTCGTTTCCTTCTATTCAAATTTTCATAGATTTGCGTTTCATCACTTTTCCGACCACCCACGCTTTGGAACGTGAGCTCCAAGAACTAAATCTTCAAAACTTCATTAGAAAGTTGAAAAAGATATCGTGTTGTTTAATGCTGCGTAAGAAACATTCTTTATGTCCTACATGGCCCTCATTTGCCCTGCCTATCCCGTTTGACGTCTCCACTTATCCCCAAGCCGCAACATATTTCCCTGCTTCCCTACATGCGGTCCGTATGCCTCAAAATTTGTTTCACCACCAAACGAACCTGTCCTCATTCAACATGCGTCATTTCGTGAGAAAACATGATTTCCAAGGTATGGAACACATTGTTTTGAGCTATGCTTGATTATAATGTGAATTGCAGTTTTTTAGTGACAATCTGTAAATTTCAAGATTTTTTCGTCTGAAATGTGTTGGACTTGGAAGTAATTTCCTACTCTGGAATAGCACGCATACAGACTTATGTCAATGGCTTCTTATAAAGTGTCAAAAATAGTCATCTATAGTTATCGAATTAAGAATGTTATCATAAATAATGCCGAAACCAAACAACATTTGAATACAGAAAATTAAAGAGGTACTGCAAGATTTTATTATTTTAATTTTATTTTGTATTAATTCTGTCAATCTGCTAAACATATGAACATAAGATTAAATCAGTCCACTTTAATGCGATTATTGTTCAAAATAATCGCAAAAGATTTCAGAACTTTTGCATGCCACAGTGTGTTAGAAGAAAATGAAATGCGTTAGGCCGCTCTTCTTCCATTAAACAAAGCAAATACAAAGCAAATGCAAATTTCTCTTTACACGTTTTACAGACATTTTCAACCGATATTTCTTTTCCATCTCAAATGTTTAATATCCCCACCATTTCAACATATAGGCAAGGCGCCATCTAAAGATGCTTGAAGAGACCTGTACAGCGTGGAAACATTCCTCAGAATCTATAAATCAAGGAATCCGCCCAATTTTTCGTGAGCTCAACTACCGTTCTTTCTTCGGAATGCGTTTTCCGCTCTGAGATTGATTTTCCCGGAAGAAGGGCGAAAAGCCCTCTGCCAAAGTCGAGAGCGCTTCCGAAGACAGTTTGAGAAATACTATCGGCAGACGTCAGCGCGCAGGGCCCAGCCCAGCCCAGCGCCTGCGAGTGGACGCAGGGAAGGGCGTGCTAAGGGATGAAGGGGTGAATCTGAAGGGGTGAAAAGTGAGGTGGGTTGGGGTCACGAAGGTAGGGAATCGGAGTGAGAGAGAAGGAGCAGCAAAGAAACAGAAATTGCTGTGATTCGCGGATGATAACGAGGAAGCTGGATAAAGCTCTTCAGATGTTTTTGAGGATGTAGACTTACAGGGCGATTTGGAAATGGATACAGACAGATTTGGTGATATAATGCGGACGGAATTTTGTAAAAAAAATTAATTGAAACAAATGTGACTATAATTAAATATCAAATTAAATTATTTTAGAATAAGCAAGTCTTTTTTTGAAACTACAATGTTGATTACGATTTTGAAGTAGCAGCGAGTAGCGAAAGCTATCGGCTTCCACGGTATGTACAGTCGTTAACGAACGGATACACTGGGATTTGAACAGTTACTGGTGATTCCAAATATTTGTCCTCGTTTGCATTCGTCTGACACTTTTGTGGTAATCAGGGAAACTTTTCGACGTTTACGGGCTCTGTAATGCGTTTAGGCGTTTCAAGGTGATTTAGGTGTTTTGGGTGCTTCAGGTGTTTTCAGGTGCTTGCAAACATTTCCAGATGCTTGTAGGCGTTTACGAGCGGTGTTAGGCGTTGACGGGGCTTGTAAGGCGGGGCTTGTCAGTGCTTATAACGGTTTACGGGTGCTTGTAAAGGTGCACAGGTGTAAGGGTGTATGCGTGATTGTAAGGGTGTACGGGTGCTTGTAAGGGTGTACAGATGCTTGTAGGCGTTTACGTACGTCCACAGGCGTTTGGGGGGTTTTAGGGCGGATAACAAGGGTCCAGCAGGGCACATGAATTCCCGCAGGAGCAGTCATGTATGAGAAATGGTGAAGAGTATAGTGTAGAGCCGGGTAAAACTGAATAACGCGGTTAATAACGTACGCGTGCTTGCCCTAGAGTCTAAGGTAAACTGGGATCCTGTGAAAACAATAGCAAGGGCCCCGTGCACTTCTGCGGATGAAGTCGGTTGAAAGCATACGTGTGTTTCGAGGGAGTGCTTCGAACTGGGGGAGTGGGTCGGCGGGTCAGCGGCGGCTGCGTGGGGGCGCTGGTGGGGCGGGGGGCGGGGGGGCGCGTCCAAGAGCGGAAGAGCCCTTCTTTTGCATATTTGGTCGCTTTCCAGCGCTGCGGCTGCGGGAGTGGCCTGGAACGTACACACGCGCCCGCGAGCTCGCGGTCGTGGCGGTGAAGGAGCTGGTGACTACGGTCGCCGAGGCCGAGATGGATGGCGGTGGTAGCGGCCAGGGCGAGAGAGGGAGAGGGGGTGGGGGACCCGGGGCGGGGCAGCTGCGAGGACACGCCGGCAGAGGTCTTCAGTTGAAGAATTGAAGCCTTTTTCTCTCTCGTTCTATCGAAGTGAATAATCGGGGCTGTGTGGCCGAAACTGTGAGAGTATGTGGGAACAGAATTAAGATGTGAAGAATTTACTATTTCCTTCGAGCGTTCGTGTGTTTACTGTGTAAATATGGCTAGGAAGTATTCATGAAACGATAAACAGCAAATATAGTTTGTGAAAATTCTTTTCAGTTGTCTGTGTGACTGTTTTGTTTTGTCACACCAAATGGATGAAAAAAATCGGTTGGAAGAAGGTTAAAGAAACGGTTCGGTGGTAGTAGAGTACCGGCTAACGAGATAGCACCGTTTAAATATTAGAGCAATCTCGGACTAGGAAACAGCTATGTGTGAATTTCAATTGAGAAGTACAATCGAACTTAATAGTCAACCTTCCTTGAAGCCGACGTTACCGAAAATGGAAGAATACGACACAGATTTTCAGAAAAAGCAAGAATACTTGACAAGACAGTAAGGGTTCCGAGTTAGGCAAGGATAACGAACACAGTCCGAAGTGCTACAACTACGAACCTTCTAATCTGAGGACAATTTTTGTGGATGCATCCTGTCTTTCAACGTATTGGCTATTTTAAGGTCATTCTGGTAAACAGGGTCAAGGTTGGACGTGAGAAGATGACAGAACTCTGGGAAAGCAAAGACTGCGGCTACAAAAAGCCTAGTTGTGGCGAAAGCGATATTTCGACGGAGGAAACGGGAGTCAGATTTCACAAACTGAGGTGGAGGGTACCGCAACGAGACGGCGAAGTCCCGGTACAGTATCAGAGCTGCGGCTAATCCAAGTGGGGCACTTTTTAGCAGCGCATCCTGTTTTTCAGCGACAGCGAATGCGCTGAGACCTTCACCGAAGGGAGGACAAGGGGGTGCAGAGAGGTGCTCTTGAAAGGAGCACAGGCAGATGGGGAAGATGAGCGGCATCGTTGGTCTACGGCAGGGCTCCCAACCTTTTTCTTACATTGATGATTTAAAACAAATTACTCGCTCCATCGATCCCCTCCAAATTTTATGCAATATACAGCATGAAACTAAATTATAGTACAAACAGTTGCAAATAAATAACATATTGTTATTAGAATGTGAAGAAAGGTTTGAAAAAATTGTTTAATAAAATTTTTTTATTATTTTTTGCACTATTATAGTTTTCAGGTTTTACAAATATAAACAAGTTTTCAGATTCAAAATCACAATCCTATTTGCACAAAAGTAGAATTTTCTTCCGGGAAAAATATTAAATTCAAAAAGAGAATTGAATGTTTAATTTAATGTTAATGAAATGTGATGAAGCTTACATAAGATAACAGTTAATAATAAAATTCATTAGCCCTTTTTTGTAATCATTAGGACCTTGATCATCATTATTATACCAATCAGTCCGATATGTTCGCCTATCGATCCAGAATCGACCCCTTGATCAACATCGACACCCTTTTAAATTTCAAAATATAAAAAAATATCAAATGTCCTCCCGGGTTCCCCTTGACCATAATTGACCCGCTTTCAAATTTCATCGGCCAATGGGGTCAATACTGACTTCTTGATCATAATTACACCTTTTAAATTCCGTTGCCCCCACGGGTCGATAGCGACCCCGTTGGAGACCGCTGGTCTACGGGCACCGGGATTGACGATGGCGGCGAAGTTGAGGTCGGCTCGGATTGCGCGGGTAGGATAACGGCAGTGGGGGAAGAAAGGGGGGCAGATTCGTGGAAGTGAGGGGGGGAGGAGGCATGAGAGGCCAACGAGGACGGGTCGAGAAAGTGGCGGGGCGGCGCCGGGCAGAGGGTAATCCGTAAAATCGAGGACAGCTTTTTGGCGGCGCACTCAGTTTTTTAGTAGCGGGCCCTTCGAGAGGGTGGGCGCGGCCGAGGGCGGGGGGCGCGGCCGGCAGCGGGAGCAGGCGAGCGAGGCCGGGAAGCGGGTCCGACGCACCAGCTATGGAAGCGAGGCAACGGGATCCAGTCTGTGGATGCCGGTTAAAAGCACGGCACGCAGCAGCGTGACCTGCGCTCGGCCTGCAAATGCGCTTCGTCGTATAAAAATACCGTTTTAAAGGCAGTGTCTTAAACGTGATGAATTTGAACTATCATAAGTGTGATAATTATTGTTTATGACATGTCAATGTTTTTTGGTGCAAATATTCATGAATTGGGGAGGTTGTATACTTTAGAGGATCTTAGAGGTCATTGTAGGCATCACTCTTAACGAACTATGTTCATAATTACCTCTACAATTCACGCAATTCGTCGTTTTATTATATATATATATATATATATATATATATATATATATATATATATATATGAAGACGATATATGTGTTTTTTGTAAAAGTTAATGAAAGTGAAGATCACGACATTCTGCCAAAATTGACTAATAATCAATGTGAAATTGGGAAACAGTTATGTACCGTATGAATGGTAAAAACAGTGCTCATAGGAGGCAGTTGGAACCTGGAAATACGAATTATTTGCGTAGATCTATACTAATAAGACTGGATTCCACGACTTGTAACCAACATTGATAACATAAAAAGTTGTGGGTAAATAGATAGGATTTTTTACAGGTTATTCTTCAGGATTGTCGCAGTGTACTTGCGACGTTTGATAAAAGTTAATATAGCTCAAATATGGAAAATAAATAATTCAAATAATATGTTGGTAGATGCACCACGATCATTATTTTTCGCCTGTCGCTAACAGCAGAGTGAAAGATAAAATTTTTAAATCTAATAATAATGCGCTGTAAAATAAAATGAAAGCAAATTATAGTATTTTATTAAAATTTGAATCAAATTCATTTAAAAAATATCATCTCTCACAAGGACTGGCTACGAAAAAAGTCGGAGTAACGCCGGGTATTTTGGTAGTAGTTTTAAAATTTCAAACTATCTGATTGAACAAATGTTTGAGAATTAGCTGTTCATACGACCATCAGATCAGGTAGTATGTGAATTTGAGGACCTTCAACGATACACTTAATGTGTGATAGTGTATCTAATTGTAGTAAAATAAAAAAAAGTTTATAACCATACATTCATTTTATATTTCTTTGAAGAGACATCTTTACTAGTATCTCTCACCCGTTCATCGGTCCACCCCTAGAACAACAGCAAATTTTTGAAGAACGTTGAAAACGATATAATATAGTGAAGTACCCGCTTCGGCCTCTGAGCACATGCGTGAATTGGCATGCTAACGTAAACGTTACAGAAATGTCGGAAGGTCTTAAAGTTAATTTATTGGGTTCTCTGGCGTGTACGTTAAACGTTACTATAAAGGAAGTGGTTTCAACGTGTAAAGGCAGAGAGTGGTGGTATCGCAAAACCGGTCTCGTAAGCTAACAAAAATGAGTGAAAGGCAAAAGTACGAAACGTAGGATATGGTAGGGTAAAAATAGAATTTCAACCCCAGGTTTGCAAGAAAAGAACATTTTGAAGTTATAATATAGGAAAAATTGAAATAAAGCAACGTAATAGATGGAAAACGACGTAAGAAACGCAGTCAGCAAATGGGATTTGTAACACCTGGTTACTGTTAGTGGTTTACACTCTCTTTTCATGCAAACAAAAACTGTCACAAAAAAAATAGGGCTTTCTTGCCTAGTGTCGTGTCTGTAAGGTGATAAAAGAAACAATGATAATATTTGATTTGTTTTAATTAATTTAGATGTAAGTAAATTTTAATTTATTCACTAAACTGAATTCAACCATTCATCTGGATAGGCAAAAGACATCATAATAGGCAAATGTATTCCTTACCAATTATTAAATACGGATGAATCTTCAGGGATAGCGACCAAATCCGCACAACTACAACTGAGTTTATATATCGCATCCACCTGTTAATGAAACTATATCCTAAAGCATTTTCATTTGCACTAAAAACTCGAAATCAGAGTTGAGTTTTACAACGAATCTTGCACCGCGTTCTGATGTGGTAAAACGCTATTTTATTTGAGGAGCAGGAAGCTTAGCGGCAAACGTTCATGTTGTATAATTACCGCTGTTTTTCTATGAGAAATTATCGAGGGACCGAACATGTCGCTGTCTCGAGGATAATTCTAGCGGCCGGCTGCTCTAATCGGTAGTTTTCCGTAGTTTCTCCGATCAATACCAGGTGAATGCTGGAGCAGTATCTTAACAAACGGGCCAAGGACCGCGCGCGATCTTTTCTTCCTCTTCCTTGCCCTTCCTTGTCCCCCTTAAACACATACCTACACTAGCATGCACTACACTACTACACATGCCCGAAGACCAGTATGGCACTCAGAACTTGACCCGACTGGGGCGGTGCCCCGCTGTTGGGAGATACCTATTTTGGGAAACCTAGTTAGCCGACGGTAGGTCGGCGCCGGATTTTGCCAACCGGCGGATGAAGCCGCCACCGCCACCCCCGAGCAAAAAACGCACACTACATTTACGGGGCTAATAACATCCTAGTTGACGCGCCCGGAATCACAATCAATCAATCAATCAACTAAACAAAGAAGGGCTAATTTGTTAGTCGTTGACACTCTAAACACGAGGTATCGCAGCTGCTGAGCTTGCCTGTGGGAGCCAGGCACTAGTGGACGTGGAAGTAACGAGAGCGAAAGTGGGATGGGCCGCTGCGAGCGACGGCACCTGAGGTTCACACGACTAACCGTCCTCGGGGCCGGCCCGCGTGCACTCCTTTGCCTCTACTCCCCCGCCCCCCCCCTTCCTCCCTTTCCCCCTCGCCCCGCCCCCCCCTTGTTTCACCCCGCGCCGCACACATCGCTCTCGCCCTCCCTGTCTTGTGCAGCCCTATCCCGCCCCACGCAGCCCTACTTCGCCCCACGCAGCCCTCCTGGCCCCAGCAGCCCCCCGCCCATGCAGCCCCCGCCGCAGCCCTCCCCCCAGCAGCCCTATCCCGTCCTACGCAGCCCTACCCCTCCTCACCCTGTGCCCCCCCCCCCCCCCCCTCCCCCCGAGTTGCCCACCGCGCCCGTCCACCGCCCTCGCCCCCCCCCCCCCCCCCCCCCTCCCTCACCCGCCCCGTCGCATTCGTCGTCCCGACGCGTTATCGCCCGGCGCTGCTCCACGCCCCGCACAGCCACACATCGCGTCGCCTCGCGTGCGTGAAAATGTGGTGGTCACTAAGTCACGAAGGCAATGTAGGACGTGCTTAGAATGAGTGGTTGTAGAGTAAGAGCCGTGTACGTTTGCAGATCTCGCGTGTCTCCATTGATTGTTACGTGTATCGTCACCGTTGGCGGAGTAGCAAATCTATTTGTTTCCTGATGTTAAACTGTATTCTCATTGGATGTGCGACCGAAATATGAATTTGTGTTTTCCGGAGCAAAAATAAACTTATGAAGATACAAAGATCGATGCAATACGGGACATACATTTAGAATTATTCGTGGTTGTAGCAATGACAGTGTTCGTTTGCTAATGACTAACCGTTTTGATGGATTTGCCATTGTGAGTGTTTCATGTCTGATTTTTAATGGTATATTTTAATAATGGGATGAAAAGCCATTTTAAACTAGTTTATAGAAATGAGAAATTATATTTTTTGGAATAAAAGAGGAACGATAAAATCTCCAGGTCGATCGATTGTCAGTGATTTTTTTGCTGTTGGTAGAATTGCGTTTCTCAGCTTCCCTTCTTTTATTACATCATCATCGGAATCGAGACCACTTTTAACTCATTCAACAAAATGTAAAATTATGCTTTCCAGAGCAAACGATGAACGTGGAAAAATTCGTTTTAGTAATAGAGGATACCGGACAATTGAGGAAACAAATGAAATTGGATTCGTTTAGCAGAAAAGGAAAAAACAATTCCAGAAAGCTATAAAAGTAATTTTCTGTGCAACTTTTAAGTTGTTTAATTTTTGTTTGTAATACACTGTGATTACTGCTAACGTGCCGTAATCACTGTACGCGATAATTCATTTACTGTCCAACGACTAGGATATTCATACTCTATTTGCATAAATAACACTTTCATGCATTAATAATGATGCTCGTATTCTCATAACGTTGTCGCACACGCCATTAGACTTAATTATAACTCGCGTACTGCACATAATTTCTGCCAACGTACCAGGAGCGGTGGCTCAGGGTATCAACTGATGTCACTGCAACGCCTCTGAACGGGAGGTCTTTGGTTCGAGCCCTGACGGCGGCAGGATTTTCGCTAGTTCGAATTCAATCGCTGTCTGGAGGAGAATTCAAGCTGCCGGCTGCTCTGATCGGTAGTATTCCATGGTTTCTCCGATCAACACCAGGCGAATGCCGGAGCAGTAACCTACAAAACGGGCCACGGACCGCGCGCGATCTGTCCATCCTCTTCCTTGTCCTATCCTCTCCTCTGACACACACACACACACACACACACACACACACACTAAAATGCACCACACTATCACATATTCCGGGAGACCGGTCGGGAGTTTAGAGCTCGTTCCGGCTGGGGCGGTGCCCCGCTGGTGGGAGAGTCCTGGTTAGGGGGAAACCCCACTAGCCGACGGTAGGTCGGTGCCGGATCTCGCCATCCAGTGGGGGAAGATCACCGCCATCTCCCGAGAAAAAAGAACATGCACTACACTAACGGGAATAATGACCGAAGCAGTTGACGCGCCCGGAAACACGAAAAAATCAATCAATCAATCAATCAATCAATCTGCCAATGATAACGACGAGCGACTGTTCTTGTTTCGAAATCGACGCGAAGTTGCTTCCAAGAGCATCAACTGTTAAAAAGGCCAAGGAGTTTGTATATCTTCTTTGCCAACATCGTTTAGCCTCTCAAACTTTTTTATTTCGAGTTTTCACACTTATAACAATGTTTTCGGCAACATTTCTCTGCATTGGTATCGACTATTCGGTTTTGTACTTGATCAGTATCGTTCTGCAGTATAGTGTGATTGTTCAGGCAGAATAATAATTTTTATATAAACAGTATTGTCAATATTGCCATATCGTATTCAACAGACAACACATCCACACGTACTGTGGTCGTTACAACTGTCAAAAAACTGACAGGTTGAGTAAAAATTAGTAATTTGTTTAAATCAAAATTCATGTCGATTTCAATGGTCAAAAGGGACATTTAATTAGAATTTCTTCAATATTCGGCGCAATATTGAACGCCGCTCTGAGAACATCCTAGTACCTGGTAACATATGTCACGTTTACTGAATTTTGTTGTTGGCACATAGGGGGCCAAAATTAATTCATATTCGGCGCTGTACTTGGAATTCATTTATGGCAATTCTTCGGCGGTAATTAACAGCAAAGGTTATACATTTGACACATCCCGCCTTGGACTTTTTTTCTGTAAAAACCGCGGGTGTGCTTCCAGAGAGAAAGGAAATACATTTTTCGTATGAAACTCTTTGGAAGAACAGAACTGCTTTGAAGTTTTGAACTGCTGCTTCCAAGGATGACCGTGAGAGCGCGTCACGGACCAGACGGCTGAGCTGTTTTGAAATTTTTAACCACTATCTGGGAAAGGCGTCAGAGCGTGCTATGGGGACGGACACCAGGAAGCGACCAGAGAAAGATAGTATTGCATATTGTCGCATTCCGAGACTCAAACGCCTTTCCAAGTAAAACACAACGGGATCGCATTGTTTGAGAAGCAGGTCGCCGAAATAGTTTCGTGGCAACTCGCCTCGCTCGAGTGAAAAGCTACTAATGCTCATGTATCTATCCTACCGATGGCACGGACAGTCAATCCAATTGTGTAGGGGTGGTGTTGCGACCACAGCAGAATTATTGGCGCGCAAGGTTAGCTTTGACGCTCGCATTACGAGAAAAATATTTTCGTTTCGCCCAGACAAGGTAATATTGACAACTTCTTCAATACTCAATAACGTACGCTGAAGTATACTAATAGTTCTTAAATACTTGTTAAAGAACGTTCCCTTGCGTTAAAGGATTAATAGGCGATAACGATCTTAATTCGATCCGAACATAAGTAGCTATCATAGTCAATTTATTGACTAAAACCAATGCAAATAACAATCAGGTCACTTTGTGCAAATTGCGCGCAGAACAAGTGCTGGACCTTCCGTACCGGATATCTGCGGCGCGACACTTGGCGTCTGGTTGGGCAGCGTCCACTGTCTAGCCTCGCAATCAGGAAGGTCCCTGTGGTGGGCCGCTTCTGTCTTGACTCCCAGCACACTTGACTTGCTGGACGTTCGTCGCTGGCTTGCTGCCGGTAGAGCCAGTTATTCTGACGAGATTATCTGCAGACTCGATGAGTCTAAAAGTCTCCCAAATAACTCAAGTTATATTTGCAGCCTCATTTGGATAGGTCGGCAAAATGTTTGTCGCGTTTCAAGAAGAGAAAAGAGGGGTCTGACAGCTTCATTATATTTAGTTTTCATTTTTCCGTAGAACTGCACGCGAATTTATCCAGATTTTCAAATTTCCGCATGCTAACCCTAACTTACACTTCAATCGGCGTTCCCTCCTCTCCCTTATTGTCGCTGTCCAAGGACAACAAAAGTTAAGTGAAGTTGCCTGGTGTTCGCACAGTCAACCATATCTTGTTTTTAGCGTCCGCATTTTTCTCAGCCGTCATCACCTATCTACAGCCGTCATCACTGACATCTTCCACACACAGTGGGGTTTGCCTGCTGGGAAAAATGGCGACTCTACCTCACCATTCTCCCTCCCCTTATCTATTTTAACCATTCATGAACTTACTTCCTCACTCGTCCTCATCTAACCCTACCCATCGTCTCCCTCATCACCCGACCCTAGTCATCGTCGCCCGTCATCAACCGCCCCTACCCATCGACACCTGCCATCATCCGACTCTACCCATCATTACCCGTCATCACCCGACCCTACCCATCATTACCCGTCATCACCGACCCTTACATAGTCACCCGTTGTCGCCCGACCCTACCCATCGTTACCCGTCATCACCAGACCGTACCCATCGTCACTCGTCCTCGCAACCGCGACCCGGTCGAAGACTCGCGGGCCGAGTTTCAGCGGACGAGCTTCTTTCCGCGACACTCAGGAAGCACACTTCGGGAACTTTGTGCGGCACAACCTTAAGAAACGACTTTAGTTGCGGCGGGGTTTTGTCCTGCTCGGAAACAAGGCGACTTGGGTCGCTTTCAGCGAAATTTAAAATAATATTAAGGATGTCGAGGAAAATGAAGACGGGGTTTACAAATACCTTGGACAACTTTTTGTGACATAGTACATGGGACAGTACGGTAAAAGAGATGGAGGGAATGTCTCTTCAAATATACGCAAGTCTTATAAAAAGTCTATTCCATAGTTATCTTTACACTTTCTTATTTTACCGAATTTAGACTCAGTTGTGCATAGATAACACACAAAAAAGAGAACGTCTCTTTGAAGGTAAACGGGACACAAGAAAAGTGACTTCTATAATTAAATAATCCTCGTGTTTACATTGTATTTATTACTTTATTCCATACAGACGCAATATGCATAGCACATCAGCTACTTGAATTCATGTATTTGTTCTATGAGTTGCCTGACCTGCAACAGTTACCGACGAAAATGGAAATATATGCGGCAGTAGGTCAAGGCACCTTTGAAGTGCGGGCACCGTAATACTCCATGCTCTTATTTAGAATGAAAGGTCAGAATTTCTTAAAAGGGAAAATTCGAAACGATATTACCATCATTGAATTTTTTTACATTTTAAATATCTGTAAAAAATATTTCGAGAAAATATATTACATTTTTCGAGCGAAAACATCGGAAATTCGGGTGTTGAACATATGATTCACTGAGGCAAAGTTTTCGATGATTAGTTTCCATCATCAATGAAGGAATGCCAAGTTATCACCCAGGTTTACTAAAATAAATGTACTTTTTAAAATAATGATACTGAAATATATCATCATCTCTTCAGGGTTCAGGAGAGACTCCTATTCCGTCTTCAGCATGCCATCACAATCGTGGACGACCGACATCCCTTTTCTCATGAGGTCTATAGTGATATATTTGTTTTGGGATGCAGTCACTATTCATTCTGTGTAGATGTTGTGACCATCGGGTCCTGTAATCTTGTACTTTATTTATTAATGGAAGTACTTCTAATTCTTCTCTGATTACCTCACATTTTATTTTGTCTAATAAAGTGCAGCCTTTTACTTGTTTCAAGAACCTCATCTCAAACGTCAGAAATATATTCCGTAATATATTTGTGAAATATTTAGTACTTCTAATTTGGAATGTTTCAGATGTGACTTTTACGGCCGCTTGCTAGTGGTAAAAACTGTATGCTCTTTGCATTCACATGTTTTAGAGAAATTAAATGTATCCAAGAGTTTGAATACTGTTAATAGAAGTACTTTTGTTCTGCAGAGATTAATTTAATTCTGCAGAAATTGCAGTTCTGCAGAGATTAGGTTAATAAAAGTACTGAAGACACTGTTGATCGTACTGATCGTGACATTGAACAAACATTCACGCAGACGTACGGTTTGCTGAACCTTGGCATTTTTTGGTTGACATTAAAATACTTTTCGGTGGACAAGAGGTTTTAATAATATGCTTCCTCCATCACTCTATTCGTCACACTTGTAATTGTCAAATCGATGTTTTGAGTATAATTGTGGGTATTTTCTCGTTTGACCGTACATTCAATTTACACGAACGAAATAAAGTGTAGTGAATAGAAAAGAATAAGAAAACTAAATGTAATGTTAGGCGATTACACCATTAGAACGACTAACTGAACATCAGCGGAGACACGAGGCCGGCACTGTAATGAGGAAAAATGACGCTTTCCTTAACGTGGCGCTTAGACCTACAGAGGCTTCTCCACTGGGAATGAGTATTTAACATATCAAAATAAACGAAAATTCTTGGACACGCGTTTTGTCAATCCTTTTTTAATAGTGTAGTTGATACAAAATGCTTCACACATTCCTAAATTGGACACTTCATTCTAGAACCACCGACTACGAATTTAGAGAGATTTATAGATTTCACATCAGAGAGAAAAAAATATACCATGAGGTTTTCTTCACATTTCAATTGTTATTAACAGCAAAAAATAACAATTGTTTTTACTGAACATAACAGCATGACATAATTAGAATTGCATCCATCATGTCGCGTTCTATACGTAATTTCAAGACTGAAGGAACTGAAAAACAATAAATAGAAATGGTCGCTATAAGTAATTTCTTCTGACATATTATTATTATTATTATTATTATTATTATTATTATTATTATTATTATTATTATTATTATTATTATTATATTACTCAGTGCCGTAGTGTAGATGACCTTCTTAGGATAGTGAATGAAAGAAAATTATTGGATATAAAAGAATGATTGGGAAGTAAATGATGAAGGAATGGAATGACAAGCAACTCAACTAAAGAATTGTGCCTGACACACCTTTACATTTTCGATTTCATTTGAAGCTTAATTCGCATTAGTGTATTCGTATTATTCGTATTTGTATTCGTATTCGCATTCTAAAGAGGACGTTCACTACAATGAGCGGACCCCAAAACATTCATGACCCGCACGCACTGTTGACATCAATTAGACGAATTCCCGCGATGTGCGTACAAGTGGAGTGATGGTACAATTAAATGAAAGGGGATCAAGGGGTCCCCGGGACCTCCTCCGAATCCGCCTTTTCACCACGTCCTATTTCTGCTTGGTACGGGAGAGGTCGCTTACGGTATCAAATGATGTCACTGCAGGGTGTCTGTCCGGAGATCCTGGGGTTCGTGCCCCGAGGGGGCAGGATTTTCGACACTAGCTACATAACGAGGTCGAGTTTTGTTGCTGTCTGGAGGAGAATTCTAGCGGTTGTTTGTTATGATTGATAGTTTTCTGTGGTTTCTTTGATCAATACCCGGCGAATACCGGAGCAGTACCTCACCAAACGGGTCAAAGATCGCGCGCAATCTTTCCTTCCAATTCCTTGTCCTACTCTCACCCTTTACACACACTTACATGTACATGCAATACACTACCACACATGCCGGGAGACCATTTGGGAAGTTAGAGGTAGTTCCGATTGGGGCAGTGTACTGGTTGGGGGAGAATCCTGAACTAGGAATACTCCCACAAGCCGACATGCAGATCAGCGACGGATCTCACCATCCGGGGGGGGGGATAGCGATATCTCTTGCAATAAAATGTTCGCTACACTAACGGAACTAACGACCATAGCAATTGACGTGCCTGGAAATATCCATTAATCAATTTTTGTATTCGGAGGAGGGAGATGAAATTCACCAAGACTCACAGAAGCTTGGTAGTACGAGTTCAGATAAGGGTATTAAAAATAAATAATTCTGAATAAAAATATGGTGTGACAATAAAATAATAATGTCTAGAAACCAAATTTATTGTCATTCCAGAAACCTAGTCTAACTCATTGGCCCTAACCAGATTGTAAACGACTTGATAGACACATGATAATCAGCACGCTTTGATCCCGGTGAATAAGCTGATAAGTCATAAACACTTAATTTTACAGAAGAGTAAGAATTAAATCAGTGATTAAGGTGAAATTCAAACAAAATTATTTTTGGTTAGGTTTTATTTGAATACCATTCATCTCTTATTTATAGCATTAGTTTCAAGCTGTTTTTTTGTTCCTCTGCAAAATCAAACTTTTTGAGTTATCAGCTTATTCACTGGGGTCAAAGATGTAACGATGGAACAAGAGAGAGAAAACGGCTTAACCCGAAAAAAAACATCGACGAACCCGCCTTGCCCACCACTTATTCCGAACGTTCAACTTCACACTGTCGTCTCGGCCAGAAAACATCCTTCTCCGGTGCGCCAGCTCCCGCGTAAGCCGCGCCGGCGCGGGCCGCCGCCCCGCCGCAACGTTACCCCGCACTCGGCCGCCGCCGCCGCTGCTGCTGGCGGTGCAGCGGGCGCGCACGCGTCGCGTGCGTCACGCTCCGGCGGCGCATCACTCGCGCGTGTGCGCCTCCGCGCCGCGTTTACCTTTCGCTTCGGCGGCGTCCTTGGCCAGCACCAGCAGCGAGGCGGTGGGCGGCGGCGGCGACAGCGACACAGCAGCAGCCACACGCCACGTGCGCCACCGGCGCGAGCGTGGTGGCGACTGCCGCCGCCGCCGCCGCCGCCCCGCGGAACCGCCCGCTGCAGCCGCGGGGTGGGGTGGGGGCGGCCGTGGGTCGCCGCGCACGCGCGCTGCCTGCCGCCGCCGCCGCCGGTTCGAGGCCCGGCTCTCCTCCCGTAGAGATGGAGGAGGGATTCTTGGGCACTTGTGAGGGGTTGCTCGAATGCCTTCTTAGTTCGATGCACTAGCGAGGTTTCGTTCAACAGTTTGACCTGTTGTGTAAGGTTTTGAGTTACGGAGTGTATGGGGATGCAATTTTTTAAGTAAATTTACTTTCATCAGGAGAAGAGAAAAACAATTATTCAGGTAAATATGTTTTCAAAAAATATTTAAAAACAGTTTCTTACTATTGATCCTAAATAGATTACGGAGATGACAATAATACCGCTCATTTCGTGAAACAATATTAATAAATATTTATGGAAGTCTGTTGCCGCCGTCGATTCGAGGCCCGGCTCTCCTCCCGTGGAGATGGAGGAAGGATTCTTGGGCACTTGTGAGGGGTGCTGGAATGCCTTCTTTGCTCGGTGCACTAGCGAGATTTCGTTCAACAGTTTGACCTGTTGTGTAAGGTTTTAATCTAAGGAAGCTGCGGGAATGCATCGCGGACCAATTTTTAAAGAAAGTTTCTTTCATCAAGAAACGAAAAAAACAAAAAATTATTTACGTAAATATAAACATATTTCCAAAAAATATTTCAAAGCAACTTGTTAGTATTGAAATCTAAACAGAATATGGTGATGGTATGACTGTAATACTACTAATTTCGTGCATCGATCTAAATGGTAAATAATATTTTTCGAAGTTCGTCGACACCGTCTCTCTTTCGAGGTTGTTTCTCCTCCCGTGGAAATAGAGGGATTATGCAGCTCTCTTGTAGGGGTTGCCTAAACGCTATGTGGGGTAGGTGCACTAGAGAGGTTTCGTTTACGAGTTCGACATGGTGGATAATCTTTTAAGCAATAAAAACTGCGACAATGCATGTTTCTATCAACATCCTTTGGCAGTGTTTTGAACAATTTTCCTTTCATTAGAAAACGCGGAACATCTCTTTTAAACGTATATAATCTCATTTGGAAAACGAATTGTTATGAAGCGATGCGATGAAAGTTGATTCTTAAAAATACCAATACGTTTCTGAAGAGAAAACGCAGATGGCGACAGTGTTTTGTATCGTATCATCCATTTCATTCTACAATTCATATCAACAAGTAAATTTTCCTTGTTTGCCGATCCTCTCTCTCGTCCGAGGCCGTTCGTTTATTAACTACAATGCTCCATTACGTATGAAATAACGTATTATCATAAAGTGCCAAATCGTAGTTTCAGAAGATAATATTATAGCATTAATCTGAATATTGAAATAATTCCTCAAAGGTTTGTCAATATTTAGGATGGTCTCCTTTGATATTTTAAAAATGAAAAAAATACCGAGAAACATCCAATTTATTCGATTTTGTCTTGCAATTTTTCGCAATGTGTATTTATAGGCGTTCAAAAGAAAAAGCAAACAAAGCAAGAAAAACAAACACACAGAAGAAGTCTGCTTGCCATTTCCTATCATATTTCAGGGGTGTACCAATTTTCCACGTTTGGTCAGTCGCTAAAAATAGCCGTCTTGCAATTTCGAAGGGAAGTTTGCTTTGGGAACGCACGTCGAGAAATATTTGTAATTAAACTCCGCTGGGTTTAGCTTTTTCTTATCAATGGAAAACGCACGATTTACTAGTTATTTTTTGTCACGTTATGTCCGACGTCTCCTCTACTTTGGTAATATGTTTTATTCTACGCTCGTTACTCCTGTAATGTTAGACATATTGAAGATATCGTTGGCGGTTTGTGATGCAATTTATAGGTAATTCCAGTTACAGACGTACATAATACGTGTTTTGAAATAGAATCCCGTTAATATCAGCAGGATTGCTAATATCCATTGAACTTCGTGAATGAAATTTTCCTTATCAATAAGATAATTTTTGCGGCAAAATTAGGTTGATCTGAAATAAATTATAGCAAACAGCGTTGAATATTGTATACATGTATGTGTGAATTAATTGTTTACAATATGATTCGCCCATAGTTCATAATAATACCATAAACTAATTCAGTCTTGATTTTTTCATTTTGGCATGTTGATAGCAGTAGTTTAGGCGAAAGTAGCAGCATCAACAGCAATAACAATTCTGCTCTTGACTTTGTGACAGTATAAATGCAGTTTGCAGGCGTACTAAAAATCAGGTTGATCATATACCGAAGCGCTTAAGGAACTTGAAGATTCGCGCGATGAACAGTGAAAGTTGATTCAACGAACAAGCCAGTTTTCAAAGCTAGTAGTAAACATCACTTGGCGGGCATGAAAAAAACAAAAATAATTAAACGAATATATAAGAAAAGAAAATAGGAGTAAATGCTAATAAATTCATTGTCCATTCAAAATGTTCTATTAATTAATTTGAGGATTAATGGAAGAAATAAAAGTGATAGATGTACAATACTAAAATCAATCCAGGAACAGCCTCTGGCACATGCTCTGTATTTCGATTTCGTGTAACCAATAAGTGAATGGATAGAATATTCAAGTCTTGAATTTTTTCTTTTCTGATTTCCTGTGAACTTCAATGTTTGTATTTGTGTTTTCTAGTTTTAATCCTAAGACAATAGACGTATAGTAGTATCGTTTCACATCCTCATCGACCACTCAAGATTTCCTTCACGAAAGTTCTTTCGTAACTTTTTGTTTACCTGCAATCAAGGGAAGTATTTATTTGGAAATTCTGCTACCGAATCAAGTTGAATAGGACGACGTTAGATTCTTTAACTCAGTCTCCAAACTTTTGCAGACGTGCACGATGATCTTAAGTTTGAAACATTGAGATATAAAAAAATACAATCGTCTTGCACTATTATTTATATAACATCATTCTACATAAAATAGTTCAGGTGTATTTCTGAAGAACACTACACCATCTGAGTGATTTTTACCGATAATTTGTAGAATTTAATAAGAAATATTTGTTTGCTGTATTCGATGCCAGCGCAAGGCATTAACATACTGGAGATCACTGAAATAGAAGACATTTGTTTCGGTAAAGCTGCATCATACAACTTCTCACAACTGTCAGATCATTTTTACCAAATTATAAGTTATTTTTCTTACTCCAAATTCTAATCTACATTTGTAAACTTCTCAATATTATTCCACATTTTAAAGAGATGAGTAAACTTTAAAACAACATTTTGGGATAGGGAATTTAAACCCATACAAATATTTATTTCGAAGATAAATTTTACAGTACGCAGTGATACATGCAGAATTTTTCCCACCACAAACAATGTTGTTGAGTATTCCGTGAATTTCCACACAATGCTAGAAAATCATTTAAAGATTTCTGACGCAGTTCGTTCCTTTAGAGTTTCTTCTTAAAAGACGAAAATTATGAGGAGTGTGCTGAATATATATATATATATATATATATATATATATATATATATATATATATATCAGTAAAACCCCGTTTTTACGTTCCCGCATTTTACGCTTTCCTGCCTTTTACGCCGTTTTTGTTGGTCCCGTTAAAAAGCCTATATTTACAATGCATTCTTTTCCCGCAATTTACAACTCAATATTAAAGAGCTTCCCGTCTTTTACGCCGATTTTTTTTTTGGTCAAAACTGATGTTTGAATCAATTTCGGCGGAAGTCGTCGCATGTAACCCGTTTTTTCAGGTGGTGTTAGCCATTTCCTGTTATACCGCATGCTTTATAGACGGAAGTCAGTGATAGTCTCTCGTCTCGTAGTCAGCTTGTGGTGTTCGGTGTGTTTGTGTGAAAGGTAGTTGTTGAAGATACGTGTTTTTTTTGTGTGCGTGTACATAGTTCACGTGTACACAGTTGTTGAAGATACGTGTTTTTTGAAGGTAGTGGAGGCGATAAAATATGGAGAAGAAAGACAGGAAATGCATTTCTTTGAAAGAGAAGATAGAGATTTTGCGTCGTGTTGATGCGCATGTGGGAACACGTGTTCAGTTAGCGAAGGAGCTTCAACTCTCGGTTTCCACGTTGAAAACTATTATTAGAAACAGATGCATTCCAAGCATTGTATAGTGTTGAGGGGCAGGTTGAAGAAATACAATTACAGAAAAAAAAGAAACAAATGACAATTTTAATTTTTTTAAAATAGTAACTTTGTGTATTTAAAGTATAATTTGTAAATGTATTAAAAGTGTGATATGTGTTATTGAATAATAATTATGTAAACAAGTCCTTGGAGTAAAACATGTAAGTACTCGCTTAGACTATTGTTTTTTTAACTTTCCTGCAATTTACACTTTCCTGCATTTTACACTTTTTTCCTTCAGTCCCCTGAAAAGTGTAAAAAAGGGGTTTTACTGTATATAATATGCACATGCGTATTTGAGATTAAAAGATTGAGGCATAAGCAAAGTATGTGCACGGAGCCTACAGTAGATCCCTTAGCATTAACATGTTCATTGGAGATATTATTAAATCATTTGTCATTGACAGATCCCCGAGTTCACATGGTAATCGTTACGAATGTATCTAAATGATCAAATTACAAGCGTTAATTATTTTGTATTTATGATACACATCGTGATTTGCCTCACGAATGATTAATGACCAACAAATTGTAGAAGATGATATGTGTATCATTCAGTTGGAATTAGAGTTCACAATTAAATACATGTTCTCGACTAGAACTTGATTTTAATATATTAGTTGGAATCACGTACTCCCATTACGTACTCTGATTACGAAACTTCGCTTTAGAGTACTGCCTAACTGCACTGAGACAATAAAGCAATCAAAAACAACAAAACAACCAACCGGAAAGAAAGTTTACATGTCACTCTATGCAGTTCACTATTAGCAAACAGATCAAATATACATTTTATTTTCAATTCTTATCCATCTGATGCACCTCCATATAATTCGACGTCTGCCTTCGAGCGTAAGATCAAAATGGCAAAAAACATGATATTGGACTGAAAATGAACAATAAATGAAACATGACCACAATTCCCTATGTTTATACGAGAGCTCATATTTTGCTACTATTTCATTAAAAATTAATTCAAATACATGGTACAATTTAGAATAAATAAACATATTAAAAACAAATTCAGAGGGAGTGAAGTAAGACAGATTACATTATTACTTGAAATGAGGAAATAAACTAGTGCTGCCTAGTACAGAATTGCCTAGGATTTCTCGTACTAATTAGTTTCCTATTCTGTCGAGTCGAGTTAGATGATCAGATTAGACCCTATCTCTTCCCAACTGCTATCAATCGGCGCCTAAAAGACCTTCCAGGAACACTCGATACCACTCCTCTGTAGACGTTTCCAAAGAAAAGGACTTTCGCGAACCCCGGACATCGCACAGGCGTATCTGAAGGCGGCTCCACACATTCGGCATTCGCTCAGCAGCGAGCTACCACTGGCCTAATCCCGAACATCTTATGTGTTTGGTGAATGTTATCTTCCTTTGATGTGCCCAAAAGACCGACACGCGGTGGGTAGGGCGATCACCCAACGTTCGTTACTCGGCAAATAGCAAGCAACTTATCCACACTACTCGGGATTCGGCGAGTGGTTGCTCGCTGTTCGCCGAATAACGAATATGTGGAGCCACCTTTAGTCCAATACCTTTACTTATTTGCCTATCGTATCCCTTGACCCCATCTCGGAGGTTGTATTATATTTGTGTAGTTGCACAAAGATTGAACTTACAGGTGCTTATCAGTTCAATGATTGATTGCTTGTTAGTGATTCCGGGAGCGTCAACTACTGAGATCATTGGTCCCGTTAGTGTAGTGCATGCTTTTAATTGGAAAGGGGCGGTGATCTTCCCTCACTAGATGGAGAGATACGGCGGCGACCTACCTTCAAGTAGCGGGGTTTTCCTCAACCAGATATCTCCCACCAGCGGGGCATCGCCCCAGCTGGAACACGTCCCCGACCGGTCTCCCGGCATGTGTGTGTAGTGCATGTTAGTGTAAAGGGGTGAGGACAGAGCAAGAAAGACGAAGGAAAGATCGCGCGCGGTTCGTGGCCCGTTTGGTAAGGTACTGCTCCGGCATTCGCCAGGAGGAGGTAGATTGGAGAAACCACGGAAAACTACCGATCAGATCAACCGGCCGCTAGAATTCTCCTCAGACAGAGACTAAATTCGACGTAGCTGAAAATCTAGTGTCGAAAATCCTGCAGCCGTCGGGACACGAACCTAGGACCTCCCGCACAGAGGCACTGCAGTGATATCACTTGATGCACTGAGAAGCGTGTGATGAGGCATTCTTGACATTGCTGAAGACCCTGACGAACTGTCCATCTCCTAACGTTTTGGAAATTTGTCTATAACAAACTACATTTTTTGAGGCTCACTCAGCGAAACCTATCTAAGTCGCACAGCTGCACAAATGCATACCAAATCCGTAGACTTAAGACTAGTAGCTGCTTTCATTATCTTCAGCTGAGGACGCGCACCATGATTTGATATTACCATACAAGACCGTTTTTGAAACGCAGTGGGACATGTTTTGAAATTCAATATAAATCTCTTCTCTTGTGGTGGAAATCTGAACTACGGCGATGTCGTGCCTCTAATCGTTCTCGTGCACGACTATTTGTCCTATAGTCAAAGTTGGAGTTTCCGTTTGGACCCGTCTGCGTGTTGATTTTTCCCATAAATTTATTTCGATTGACAGTATTCATTCTTAGGTTATTCAGAATCTTTGTTTCTCCTCAGAGTCAATAATCAATAAGACAAGTTGTTAGTTTACCTGGAACCTAAACAAACTGAAGAATATAACTGTTTGATTTACATTGTGATATCAGAGCTGAAAATATCCCGATCCTTTGTGATGCCTCTTCCCATTAACGACTGTAGGTTTATATTTTCTTGCCACATATTTGGACTGATTTTTGGGGCCATCTATTGATTTGTGCCAGTCTAGTTTGTATGACAGTTTAAATGTAAAAGGAATAGATTGAAATATACCTTTTTTTGTAGAAGATCACTTTCTTACTCCTTCTCAATGAACTACAAATTTTCATGTCAATGTGCACTATCTAACTAGTTAGATAAGGCAGGTTTTGTGAATTGACCAAGTTATCAAACTCTTTTGTCACATTGTATTCGATTTATGCCTTTGCCCCGGCCCACCCCATTGTTGGTCACTTACTTTCTGCCACTGCAACATTGTGGTGAGGTGATGATCAGAAGTTTTATCGTGTAAATGGTCGCAGAGCCATTTTACACTATAAATTGGACAAGCTTCTAAAGGTTAACTGTCTTTCGACCGAAAACACTGAATATTTGAGAATTTACCTAGTATTTATTGAATATTTAATTGAGTTTTTAATTAATTTAACTCAAAAAACAACAATATAAAATTTAAATTTTGGAACAGTAGGAAACTAAGAATGTTTTCATCTTTCATTATAATAACTAGTGTATGCTACGCATTCGTGGTTTTCCTATTTATTGCCTCAAAACCTCCTGAAACAACTCTGCGAGAAGCCCACAATTCACGCCTTTCTCTCGGAATCGCACCCAAACGCAGAGCCAACGTCTCTGTCTCTTTATCTCGCCTTCGGGGGATCTATTCGACCAGGCGTTCCGTAGGGATAGCAGTGTAACTGACATTGGTTTTCTTTCGTCAAGGGTCAATCCTCTAAGAAATTAAAGGTCCTCACTTTGTGATTGTATAAATTATCTTCTCAGGGAGTTTTGAAAATCTTTGACAAATCGCACTTGATTAGATATTACAGTATAAGTTCTTGAGTTTAGGCCAGGTAAATGAATAAACATTTTACTTGTGAAGTTAACAGTCGGGCAGCAGAGTACAATAATTATATGCATGTGTTTACACATGTTTCTATAGAATATCAAACTGCACTACGAACATAAAATTACAAGATAGTTTTTATTTTCAATATAAATAAGTCGAGTAACATTTTAGATTTTGATCTCTCTTGGTAATGACACGTTACACAGTAAACATTCATTTTATATTACCCACATAATCCCTATACTAACATCTTTACTGTTGAATCCCTCTTGTTCTTGAATCGTAAACTTAATTACAGCCCTGAAGAAAGCTTCACAAATTACCGGAATGTTCACTTCATAAATATAAAGTAGTTCCGTATCACTGCTTAAAACTCGGGAACCATCCGCACAAATCCGTGATATTACAAAGCATCACCTCCGAGATTCCCGAAGGAACGCTCCCGCACCGAACGAACACGCCGGCCGCGATTTACACCTCCCTCCCACGTTCCGCGCGCAGACCGCTGGGCGGCTTCTTCGGGAGTTCCCCAGGGGCGACGGCGTTGGCCGCGAGCGCAGGTCGTCGCCAGGGCCGCGCGCGCCCGCCGCCGGCCCATTTCCGGAGACGGGCCCGCAATTTCCGGCACCCGGCGCCCGCGCGCGGTTCGTGACGTCACGCGCGCAGATACAGCAGCAGCCGCAGCCGCCGCCCGCGCCGCCCCCGCGCAACCACCGTCCGCTCAGCAGAGGAAAGAGGTTGTGATGGAGTCCACCGGCGATCGGCGTCCGACCATCGTCAAGGTTCGCCTTTCATCCGGAGCGGTTCTCATCAAGAACCCGGTTCTCGACGGAAGTGAAGAATGGATTGGGGGTCTCCTTGCAATGTGCTCTACTGTTTGCGATGGTTCTAGGATCTGTTGGTACAGTTTTGGACGAAGGGTGGATGTGGTGTGGGGTATAGCGAGATCGTTCAAAGAGTTTCCACCAACCTGAGCTACAAATCGCCTGATGTCGCCAATGCCTAATTGTAAAGAGGGAGATGCTATGCAATTGTAATCATTCTGCCTGAGGGACTACTGCTTTGAGAAATTTGAAGATTATTTTACCTAATAACATTTGCTCTAGAGGGTAGTGGTGTGTCTTAGGCATGGGAAATAATGTGTACAAAAGCAGCATCTCTCCACCCCTGGGATGAGTTCGACAGCTCTTCGAATAATAAAATTGCAAAGAAATCTTCAGGCGACGGTCACGGTTGACAAAAAGTATGTGGCCTACAAGAGTTCTGTGTTGGAATCGCAGTAACCTTGAAATTTTGTGAAAAGCTTTAAATCTTCGAAACATTTATCTATTTTTCCAGTTTTGAGGGTTTTGAAGGCGCTCTTTTGCGTGCCTGATACGTAGTACATAGTTTTGAACGCATTGGGATAGAGAGTTTCTAGAGAAAACGTATAAAAATTATTTCTAATAATATAAACGTTAATTAAATAAAATAATTGTAAATGTTAATTTAAATAAAAGACTGGAGCAATGAAAGACTAGGACCAACAAAGACTGGATACATAAAATACTGGAACCAGAAAAGACTGGAATCATGAATCACTAGAATCACAAAAGACTGGATACATAAAAGACTAACCTTGTATCCACGAGTGGCTTCAATCAAGAATGGGAAATTTCACTGCAATGCAGTAGTTTGTCGGCACCCTCAAAATAAACTTCACAGATTTAATTGATTTACAGGTCTCCAGTTTTACAGGGGATCGGAAGCATAACAAATCTTAGGATTCTAAGTGATAATTTAGAGTGTATATTTAATGGCAGTGTACGCAAGGATGCACACCTTATCAATCACCGTATTCATGCAGAATTATTTTGAAGGAAAGGTGCCTTTCAAACCAGAAAGCTACCTTTTGGTTTCTGTGACGGGCCAGTGATCTGACAGCATACTTCTGGAAGCGGTTCTTATCAAGAACTCGGCCCTCCCCGAAAGCGGAGTGTGTTTTCGTTTCTTTCGTCTTCGTTTTCTGGAGCTTCGTTTTCACTTTCCATGACCCTGAAGTCTCTAGCTCGCAAAAAAGAATGAAGAGAGAGAAAGGAAAAAAGATAAACGAACTTGCATTCTCAGAGAAGTGAAATATATAATTATTTTATTCAGATGATTAAAAACGCTTTTAAGCAGCTCGTAATACATCGGTAAAATAAAATTTTATCACCCTCGAAGATCAAAATCTAACTACTGTTCACCTATTCATACCTAAATACGAGTATGTACCTTGCGGCAGCGCCGGAAATAATTTAATCTAACACGACTTTAAGAAGTATATTTTGCTAAAACGAGAAGAAAAACACTCTTAGATGCGAATATTTATTGTCATTTATTAATTATTATATTTACTCTTGCCTTTCATATGTACGTGTGTACACACAACAATAAAAATGCTTTATCGTCATGTAGAGTAAACTACTCCTATTCAGAGCGTAGGCTTCCGCGGCCGGAGTCATGATTAACTTGGCTATCCGGGAGACGCCGCGTCCAGGGCACAGGTGCCAACGTTTCGGTCGCCATTCTGCGACCTTCCTCAGGGCGTAGTACTGCGCCCTGAGGAAGGTCGCAGAATGGCGACCGAAACGTTGGCACCTGTGCCCTGGACGCGGCGTCTCCCGGATAGCCAAGTTAATCATACTCCTATTCACCTTCAATTTTTTTCCGACTCCGGGGGAACTGCTCCAACTTCAGCAAACACGTAGTGCTTTGAGTCATTTCTAGATTATAAGGGATTTTTACAAATGATAGAAGATCGGACCAATGCTGGTAAAGGACTCCCAGATCTTTTATGTGAAGAAGGCATTTTCTATCTTGTTTCAGACGCTAGTAATTACATTTACCATCAACAAATGAATAGGCCTTGTACGTCGTCATAAATATGCTTTACGTCAGTAAAACGCAAAGCATATAGATATTATTTCTTCAACAGTTTACTCCACACAGGCCTTTAAATCAACAAGAACAAACTTTATTCATGAACTTTTCTACCGAAGGTCAAGGTACAACTTGTCCAATGGAATTCAGAGCTGGACTTCATATTTCGACTTGGCTCCCAACTTTCAAACGAGAGCTGCTCATGTGCTCATTTTTCACCTACATAGTTCAATAAAACTAATACATTTTCTTAATTTATTCTGAAATTTTACAGAACTTTTCGATAGCAATGGTGGGCATTGAGCTCAACGTAATTCAGGCAAGAAAACAACATTCCTCACCTGTAACTATCATTATGAGACATTACGAAATTAAGCGAAAATTAAGACTTAACTCTCTAACATGTGTAATAGGACTTCATAATTCGAGAGGCAAAAGTGACATTTTATTATGTGAAAAGGCAACATGAGGATGAAAGGTCGCGTAGTGCATGCACTTCTAGGGCAAAATAATATGACTTTCACCACGCATGTCGTACACTATATTAAAGCTTTAACTCAAATATACAAATCAGTTAATTGGGTACTATTTTACAATAAGTAGCTGATGCTGATAAAGGAAATTATTTTGCTTCCTTTGTTGCATTCACAGTTTTATATGAACATTTGAGCATCCTCTTTTAGCCTTAAAAATTCAACTTTTACCACGTTGTGCATGCCGTAAAAGTAACCAATTCTACTATTAGCTGACAGTTTTAGACAGTCAGTAAAATTGTATTTAACCAAAGACCGAATTTCCATGTTACTGCATCTTTTGTTTGCTAACTTGAAATTGGATGAAACCATGACAGAAGTTTGAATCATGAAACGGACGTAAATTTCAGTATTTATTTTATTCCGCACGAAATTGCACGTTTGGGTGATTACTGCACGATATTGCACGTTTTAGGTACTGCTTCCTGAAAATTGCACATTTTGGGATTTTAGTGGACAAATTTTCTAGATTAACAGTTTCATTGCATAATGAATAATTTTTATATAATCAACTTGTTTTAATTTATCTCTTTTAAACGTTTCATTTAAGAAAAACGTTTTCATGACACAACCCAGCGGTGCATTCCAGAGGTCTGTGAAACTCAAGTGCCGTTTAAAATGTATCAATTCTGCATTTTGTTGCCCGAAGAATTGAGTGTCTGTATCTTTCATGATGCCCATTGCCTTATTAAAATTTAGGAGTTATTGTAGCAGCGATAGGTCCGCGGTCCTTGATTGCACCCGCTCAACAAACGTATGTTCGGGTCTATCTTTCAAATCGGATCATATATCCTTTTTGTCAGTCTTCGCCGAACTTGCCAACACGAGAGCTAGTGACATTTTACCTTACGTCTGGGCACGAAGCTTAGGGACAAGCTGCACTACGTTTCAAATTCATCGAATTTCTCGGATCAGACGTTGCCCTACGAGGTACAAGGGAGAATAAAGACAGTTTCTTACCGTTTTAGCGGCGTGCACACGAACGTCAAGTAATGCTCAGCGTACAACACAAGTTTAAATGTAGAACGAAGTTTTTCTTGCCTGAAACTGTTGATATAAATTTTTTCAAGAAAATAATTTGAAAATATATATTTGTCAATTATGTAATGCAAATATTCATTATAAATTATGCATAATGAAAACAATAAAGAACATTTCTTTTGTAACTTAATTATTTTTTATATCTAAAGGTATGTTTGTCATTTTCTATTTATGTACTCACTTAATTTTTAATTTTGTGTGCGAATAATATTTAAAATATCAAATATGGTTTCTTTAAACAGTTGTACAAACGTAATTATAGTCATTCACGGGAAATATCTCATTCAAAATACAAAAATAAGCTGGTAAGTGTATTAAATGGAGTTTTTAGGCTGCATAACATCGTTTTGCAGTCTTGTTATTTTTATTGCATATTTTTGCACGTTTTGGGTGTTTTTACTGCACGTTTTAAAGAGTTTTAGTGCATGAAAACCCAGTCTTTACTCATATTAAATTGCTATGAGAAAAATAATATGAAGAACATGATCATTCCAAATACTAGTCACTATCTCCCAACTTTCACCATCTATAGCGAGACATGATGATGGCAAAACGGTAGAAAATGGGTTCTCTGAATAAATCTAAGTTCACGAAGATGACTTCAATTATTTCATCATTATTTGAACATTATCACCTTTCATATATTAGGAGAGACCAAGCAGTTATCTGTGTGACCCAGCCTGTAACATCGACCGTTCGATGTTCGGTGAAAAAGCCACATTCGATACGCGTCTCTCCTCCCCCATCTCGATCTCGTTGAACCTTTTTGTAGTTCCTGAGACGGTCGGTATTGACGTTCTTCGGAAACCTAATACGACAAAGAGCCTCAAAGGTTTGACGACCCGAAGAGCAGTTACCATGTGACCAAATAAATCTTCCAACTGGAACGAAGAGTAACCCACTTAGATGGTTATACGATTTTCGCGAGGTCGTCTTGCGGTATGAGATAATGCTTGAAGAGTTTCTAGATTGGATTCCTCAAAATGGCGAGTCTTCGTCGGTAGATTTCGAGTCGGATGTGCTCTGAAGACGTTTACAGCGGTTCCGGAAGGAAAGAGTGGGAGGAATTTGGAGACTCGACCTGTGACACGTTCATGGCGCCGTTACTTCACGACGTGGAAGGAGGCTGTGGGAGTGTAGGGGCTGGGCTGGGCTGGGGTGGGGTGAGTGAAGGGGATGGGAGTCACCAGCGAAGAGCTATCGACCGAACGTACCACCTTAACTTGAATACCGTTCGTTCAACAGCTAGAATGAAATACAGCACGAGCTCGAATGGTAATTCGAGATGCTCCACCCAATCTTGCGAAGGGTCACTGCACCCCCTAACGATGTTTGTCGGACCAGATGTAGGTTAATGACAGTCAATTTATACGATGCAGGCATAAAATTGATTCGATATAAGATTCTCCGCTTGTGTTTACTGCATTTTGTGCATTTCTCCTTCTCTCTTTTCATCTCTTTTTCTCCGATTGCACTGCATCCGAGAGGGCGCTGTGACCTGACTTCGGTGTAGTGCAGTGTTGCTCGAATCTTTCGATGAGAGAAGGGCCTTATGCAGATGGTAGATCATAAAGTATCAGTTGAAGGGTTTAACGCAGGAAAAGAAAAGCCACACCATTCACAGCAAAGCAATTCTTAAATGTCAATATCTTTATTTTCGTAGACGTGTGGCTTATCCTCTTATTGTACATGTCTTGTCGAACTATGTACGGCTTGGGGTTGCTTAAAGACAAGCCACACCGTTACCGAAATTGGTATATGAAGATTAATGGGAGACTGTTTGGAGTAGTTGATCTACCCCATGCCATTCAATTATAGTTACACTGATTTTGACGCATTTCTTCCTTCTACTTTCAAGAATCTAATAGATCTGAGAACTGAGTGGAAATCATAAACGACGGATATGAGAAATCAACATGTACTAGATTTAATTTAAATAGTATCTCCTTCTTCTCTTCTCCTTCTTCTTGTGATGTATATCTAACCAAATATCGGTGACCAACCACAAAAAACATTCAGTTCTCTCTGATAAGTGAAAATGAATTGATGGATTATAATTATCATTGTCGGATATATAATGCATTACTTAATGAATACGCTACAATCATAAAATGTAAAATAACAACAAACAGAAACGTTGCTTTTCAAAATTTTGACAATGTCCGTATCCCAAATAGGAGACTGCAACTCTGCTTATACTGAGAGATACGGGTTCGATTCACGGCTGGGAGAGTCAATTCTTTGAACAGCTTAAACATCATTTAATATCTGGTGGTCGTGTACATATTGAAGGAGACCTAAGAAAATAAGTTAGATGTAATATTACCATTCGAATAAAGTAAAATACTCTAATAATGATTGTGAAAATGTTTGCTTAAACAGCAGCAAATAATATTAATCCTGAAAACCTGAAAATGGTGCCTTGTGACTCTCTTTACACATGTTAAGGAGTTAAGATAGTTGTACTCCATTACAATTAACATGAATCATTTCATTATGCTATTTCCAGCCAGTAAGATTAGTCTCGATTAATCCGAATCGTATATTTGGCAGTTACAGAAATCATCCTCTACTATCAATCTGACCCAACATCTATAATTCAACGAATTGTATAATTCACGCTTCTTTCAAACATGAACTGAGACAAGGCCTTTGCACCGAACAACACTCTCAATACACACACTCAATACAAAGGAAGCACTCGAGTTTGCACATTGAAGCACGCACTGCTTTGTGTGGGCTGGTCGTTTCCCCGGAGCGAAGACCGGGCGAGGGCCGGAAAAGGCGGCGTACAGTATACTTTATCCGGCACACAAAAGGACTTTTCAATTGTCGCCTGTGCCACTGACCGACGCCGAGAGACCTAGTGGAGTAGAGTTTGGTTGGGCGTAGGATGGCCTGCCTGCGTGGTCATTTCGCTGGAGGCGACAAGAGAAAAAAAGGTTTGTTCGATGCGCATCAATCATGATTACTAGGCAAATTGATGTTCCAGACGCGACTGGGTAAAATAACTGTTTTTTTGTGTGTGAGATGAGCTGCAGGTTTTTGTTCTGTCGATCGAAGAAGTGATTTCCCTTTGTACTGAAATAGAAACAAAAGACGACTTTATTTGATAGGAAGTTCAGGTTCAGAAATGTTTTTATTGCAAATTTATATTTCTTTTCCTCGAAAATTATTTTCTCAAAACTATTTATCGGAAGATGTGTTTAAAACAACGTGTTCCCAAAAATGTGTCCCCAAAAATGTGTCCCCCAAAATGTGTCCCCGAAATGTTTCCCAAAAATGTTCTCCCAGGGTATTGCCCCACGCAGCAGTCCTTTGCGGAATACAGTCACAACGAGAACTACGCGTTTCATTTCTCATCTGATTTTCAGATAGATTTGCCCTATCGCGCCTGTAGTAGTTTTCCTTCAAACATGATTTTCTCCACACGTCTCTCTGTCTGTACGTCTGTCCGTCCGCCAATCTACCTGAAAACAATACTACTGTCTAAAGCGTACACATGAATTTTCACAAAAATTGATATTCCACTTTCAATCTTTGTGGTGTCGCCGCTATTTGAATGTGAAGAGGATATTTTACTACGGTTTACATATCAATATTCTATTTTGAAAGGACAATGAAGCATTTGACATTCGTTCGAAGCTATTTGAGGCTCTTGAAAATGGCATAATGTATTATTTGTTCCAATTTTCTTTATTATATCACCCAGGTTTGTTGCTTTCTGACGAACCCTCTAATTCTTTAACCATTATGGCTTGTTCATGAAAAAGAGAAACAACTAATCAAAAAGTATTTTCCTTCTGAATTCGCAATTAAAATTCAGAGGATAATCAGAAAGCAGTTTGTTTCTTTCCGAAGCGCATGCATTTAACTCTCTTCAAATATGAATTTCACTGGAAGTAAACTGGGTTAACCTTTAGAAGATATAGCGAACATTCCAGAAGAGGAAGTCAAGAAATAAACAAAATAAGAATTAAATTAGATGCCTCAGAATATTACTTGGGAAAATTCAAAATTCCATCAGAAATAGTCATAAAGTGTTTCAATATTTTTTCTTGTATGCGTTATTACGTGGCGCGAACGTAGGTAACGTAAATGAACTATTGAGTTGCCAAACAATAGAGGAGATTTTACTAATCTTCTGTATATAGGAAAATTTATTCCTGGTGTTTCACATTTCGTTTTATAATTCAATAGGTCAATGTAAAGAACTTAAATTTCTGCATATTACAGATTTGAGCCGTGATAGTATGATAAAAGTTGACTGAGAGTATCAGCACCTCTCAACTACCATATTCAATATTCCTATTTAATGAACTGACTTTGAGAAACTAGTTATTTTACAATGTTTAATCGAATGTACCTAAAATCTAAAATAAATTTACTGTAAATCTCGACATGAAAACTTCCTAGCACTTCATAATAATAATAATAATAATAATAATAATAATAATAATAATAATAATAATAATAATGTCTTTATTAATGGCGAGGCTCAGGCCATAGGGCCTGCTCTTCCGCCTAACCACTGAGTTTACATTTATACAGAGTAGTAACATATAAGAGGGGAGGGAAATCTGTACATTTACGTCTGGGAGTGCAAAACTAGGGACCAACCCGGCATACGCCTTAAGCGATTGAGTAAACCCAGAAAACCTCAATCAGGATGGCGGCTTAGGGCCGAACAGCATTATGATATAGAAATGGAAGAGAAGAGAAAATGAGAGAAGGGAATCATAAATGAAAATGAAGTAGAAAATACGAACGAGAAAGAAGAAAGGAGAGAGACTAAAGGGGGGACAAACTGTACATTTATGACTGGGAGTGCAAAGCAAGGGGCCATCCCTGCGTACGCCTTAAGCAATTGAGAAAACCCAGAAAAACCTCAATCAGGATGGCGGCTTATGGCCGAACATTAATATAGAAGAATATGGTATGGATAGTAGTGAAGGTGAAGAGATGAGGCGTTTAGGGGAAAAGGTCGTAATGACATAAATGGGGAAGACTGTGAAGGAAAAGGAAGGAAGAAATAGCGAAGAAAAGGAGGAAGAAGTAGGTGGAAAAGTAAAATTTATCCAGAAGCGGTACAGAAATGTTACGTTTGGTATACATTAGCACTTTACATAAATATACAAACAGCAGAGAAGCACAATAGGCTCCAAGTTAATAGTACCAGTAATTTATAATATAATATTAACAGTATTAAGAAAACAATGTTTAAATCATAAAGTTTTACATTTAATTCATTTTACTGTCTGACAATGTACACAAGAAGGTATTTTTTCTCTCATCACGCGTTAGTCACTTAATTCCAGTATTTTTAGGAACATTGTAAAAACCACTGAACTGAAAATTGTAAGTCGTTTGAAAATAAAGAAAGCGTGTTTTCAAAACCAATCATATTTATTTCGACTGCAATAAACCAGCTATTTCTTAACAAGCGGCTTGGAAGATCATTTAAACTGATTACCACACCACCAGAGATACAACCTCTCGGTCAACGAATCTCTGGTTTGGGACTTGAAACTATATACTGTCGCAACCTGAAGCGAGAAGTATTTATGAAGATGTGTTCACAAAATGTCTTTTGGTGCAAAATTAAAAAAGAAAGTATTTACGTTGTGTCCTATGACTGGGATGCGGAAGACCATGAAAAAGCACCGTGGAAATCATTTACAAACTTTTTGTGGACAATAATCATTAATAACGGTCCATCATAACCATAATGGCAACTCAAATCTACTCAGGAACCTAGGGGTCGATGCCCTTATATATATATATATATATATATATATATATATATATATATATATATATATATAGTTGAAGACAAATCGATAGTCTCCAAAAATACGAGAAGATTAACCGGTAGCTTAATTCATATGAATTGCATCTCGAGCTGTATTGGTTCGCGTGAACAGTGAATATCAATAGGCCACATTGCATTTTCTTGATTACCACCGTAATCGAGATCACGGGCGTGCAGTTCGACCATTGAAAATGGAACAAGTGCAGACGATCATGCAAGGCACTGGAGACCAATTGTGTTATTCAGTGCAGACTTTCTCTCTTTGCATGTCACTGTGTCGTCCCCTATATTGGATTATCTTTTTCTTTTGAAGTGGATAGTAGGACTTGCAATGTCTTCTACGGAACATTGTATATAAACCAATCTCTGACGGGGTAATTTATTGTAAATAATTACTTGAAAAGATGGAAGAATGATAGAAGGTTGAAATCAAAAGTAAATATTCATTATGATTAATTTACAATTAATTTTTAAATATTGCTAACCTGTTCTAATATTCTGAGGAATGTTGATGGTTTTCTACGATTTTTTATCGATAGAAAACATCGGAAATACAGTATTGATGAACCAGTAAATATGCTTGACGGGTGCATCTAACAATTATGACGAAGAAATAGAATTTTGTAGATTGCGTAATGAAGTCAGCTAATGTGCGTATAATCCGAAACAGACAAGATCATCGTGCAAAATTCGAAAACGTTGAGTCTTAGGCCCTTAAACAAGGTTTCCCGAGATTTGATATATTTTGTACTGCGACCCACCCCTCCGCCGGCTAGCTCAGAATGGGTTTTCAAGGTGGGCGCAAAATAAAAAAATACAATTAGAATAGCGGGGATCAGGGTCATGTGGGCCGTTGTGGATTGAATGCATTTACACAGAAACTCAAGTCGAATCACTTTCCACTTACTTAAGTATATTCTAATTAAATTGCTGTTACAGTCAATGAACATAAAACACTTTACATATACAAGAATTTTGTCTTGCTGAAAAAAAGAAACAACTTACACTCTCAATAATTAACTACACTGTTTCCTTTCTCTCATTTAAATCAATTTCAAAGAATACTTAAAACTTTGCCTAATCATTCCAGTCGTAAATTCCCTAGTTGCAACTTTACAATTAGCTAAGTTTTCTTGAAAGAAAAGATTGATTCTATTTTTACAGAATATCGGTATAAAGAACCTGTACTAATACTTTCTTTCCGAAACAAATTATTCCTTCTAATATCTACAAATTGTTCAAGTTGGCACGACCTTACTGTGTCTTTTCACGGCGTAGAAATCTACGGCGTCGACTCTTCCAGTCGCTTGGTGTCCTTGTCCTTGCAGCTCGGTCGGGAGCAAAGCCGCCCCTCTGCAGAACCGCACGGTCGCCCCTTTCCAGTACCGTTGTTCAACTCACGATGTGGCCTCCGTCTCGTTTTCCGTTGATATTCTTTTCGTATTCTTTTATAGAATGTAACTAGCTTTTAATTCCATATTTAAAAGAATCTACAATACGACAACTGAGTCTATCGTATAAGAAGAATAAATATAAAAATAAAAAAAAAACTGCAAAGAAAAGAATTGAATGGCCTCGTTAGTTTCATGCTATTCACACTCCTCTCTCTTACAAAGATTTTAAATGCGTCACTTATACTTTCATCCTTTTCCTGATGAATTGTTTTAATGCCTTGTAATATGATAATTACCTCCTCGAATGTCTTGAAGAGTTTTTATCGTAGATGCAGTCCTGAAGTCCGTAGCAGTACGAGGTGCCGCCTTCTCGTGATCGGTAGGTCCTCACTCTCCAGCTGTTACTTCAGAAAAGAAAGCTTTCTTTCTCCCGACTCTCGGTGTCGCATACTCTACCGAGACGCTCCCTTACGGATATAGTTCGTAGTTTTCATTTTCGGATTGTATTCATGCGCGTTGGCGCGCGTTCAAACAGCTCATCTTATTCTTGAATATTGATGTGCTCCGTTTTCCGAGACCTCGGCAAACGGATGGTCACAGTACGTTTATGTCTTCTTGGTATTGCCATTTCATATTAAGTGCCGTAAGAAACTTGTAGAATTTAGAATCCTATGTAAAATTAATTTGTGTATCGGATATTTTGAGCAATTTAAAAGCAAGTGTCTTTGTATTTCTTACTAAGCGTTTAACAACTTTATAATGTATATCCATGCACAGGACCGTGCCTATAATGCTGTAAAGCACAGTTACCGGGAGCGGTAACTCAGTGCATCAACTTATGTCATTGCAGCGCCTCTGACCGGGAGGTCTTAGGTTCGAGTCCTGACGGCGGCAGGATTTTCGACACTAGCTTTTCAGCTAGGTCGAATTCAGTCTCTGTCGGGAGGAGAATTCTAGCGGCCGGCTGCTCTGATCGGTAGTTTTCCGTGGTTTCTCCGATCAACACTAGGCGAATGCCGAAGCAGTACCCTTCCAAACGGGCCATGGACCGCGCGCGATCTGTCCTTCCCATTCCTTGTCCTAACCTCCCCCTTACACACTCACTTACACTAACATGCACTATACTACCACATATCTCGGGAGACCGGTCGGGAGCTTAGAGCTTGTCCCGACTGGGGCGGTGCCCCGCCGGTGGGAGAGTCCTGGTTAGGGGGAAACCACACTAGCCGACGGTAGGTCGGCGCCGGATCTTGCCATCCAGTGGGGGAAGATCACTGCCATCTCCCGAGAAAAAACATGCACTACACTAACTGGACTAATGACCAGAGCAGTTGACGCGTCCGGAAACCCAAAAAAATCAATCAATCAATCAAAGCACAGTTGAGGAGTTGCTTGTTCCTAGTGACTTCGATTATGAAGCAAATTTCACTTTTACCACAATTGTTTAGAAAGTGCACAATTAAACTAGTTGCTTAAAATTTTGGGAATCAGTGGGATGCATAAGGAGAGTATTTTAGTCATAATACCATTGTCAACATCTGATAATCAACTTCTTTTAAAATATTCGTTATTAAATGCCAAGAATATCAGTTACATCCACATAAATGTATATATGATAGCTTGTCTCTCATGCGAGCTGGTGCCCTTTGATTGAGAGAAAAGGCAGAACATTTGTATACGTACGCACAAAATTAGATACTGCACTTTGTCGCTAATACTGTAAATATGAATGTCACATCACCGTTCATTTTTATTGAGCTTGTTACTATTTCAGTAAGTCAGTTGATAATCATAAAAAGGACAAAAAAATTCTCATGTGTAGTCGAAGAGACCACTGCAGTTTTAACCTTTAAATAGTGTTCTCGCTGCATATTACCTGACGCGTTCATTTATTTTACATCGCTGCTATGAATGCAGATATGATCCTCCGAGGAACCATAATTTGAATTTTATTGCCTAAATATCTCCCAAAGGATAATGTAAAAGAATAATTGTTCTGACAAAGTTAATGAATATGCCAGGTTCTCTTCTATAAAACAACCTCTCGATTATGCATTTTGTTAATAAAATATATCGCTCTATAAAACGTGCTTATGAATAATAAGTCGGGTATTGTTGAAATTAAAGGGCAGAGAGTGATGCAAGCGTCCCAACTTGATAAGTAATATTAGTATGGAGCGAAGTAAATATGAATAAAAATTGTTTTTAAAATATTGAAGAAAAAGCTAATTTTTAACGATTTATGTAGTAATAAATATTCCGATACATTTTGGAACTATTGACTTATTTCATGATTTTATCGAAAAAAATGCTACAGTACATTTATTTTTTCTGAATCAACTATTAAAAGTCCAAAAACTTGTAAGATTTTTGTAATACAACTTGGTTGCATAGATTAAATATCGCAGACAATAATGACACTCCTATCTGTGGTAAAGCTTCCTGAATATCAGTGTGATTCGTTTCAGATCTGAAAATTCGTACAAACATTAGGACTTAAATAATATATAGGAATTTGTTGGAAAGTTTTGTTAACTATTATTGGTAAATATTAAATATTATTATTGTGATTAGATTATGAGTATTTTTGTTCTCTTCATTCAGTTAGACCTGGCTCCTTGAGAAAACATTTAGATAGTACCTATGTTTTCTTCATTAGCAGTTTCAACGAGTTTGTGAGATAAATTCTCTGACGTATGTACGGATATTCTTCCTTGATGTTATGTTAATTGTTTTAACACGCATTTTTGAATTGTCATATAGTAAAATACATTTTTCGATCCTTTTTTTCTATTTTAGAAAAGGAGGAAAGAGTGATCGCTCCTGAGATAGGCTTTATGCGTTCACGCCCGCGGCAAAAATTTAACGGGAAATACTAGGGAGGAACTCACAGTCGTTCACGGTTCGTTAGCTGAGGTAGCAGAGATGGAAGTAACTTGGAAAATGTCTCGGAGAGGACTCTGGGGATTGAAGTCATTGGGCAAGTTAACGAGGTATCGGGTGATAGGTTGTCGGGCTCGTGGGGTGTAAAAGGCAATGCACTGTACAGAAAGTGGGTTCTCAGTGCATTGACTTGTCGGGGGCAATAGGTTGTCGGGGACAGTGGGTTGCCGGGGCAGCGGGTTGTGGGGAGGAGCGGGTTGTCTGGGGAGCGGGGTTGTGTAGGAAGCGGAGGTTGTGTGGGGGAGCTGGGTTGTATGTGAAGCGGGGGTTGTAGGTGTGCGGGGATTGTGTTAGGAGCGGAAAGTGGTCTGGAGAGCGGCAGGTTGTCGGCAGAGTAGCGAATCGCAGTGCGGGTTTAAGAGAAAATCAATGGAAATCAGGGACAATGAGGAAGACGCACGAAGGGAGAGAAAAAGAGAAAGGGAGAGAGAGAAAAAGAGAAAGGGAGAGAGAGAAAAAGAGAAAGGGAGAGAGAGAAAAAGAGAAAGGGAGAGAGAGAAAAAGAGAAAGGGAGAGAGAGGAAAAGAGAAAGGGAGAGAGAGAAAAAGAAAGGGAGAGAGAGAAAAAGAGAAAGGGAGAGAGAGAAAAAGAGAAAGGAGAGAGAAAAAGAGAAAGGAGAGAGAGAAAAGAGAAAGGAGAGAGAGAAAAGAGAAAGGAAGAGAGAGAAAAAGAGAAAGAGAGAGAGAAAAAGAGAAAGAGAGAGAGAAAAAGAGAAAGAGAGAGAGAAAAAAAAGAGAAAGGGAGAGAGAGAAAAAGAGAAAGGGAGAGAGAAAAAGAAAGGGTGGAGAAAGGAAAAGAGATAGAGAGAGACAGAAAGAGACACAAAGAGGGAGGTAGAGAGAGAGAGTGATAGAAAAAAGTGGCGGGAGGCGGCGATTGAAGGTAGCTTGAGCATTGGGGAAGAAACAGGCTTCGTGGCCGAGGAGCTCTACAGGTTGAGCGGCCCGGACCTTGGAACGGCGAACGTCGATACGCCTGCTGGCTGGGACGTGTTGACCTCCGCACAAATCGGGCCGGGTCTCACGATACTCGGAATTATTTCTTAGTGAATCCTTTTATGTGTGTGATAGGTTTGATTTAGTATCTTATATCAACGAACTAGGTTTGGGAAATTTCTTGTGTGCTGTCTTCGAGGATTTCGTACAATTTAAACGAAACCTTAATTTCCCGCGCCGTTTTGTGTTTACGATTATAGTCTAGTTAATTGCATTGATTTTATTGTCAATGTAAGATATCAACTAGTATGAATGCACGAAATTAATATATTTCTTTTGGCGATACACTAGCATATTTTAGACGATTATGTCGTTAATTTGACGACTGTTTAAAAATCTCCGCTCTTTGGGGTATCGCAAGTGCGTACATTTATTATTTTTAAAGTGAATTCTAGAGGAAAAAACCCAATGAAAGTTAAAGATTGTACTTAAGAAATTTTAAGATAACGTACCATTTCACATTTAGAGATCGAAATGTACTTTGAAAACAATTTCGATTGTTTGAAGATATGTAACAGGCTCCAATATTGGTAAAGGAATATCCAAAGTGTATATAATAACCGTAATGCGCTTATTGAATTTTTTTTCCAGATTTAAATAAATTCGTCGGCACGAGAGGCCAATAAAATCAGACCGCATACCTTCTCAATATTTTGGTCGACAGTCACGTCCTCTACTCCTTCCGAGGACCCCTTCCGTAGCATTACTGAGGAAGGGGTCCTCTGAGGTTCACAGATAACTACTTTTTATGTTTCAGTTTTTAGGTAGCTGAAAATATTGATATTATTTGCGGTGTGTTTTTGTGGAAAATATGATGCAATTTATTACAAGTTATAATATGAGTTATTGCAGGATTTTCGGCCGTAGTTAAAAAAAACTGGTTATTAACTCTAAAACTGAACAATACAGAGACTACATTTCGGAAACATTTGTAGAAATTTAATCATTAGCGTAATATAATTTAACACATTGCTATGATATGAAGGCTTGGCTTTTTTCACATAGGTTTTTTCATTAAATATTGATATTGATGCCAGAAAGTCGATTATTTTTAATTGATAAAACCAGATAATGAATAATGTTCTTTGTTTAAATGAATGCACGAGTAATATTATTAGTTGAATCAATTTATTAATTTGTCCAAATCGTCAAAAACATTAATGAAATACAAATTTAAGCGGTGGGCTCCGATGGGATGTCTCCCTTGGTAATTCACGGGGCCTTTTATATGTACACAGATATTGCTTGCTTGCTTGATTGATTTTTTCGTGTTTCTGGGCGCGTCAACTGCTCTGGTCATTAGTCCCGTTAGTGTAGTGCATGTTTTTTTCGCGGGAGATGGCGGTGATATTCCACCGCTGGATGATGAGATCAGGCGCCGACCTACCGTCGGCTAGTGGGGTTTCCCCCTTTCCAGGACTCTCCCACCAGCGGGGCACTGCCCCATCCGGGACAAGCTCGAAGCTCCCGACCGGTCTCCCGGAATATGCGGTAGTGTAGTGCATGTTTGTGTAAGTGTGTGTGTAAGGAGAGAGGATAGGGCAAGGAAGAGGAAGGAAAGATTGCGCGCGGTCCGTGGCCCGTTTGTTAGGGTTCTGCTCCGGCATTCGCATGGTGTTGATCGGAGAAACCACAGAAAACTTCCGATCAGAGCAGCCGGCCGCTAGAATTCTCCTCCAGACAGCGACTGAATTCGACCTAGCTGCAAAGCTAGGGTCGAAAATCCTGCCGACGTCAGGACTCGAACCTAAAACCTCCTGGTCAGAGGCGCTGCAGTGACATCAGTTGATGCACTGAGCTACCGCACAGATATTGCCAGTGCAATGTAGCGGTTATCGTTGTCAATTATCTCCAAATTGCAACGGAGTGGTTTAAAAAAGACTGCGGGTTACCTTCTCCTAGCGACTGTGTGTTGTAATAAACGACCTAATTAAACAAGCAGAATGCTTTGCAAGTTCAAAAGCTTCTGAGATCCACGGAAATAATGGATTAATGCAAATGTAGCATGTTATGCTAGGAATATTAGCAGTAAACAACTCCAATGCTATGGCCATCTAATGAGAATTCATGCTGACAGAATTCAAAAAATTGTCTTTGAGTGGATTCCTTTCGAAAGAAGAAAACGGGGAAGGCTTAGGAAATCTTGAAAGTCCGTCATCGACTCGACAATGAAGAGAAGAAGAATAGAGGAAGATGCTTGGCGGAATAAAAAACATGGCTTGTAGAGTGCGAGAAACGGTTATTAGAACTGTAAAATGCTCTCTTAATAAAAAAAGTAACTTATGACACTCGAAGATGTAGTATTTTGAGCACTTTAAGACAAAAGTCTTAAAATTAAATTGTTATTTTTGTTATTGAGAAAGACTGTTATTTCCCAAGAAAGGGAAGTCGATAATAACGTAACTGTGACGCTCTGATGATTGAGACATTACATCATGGTTAATGATGGATTTCTCGTTGCTCTTCTTGTGCTTTCATACAGGATGTCTCTAGTTGGTCTGACCCACAGTATCACCCGAACTTCCGTTAGTATATGGAGTAAGGCCGAAGGAACACTCCCTAGGGAACCTCGAAAGTAATCGGCTTATGCTGGGAAAAGACCTAATAATAAATAATGAACATATGGGGTAATTTAGCCATGATCCTCAATGTGAAGCCCCAACAAATTCTGCCGGGCCGGGCCCGGCCAGGCTTCAGGCAGTCTCCCTGCGGCCTGCGGACCTCCTTTTATTTGGCGCGCTATTTCGGCCCGGACCCTGCTCAAGAATTTATGAGCCCGGCGGACAGGTCATCGGCGCCTGCCGACCTCACACTTTCACCCTCTAACCCTCGTCCCTGCCGCTCGCCCGCCCCCGCTGCCAGCTGCCCGCCGTTCTGTGCCATCTGATGTGAAGTCTTTCCCCTAATCCTTTTTCTGTCCTCTCTTCTTCTATCTTGCCTCTTTTGCTTCGATTCTTCTGTATTCCCTCTTCCGCTTGTCTCTTTCTTCTTATAACTTTTTTCAACTTCCTTTCTCCTCCTACCTACGTTTCTTCTTGTCCCTCTCCCCTCTTCGACCTTCCTCTTTACTCTCCTCTATTCAGTCCTACTTACTCATATCTTTGCCCGTCTCTCTTCCACACTTATTAATTTTTTCTTCTTCTCTTCCCTCCTTTCTTCTTTCCATGCCCTTCGTCTCCCGGCCCTCCTCCCCCTTTCTTCTTATTTCCCTCCTTTCCTCTTTCCATGCCTCTCGTCTACCGGTCCTCCTATCTCTTCCTTTTTGCTTCCAACTTACTGCATCCGTCTATCTATCCCTTCGCCCGCCCACCTGTCGTCCGCTGTCTGTTTCCCCCTCCCCTCTACTGCCTGCTCCCTTTGCCACTGTCTCGTGCGCTCGGAGCCGTCGGCCGCTCCGGGGCTCCGGGCGCGCCTTCCGGGCCGAGGGCCACGTGGCCCAAACCTTAGGCAACGCGCTACGTGTGACCCCCTCTCGTGTGGCCCCGTGTGGCCTCCGACTCGCGCGCTACGTGTGGCCCCTCTCTTGTGGCTCCGACTCGCGCGCTACGTGTGGCCCCTCTCGTGTGGCTCCGACTCGCACGCTACGTGTGGCCCTTCTCTTGTGGCTCCCACTCGCGCGCTACGGTGGCCCTCCCCGTGTGACTCCGATTCGCGCGCTACGTGGCCCTCTCGTGTGGTTCCAATTCGCGCGCTACGTGTGCCCCTCTCGTGTGGCCCGACTCGCGCGCTATGTGTGGCCCCTCTCGTGTGGCTCCGATTCGCGCGCGAAGTGTGGCCTCTCTCGTGTGGCTCCGACTCGCACGTTACGTGTGGCCAACAACACGATGCTCTGCGCCTTTGCGCACGCGCGGCGCCAACGAATCTTTTACGGCGGCTTTTATTTGGAATAAGTTGTGACACGCCACAATTTGAAAGTAAAATACATAACTGAGCGATTGAGAGAATCAGAGAACACTGCTACGAAGATGATGAGATTTAGAAGCACCAACATATCCGCATAGGGTACTGCATTACATACTCACAGAGTGGTGCATTATAGAAAGGGTGAAAAATACAAAGTGGAGTGACACTAATAATAGCTGATTATGAAACAGTCTAAGTTATCTCAACCGAAGATGATGATAATGCATGCATTTACTTTTCAACTTACAAGCAACTTTTTATTTATTTCGCAATTTTATTTAATTATTAAGAACAACAATTCTGTTAGACTGGTCAGTATAATTATTGGTTGTTTTTGTGCGGAGGATGTCCAATAATACGTTGATGATCAATGTCTGATAATAATAATCGTGAAATCTGAAGGTCGTGGAGATGATTAACTTAAGATGTAAAACACAAATATATGAATTTCTGTAAAGGGTTTAGTTAAACAGAAAATCGGAAAGAGCAGTAAAACGAACAGAGACCTAAAGGTCTGCGAACAAATCGTAAACTGTGACATTGCCTTCCATTTGTTGACCATTGCAGTCTTACGAGCTCAAAACACAGGATTTGTCTCCAACCACCTCCACATTCATTGATTTCGCGCGGTTCCCTTGCGTTCGTGACAAATCGACCGCGCAGTTGCAGACGCTCCTGCTCTTTCCCAGGGGAAATACTTTGTGGTTTGCCTCCACTTCTGGTTTCGGGGAATTTCCGAGAGCATTGCACACACCGAAGCGCGAGTCCTCTCACAATTTTACTTTCTCGCTACCGCTTTGGCTGCAGACGAAAGTTATGTAGAGGTGCGCGAAAGAACGGCGATTTTTCGGGAGAAAATCTCTTATTGCAGGGTCCTGATAAAGAAAACATGGATAAATACAGTTGCTACATTTAGACAAAAAATATTCTCAGACGTGGTGTTAGAGTATTTTGTGGGATAGAATCCATGTTTTGTGGGTCGTGAATACCGAAAAATCGAATAACGGCAAAGTATGTATGTCTGTCTGTGAACAACGTTAGCGGCTAAACCGTATAGTCGATTTTCTTCAGAACTGATATTCTTCAGAATTGATTTTATCCAATAGGGGAATATTGATGTTGATGTCGCGTCCCCTTCAATTTGAATCCGCTATTTTAATTTTGGGGGGGGGGCGGTACTTTATATGAAGCCTTTGGGACATTTTCAAAAATAACCCCGTTTTTGATTCAGTTTTGTTGGAAAGTATGAAGAATGTTTAAGAAAATGGAACAGATCTCATGTTCTGAAGTTCGTTGAAAACACTGGTGTTTCGAAAATTTAACTCCTTTTTGCATAGTATTCTCTGAAAGTGTGGGCGAGAAAGTACGTGCTGTTTTAGAACGATTAGTTCTTTCCTGTGAATTGTCGCTTCTTCGAGCTTTCACACTGTACGGCAACTGTTCAACATTATTACTGTTCCTGTTTTGTTCCAAATAAGAAGGTAATACATGTCTCGTGCTTGTATTTATTCTTAAACTAAAAAAAGTAAAGAAAAATTACTGACAAATTGTAGTTTACAAAACAGTTCCAGAAAAAGAAGTAGAAAATAATTCATTTCAAAGCGGATGGTGTCGTATATTCGATACCAGGCAGTCGAATGTTCTAAATTTCACCGACTCACAACAGCCACAATTGCTCCAAGAACGATTCGATAAATATAGCAATACTGCTTGGAGTTTTAGTGATTAATTATATTGAGTCGTGGAACGCGTATAGGACTTTAAGTGATGTAGGGGTGTACAAATCATAGTCGCTTGTGGATCAGTTCCGCTGTTCCCGTGAGTGCCTTTTGTAGTGCTCGCGTCCCGGCTCGGACCATCTCGGTACTGCTCATTGGTTCGCAGCTGAGGCATTGAAACATGAGTCCACCAGTACATAGAGGTCTGGAGTTAACGGCGGCCTTTAGTGAAGACTTTATTTTTCGTTACGAAACACTATTAATTGTTAAAAGTCAGATCCGAATTATCACGGCACTTGTTATGAAACTGATATGCAATTAGTAAACCGACGTAGGTGGCTCAGGGCATCAATTCATTTCACTGCAATACCCGCAATCGAGAGCGTCTAGGGTTAGAGTCCTGGCAGTGGCAGGATATTTTACCCTAGCTAGCTACGCTAGGCCAAATTCAGTACAATTTTTAGTGATTAATTAGGTCTACTGTAGAATTCTGTACGCTGTAGTAGAATTATAGTGACTCGTTTTGCTCTATTCGGTAGTTTTACGCGCTTTCTCCAATAAACAAATGTGGGAACAGTATACCCTATCAAACGGGCCAGGGACAGCGCGTGATCTTTCATTCTTCTTCCTTGTCCTCTTTACTTACACATACACTTACCAAGCACCACCCTAGTCCACATGTCGGAAGCTTAGAACTTGTCCCCGCTGGTGGAAGATACCTAGTTGGGAAAACACCACGGTCGATATGTAGGTCGGCGCCGGACCTCACTATCCAGCGGGGAGATCACCGTCACCTCCACGATTAAAACATTCATTACACTTACGGGACTAGCGACCTCAGCAGTTGAGGCTCCGGAATCGCTAATCAATCAATCTATTTAGTAAAATTTGTCGGGAGAAAACCAACATGGAGAAACAATAATGTTACAATTCGTGAGGGTTCTCCGACCCTTTCGCTGAAAAACCGCGAGCTGTGCGTGGTGGTCGAGTTTTGGAAGTGAAGGCGGGTGCAGCGTTCTTGACCTGCGCTTCCGGTGCGGTGGGCCGCGTTTTCAGGGCGCGAGGTGCGGTCTCATCCTGCAGGGGCTTCCCACTTTGCACTCCGCGCTGCCGCCGCCGCCGTTTGACTTATGGCGCAGATATTTCACGCGAGTCACTTTTTGCTTCCCTCAGAACGAGGTTTCTCGGCGGTGTGATCCGGCTCTAAAGTTCACGGCAAAGGTGAGGCGAACTCCGTTGTTGCTGGCGTTAAAGTCATTATGGTTATTAACGTCTTTAGGCAGTTGTTTGAGATACCGGACCTGTGTCGTTGAATGCTTTTCGTAATACCACCTTCTTGTAAGATATATTTTTGTATTAAAAAAGAAATACATTTTCTTTGAATATAAATTAATCCTACCCATTTTTTCTTTTTTTTTTTTAAGGTTAAATTTCTTAAAGAACGTCGTAACATTGCATTTTGTTACCTGTTTGGTTTTGTTATGACGACATAACAGCACAGTATTTCAGAAATGTTCTTTCTGGGTTAAATTTGGTTAGCGGAATTTGATGATATTTTCTAGGGATAGTCCATTTCATTACAATACTATTGCGTGTGTCATTATATGAGCATCGTCATCATCATTATTTTCTCATCTATTAATTAATAAATTTTTGGCAGAACCTTCGGTCCAAGATACACATAGTAAATATAACATTTACATTTATTGCTAGCATTTTGATTGTTATTTCTACAATTACTGAAAATACAAAAAGATCTTAGATCAATTTCTATGGTGTGTAGAATATTCTAGTGTATTCGTACTGAATTCGGCTAATTTCATTATTTTTCATTTTTTCATTGTTTTTAAATATTTGAATTTTTGAAATATACTTTCGTCCTTTAATACTGTATTTTCTTCGCTTTTATTCCGAATACTATCTCGGGGATTTAGAAACATAATTTCTCGTGAAAGATGGGGTGTAGGTGAAATAAATCCATATCATGATATTCACTAAATCGTTGATAATATTTGTGCGTGTAGCAGATATGCAATACTATTCGCAATGGCGTAATCAGGATTTTTCTTGGGCGACTGTAGGGAAACTTCATCCGACCCGAAGTTCTCTTATAAAGAACTTTTCATTTATGTTAAATTAAACATTTATTTTTATTTGTTATTTTATTGCTATTTATAACGTTTGTCAGTTAGATAGTGAATGCTATTATTACATTGTTTAAAATCGTCATTGTAGACACACGTAAAGGACGAAGGTTTTATTCCCTGTCCAAGACAAAATCTCTTGAATTGAATTGTTGTCGCCCACGGGTCCAAATCCCAGGACCTCTGAAATTCTTTCTTTACTGCCCTCGCTCTCACACCAAAGCTCAAAAATTATTTCGTGGTCACATTTTCCGAATTACTGATCGTATAATTGTTTCCATTTCCAATTATTTATAATTTGTTGATACAAATGCTTTATAATATTTTATTATTATTATTATTATTATTATTATTATTATTATTATTATTATATTTTTAACACCATGAATTACTTTTAGTGCCTCGGGAGAACTTGCAACTTGTCGCTGCTTTCCAGTTCTCCGATTTTTGACGGATATCATCTGAATAACTGAATGGGATGAGGCGAACACGGTTGATCGGTCCATCGCTCGGCCTCATGGATGAAAATGAGTACTGGTTATGGAAAGAAGGATTGTGCAGTACCCGTGACTCATTTTCTAGAGCACGGACAGCGGACACGGACAGTTCTTCTTCGGCATTCGCTGGGAAGAAATCAGAGGAACTACGGAAACCATTGAACAGAGCAGTCTACCTGCGATATTGATTACGACAGGCGCTACAAAGCCACTGACGTTAAGCATATCGATTAATATTCCGGTACCGTGCCGGTATCGAACGCGCGACTTTCGAGTCACTGTTATGCTCTAGCCAAAATGCAGTGTATTTGCGTTTGCTGCCATCGGTGATGGTATTTTATTTTGATATATTTTTAAGCATTTGAAATTATTTTTATAATTCAAGAAAGCTTGAAACATTAGAGAAGGCAACTGCGACCCCTAACCTTCCCACAAGTTACGCCTCCTTGCAACAGAAAATCACTTCTCGCGGCAGGCGCAAACATAACGCCTCGCAGCAGGATACGTGCTCAACAATGGACCGCCGTGAAAAACTGGAGAACATTCGTGCGCAATCTTTCGCCCCTCGTATGTCACGCTTTAGAGAATGAACGCTGCGCCTTCAACGTCGTGCCACGGAATATCACTGCTTGCAACAGTACGCGTCGCTTTGTAGGCGCGCGAAGGCATGTGCCACCGCGGCTCACACGGCGTGGCGCCCACCGCCCGCGAGCCCCGCCCCGGGCGACGGCGCCCTCGCGCGTATCCTTCGCCCGCGAGGGCGTGTGTCGGCTGGCGGGCGACGGCGGTGGGTGCCGCGGGCGACGGCGGCGGGCCACGGCGGGCGGCGCCGCGGGCGACGGGTGACGGTGGCGGGCAACGGCGGGTGAGCGAAGCAGGCGTCGGTGGCGGGCGACGACGGCGGGCGGTGGCGGCGGGCGGCGGGCGGCGGGTGACGGCGGCGGGCGGCGGCGGGCGGCGGCGGCGGGCATCGCGGGCGATGGCGGCGAGCGACGGCGGCGGGCGGCGGCGGCGAGCGTCGCGGGCGGCGGCGGCGGGCGACGGCAGCGGGCGGCGGCGGGCAGCGGCGGTGGGCGACGGCGGTGGGTGACGGCGGCGGGCGGCGGTGGGCGGCGGCGGTGGGCGACGGCGGCGGGCGGCGGCGGCGGCGAGGCACGGCGGCGGCGGGCGGCGGCGGCGGTGGGCGGCGGCGGCGGGCGACGGTGGCGGCAGGCGACGGCGGCGGACGTCGCGGGCGACGGCGGCGGGCGACGGCGGCGGGCGACGGCGGCGGGCGACGGCGGCGGGCAACGGCGGCGGGCGGCGGCGGTGGGCGGGGCGCGGGCAGATTGCCGCGCTGACAAACCGCCGGATCGTGCGCGGGCCGCCGCCCCGGCGTCGCTCACGTGCTAATCCGGCCGAGCGCGGAGCGGAGGAGCTGGGCGGAGCGGGGTGCTCGGCTGGCGCGCGCCCAACTGGACGGGGAAGAGTAAGAAGAAGAAGAAGAGGAGCAGCAAGAGGAGGGGAATGACGGTGAATGGTTGTGGAGAAAGAGAAGAGGAGGAGCAGTTGGGATATGATGGAGTTATGGGAGCAGAAAAAGGGAAGAAGGAGGTGAAGGTGGAGGAGATGAAAGAAGGTGCGGATGTCCAGGAGGAGAGAGTGTAAAGGGAGGAGTAGCAAGAAGAAGAGGTGAATGTGAATGAAAGAGGTTGAGGAAAGGTGAGAGAGAAGACGTGGGGGAGGAGGGGAGAAAAAATAGTGTGTGTGTGTGGGATGGGGGAAAACGGTAAAGCACTGAAACTATAACTTTGTTTCGTTAGGTATATAGAACGCTTACCTAAGCAAATACTTTCCATCCGAATGAATGTATAAGAACATTCTCAATTTAGACTTGTTTGTAACGAAAAAATGTTCAAATATTGTTCATATCTTTTTAACCGCAATTCCCACGTTCATATATTTCTTTGACATCAATATACTGAAGGGGAGAAATTCCATCAAGCGGGAGCAGAAGCTACCTTTGAAGGAACGCTTCACGCATTCGGCGGTACATTTATTACCGCGCGCCCCGTTCACAGTGGCGTAGCTGACAAAACGTTTATCGATCCGAACGGAAGTGGGCGCATTGGAGTGAAAGCGATTGCATAATTAGACCCTGAAACCACTAGTAACACTTACTCGCTCTTTAGCTTGTACTAAACTTTTCACAAATGATACTGCGGATGCATGCTCGATGTAGCCCAGTTGAATAAATACTAAATCATTGTTCTTTCTTAATTTTCGTTAACGAATGGATTGTGACGAAATAAGCAAATGCCCCTCAATGATCGCTAAATTTCTGAACAATGACTTTCGTTTATCATTCTGTGAGTTAGCTACCTGCTCACCCCCGTACCTCTTTCCGTTTGTCTTTTGAGTCAATCGGTTCGCTGAATACTGCCAGGGATATCGTCTCTAGCCATAGTAATGAATTTCCTATCATTATTTGTTACATCCTGGCATAGCCTCTGTCAGCTCTGTTTCACCTCTTTCTGTGCTCATATTCTTCAAGATATGATGTGTAATACAAGTGTAATGATCTTTTTGCCACTATTACAATTTCATGATAAATCTGATTCGAAACTAAAATTTCCATTGTCCCCACACCTAGTTGATTTCCTTCTTTCTCTATTTTCAGTTCATTGCAGTAATTCATGCTCGATTCTCTCGTACCTTCCTCATCCAAACTTCTTCCGACGTCTCAAACCTTTTCTTTCCTTCCCCGCATCATCAATTTATCTCTATGTTTCCCGCGTTATCGCCTCATACTCCACCTCATATCTTGCCTCGCACCCTTTCCCATTCCGGCGCCCACCTCTCTCCGCTCCGTTTCGGCCCGGGGCCAAGAGCTGGCCGTTTCCGGTGATGCAGGGCGCGGTGAAGCTGTCATAGGCCGGCAGCCGCTTTCTTCGGAGCTCCTTTTCTTTCGACGACGACCTCTTCCGCCGACCTACCCCAACGGACGACAGAGTGCGGGGCGAGGAGACTCTCTTACGTCTCAAATACACCGGGTTCACCCATGCTTTTCAAAGTTTTTAAAGTTTACAAGTATTGTAATTGGCTGGGGCGGATTTTAATATGTCATTTCCCTCCTTTCCCTTTAGAACAATGCGTTTAAGTATAGATATTATTTTTATGTTATGAAAAAAGGAAATTACCCATTTTGTTTTGACCTTTTTGTTCATTTTTCTTCGATTTCGACTGTCATTTTTTTACCCTTTTTCCGTTATTTTTAAAACATTTTTCGCAGATTTCATAGATTTTAATATCATTTTAATAGTACTTGTTTTACATAATATGTACGAGATGCAACAAACGGTCTCTAAATTATTCCTGAGTACCCTGTATGATTCCTTCGCTCAGAAATTGTAATGCCAACCATTGTGAGTATGTAATATAAGGTTCCTGTGACAGTTTTCAGCACCATTGTCGGTTCGGCGGATTCTGAGATAAATAAAAACAGACATTGCCTAGTCCAGTTGAAACCAAAAGTTTCCAAGCTGAGTTTACTCGAACGAAAGGAAGAAGCTCAATTACATCAGTAACGCATCCAACAGCTTGAGTTGCTCATCTACACTGGTTTTGATCAAATTTCATATATTCACTGGTATTCATCAATTTTCACAGAGAGCATTTTATTGACCAATTTTGCTGATGTTTTAGATCATCAAAATCCACCCCTTAGTGAATGGATTTAGTTCTGATTCTAATATTTCCCTGCTCTAAAATTCAAGTTGCTGAATAGATATTTATATCGTTAAAATGAATGATAATACGATTATTTCCTAAATAAATTAGAGAAGACATCTTTTTAAAAAAGTACTTATATTTGTTTCTAAAGTAAAAGTATTGACACAGTTCTCAGTTCAATCTCAAAAAATACTTTGTATTTGCTTCTATGAATATTTGAGTTGGATCATGTTAACTTCAGTTAACGTGAGGTAATAGAAAAAGAAAAGTACTCAGTTTTCTAAAACTACATTTACTATATTACCTATATAATTTGAAACAAGCATCAAAAATAACATTTTTTTATTACTTAGATGATCTTCGTTCGAGTCTACATATTTCTTTGAAGTTGATGAGAAGTACCCTTTATTATTTTTGTTTCAAATGAGAGAAATCCGGATTGAAGAATTGTTGTACATTTTATTTTAACTATACATTTATCGTTTGTATCGAAATATTCATGGTATTTTTCTGAAGGCAATTTGTGAATAGGCAACTAAGTGTAACCATTAAAGTGTACTTAGATATACTCGATTAGAAAGTTTTAATGGAGAACATATTGATCACTTAGTACAGTACTTTTTAATAATATTGATTTCCTTTGCGTACGAAAGTGAAGAGAATCGATTTGCTTCACCAGATTAACTCAACAATGCTTACTAAACGAGGCAAATGGTTCTGCTTTGTATCTGTTCGAACACAGAAAGAGACAAATGGCGGAATTTCCATCACTCGAGTAATGCGGATCGCCGACGGTAGGACGACAACACAATTAATTTCACAGACAGTAAATTAGAACATAGAATACGACAAGGAGTAATGGCCAATTTACTTAATGGGGATCGGGTTGAATTTGGGTAGTGAAGGGATGAGCTAAATCGGAGAGACTGAGTGACATCGGCCCAATTCGGGATTTAAAAACTTTTAAAACCTTTAAAACCTTTTGTAAAACGATTGATTTGGTATCGACGAAATTTATTATATCAGAATTAGATGACAAAGATCACGTTATGCAAAAATTGCTGTTCTTGTTCATTTAGTATCTTCATATTTCATGGACACATAAAATTGGTAAAAAACATTACTTTAAGTTACTTCATTTTCACGAAAAACTCCGTTCACTATTTATATGATCTGAGATTGTCGTTTAGAAAGAATTTCAACACAGAAAATTTTTCCAAAGTTCTACAAGAATATTTTAGATAATTAGAGTGTGGCAAGAAGGAAATATTCCCCTTTTAATTGAAAGGGAAAGGATTTTTGAGAGAGATGGCAGAACTACAGTTCAAATAAGGGAGTGAAAAGAAATTGACAATTTTTTGTCTTTTGAAATAATGCTTCTCTCCCGAAAACGCAAACAAATATTTCATCTTGTCGTTGTCAAAACACGTTCATGTCAACAAACGCCATTCAAACTTCCTTAAGCAGTTGTGTCAGGAAGGAGATGGCGTCAAATTCACCAGATTCCTCTTAGACCCTTAGGAGAGATTCTAAGATAGTATAGTGAGTGATAGTATAGATATTAGTGATAGTATAGATATTAGTGATTCTACGATAATCTTTCATATGCCTTATATTGTTTTTTAGAAAATAAAGTCTGAGGAATATTACATTTTGTGTAAAGAGAAAAGTTAAGTTTCATATTGGAGAAAATAGAACTGTTTTCCCTCAGCTATTGAAATTGTTTCTAATAGTGCCAGGTGGTGAAGTGCGTCGTTTGTTAATAAATAAGTAATTATATGCTAATACAATGAGCTTTTTAAATATTAACGAGTACTCACATTTAGTCAGGTCAAGATTAAATCCAAAGTGCTCTCATCTCGGAGTGCTAAAACACTTTCATTACCGATGTAAGCTTGTGAGGCAATGTAATCTCAGCCGAGAAGTTGCGAGGAAGCGGATAGAAACTCTTGTTGTACCAAGTTCCGCGTAGTGTTTATCTAAAGCTTTTAGGAAAGATGATCGCTCGCATTATCACCCAGCCACGAAAGCCTCTCAGGGGATGGGAATTTCAGCTCCGCTCGCGTGCTCGCCGCTCCCAGCTCCAAGATTGACAGAAACATTAATCAAACCGTAAGTTTGATTGCTGTTTAAAGGCGTATCGCAAGGATGCCTACAGGGCACAGCTCCTTCCAGTCCACGTTCCTTGTCGGGGCTGGGAATCGATATATTCAAATTGCGGCGCTATGCTTCGTGGCGAGAATGGTATTTCTTCCAGGCAGTGGCCGGCATAAGGCAGGGGCTGGGCGCTGAAAAGGAGGAGGGACGGTGCAAATAAAACCAGGTGCAGTGATGTAGGTAGGTGAAGTAACGAGGACGGGGTGCGATATGAATGTAAAGGACATCTGGCATGGGTGATGGAGAAAGAACGGATGCAGGACGAGGGCACAAAATTCGTCAGAAAATTTGTCAAGAAACTAGTGGTGGTGTGTGAACTGGCAGATCATTTGAGGACGATTGAAACGTATGAATATAGAGCGAGCAAGGGATGCAAAGTGTGAGAACGTAAACGTTTAAGACCTGTTGAAGTAAGGATATGGAAGAAATGGTGGAGGGTGAATTGGGAATAGTTTGGTAGTTACGTCAGGAAGTTCTACATGATGGATACATGTTAAGTCGTTGTTCAGATGGCGTAGGGCCTGTGATCGGAACATAGATGTAACAGAGCAGTAGATGAGATTCGCAGACGTACGCCGGCACCAAATGTGAGTTCTTGTATTTCGTATTAAAAGGTCGACGTTTCAGGGAGAAATGAAGTAATCGCTTGACAGTGAAAGTGCGTTCATTAATGAGGCGATGAACCACCAATACTTTTGTCTAAACGATTGGAAATTGTAGATGGCATTGTGCCAATTGTCGAGTTTCCTTCCCTTCTTGGAACTCCAACCGTGGGTGGAATATTAAACTTGGTCTCAAAGGAAATGAAATGAATTCAATAGATAAAGTTTTGTATGAGGAGAGGAAAATAATTTTAAAATTCCTCGTGAATTGTAATGATAAAAGGTAATGTTATTATCTTGAGAAGAAATTTAATCTCATATTGTAACATGGTTATTTTAGAAAACTAAGTAAAAATTTGTCAGTAAGACCGAATGTGAAATTTTAACGGTACCTATATGATAGCTCTCGGATACAAATATTTATTCCAATTGTTAATTAAGAATAATTGAACATGCCATATGATGAAACAGACACGATTAAAACACTATTTACCCATACATACAAGTGCAACAATTGCTCTCAGTTGTGAAACTCGTCCATCAAAATATCCGATAGTCTCTGTAATGACGCCAACGCACTTTTGCCCAGAATAATTGATGTCCCCATTTGGAGTATACATTTGTGTACTGCAAGCAAATTGGTTCAAATTGGCTTAGAACGAAATCAAACAACTTCATTAATTCTAGGGCATAACCTCTGTGAAGGAGAGGACACAAACTTGCAGCAGTATCACACCTAACATCCGCGTACTACTCATAAAAATTAATCATCTGGAAACAAACGCAACGTAACGCCAGGAAAATTTCCCATTTAAGAGTTGGAGCAACACTGGAATTGCTCACGGCATGTCATATTTGCCTACCCCTTTCTTCGCAAAGAAGCAGAAATACGGCCAAAACAGTGGCCCTGCACTCCATATTCTACACAGACACAAAAATATTGCCGCACTCAGACTTGACTTGACTTGACACGTGTTTCTCTATATATGTTGACGCTCTAAATCCGAATCTGAAGCCAGAATTGCGCCACCATCCTCAATTTTTTTTTAAATCGTGAAAACCCTCCTGAAATGGAATTCTTTTGTTTTCGGGGGTCAAACCCACAGACTTGACACATGCTTCTCTATGTATGTCGACGCGTTGAATCCAAATCTGAAGCCATAATTGCTCTATCACTCCCCAGATTTTTTTAAATCCCGGAAAACTACCAGGATTTTGGAAATTATAAATTTCACGGAGGATTTCCGCGATTAAAACAAAACAAAACAAAACAAAACTGGAAGGTGGTGGCGATATTCTGGCTTCGGAATCGAATTCAGCGCGTTGACATACATAGAGAAACAAGTGTCAAGTCATTAATTCGATCGTTGGAGATATAGATACCGAATAGATCGAAAATTTATTAAGTGAAAATATACATAGTATTGATACCAGACGTCTTTTATTTTCATTTATGTGTCAAGTCTTTGGGCCTGGAAACTTTTTTCATTTTGTGTGCGTGTGTTATTTAATCAAAGGAAACCTACCCTGACCCCAAGGAGAGCTCCCAGGCACTCGTGAGCTCTACGTAAAAGCTCGTGCCCTACCACGCCAGCCCACACCTTCCGCGCCGAACCGTAAAACGCGGCTCGGGGTCACCGCGGCCGCCGCCTCACTGGGCCAGTGTGTCCCCGCGCACTCGCGCGAAGCGGCCCGGCAGCGGCCGCAGCAGCTGCATTGCGGGCTGCTGACTTATTCACGCAGGGGGCGGCGGCGGGGGCGGGGCAGGGTCCGGGCCGCGCGCCCCGCCGAGGCACGTCGCGCCCGGATTCCCGCGCCGCCCCCACCCACCCACCCACCCACCCGCCCTTCCCGTCTCGCGTGCCGACCCGCCCGCCCACCCCCGCGCTGAGCGCCCCGCCCCACGCCCCCCGGCGTGATTTGCGGGCGCGCGCACGCACGTCCCACCGCAGCGAGCACCGGGAGCGGTAGCTCAGTGCATCAACTGCAGCGCTTCTGACCGGGAGGTCCTAGGTTCCCACTCCCCACGGCGGCAGGATTTTCGACACTAGCTTTTCAGCTAGGTCGAATTCAGTCGCTGTCTGGAGGAGAATTCTAGCGGTCGACTGCTCTCATCGGTAGTTTTCCGTGGTTTCTCCGATCAACACCAGGCGAATGCCGCAGCAGTACCCTACAAAACGGGCCACGGACCGCGCGCGATTTGTCCTTCCTCTTCCTTGTCCTATCCTCTCCCCTTACACACACACTTACACTAGCATGCACTACACTACCACATATTCCGGGAGACCGGTCGGGAGCTTAGAGCTCGTCCCGGCTGGGGTGGTGCCCCGCTGGTGGGTGAGTCCTGGTTAGGGGGAAACCCCACTAGCCGACGGTAGGTCGGCGTCGGATCTCGCCATCCGGCGGGGGAAGATCACCGCCATCTCCCGAAAAAAACATGCACTACACTAACGGGACTAATGACCGAAGCAGTTGACGCGCTCGGAAACACGAAAAAATCAATCAATCAATCCACTTCACTACCACACATGTCTGGAGACCATTCCGGAGCTTAGAGGAGGTCCTGGATGGGACGGTGAGCAGCAGAGTGAGATAAATCCGGAAGAAAAAGCCGCAGATCAAGGTGTAGGACAGCGCTGGATCTCACCATTCAGTCTCCACCACTTCCCTGAATAAAACGTTCACAACAATGTTTCCCACAACATAGGGTGTCCGAAAACATCAATCGAATTCATCGATATGAGGAATCGATTTGACAAAACAATAGATCAAAATTTCAATCGACTTACTCTTAGGTCTACAGACGATGTTTTTGATAGAAGAGCAGAATGACGGAGTTTTCAGATGATCAGTTATCATCAACATTCATCAAATTAAAACATCACAATGGCAGCTAGCATTTTAAAGAAAATATCAAAATAGAATGGCATATCCAATGATTCTATGTCACATTGAAGATAATAACAGTTAACGGAAGTTTCACAGGTTCTATCATAGTAATTGAGTATATTAACATTAGTGTGAAATGTTTTTGCCAGCTTTTCTTATTTAGAGTGGAGAAACTATCATATTACGTAATTGCCGTTGCACTCAGTCGCTCTGTCCGTAGCAATATTTCTTGAATGCCGACATTTATGTTTTTAATCATAACCGAATAAATAATAGTGCAGTAAAGTAACATTAAAATTAATATCCAAAACTGCATTTTGACACCTCGTCATTTGTGCTGCCTCTGCCAACAATTACCTGTGTGACCTGTTCTCTGTGACATTTTCTGCCACAGCTTTACCGTATCCCCAACTCCCGTACATTTCCCCAAATACACAAATTGGCCTAGTTAGTGTTTCCAGTCCGCGCGTTTAAATGCTAACCCACCTAATCACGTTCAAATGCCAACCCACCTAATCACGTTCAAATGCCAACCCACCTAATACGTTCAAATCCAACCCACCTAAACGTCAAATCCAACCTCCTGATCACGTTAGTCCGCCAACCAATAAAACACCCGCACGCCCACCCAAACAGAAATAACCCACCCAACCTGCGAGACACCCTCCTACTTAACCACTGGCCTGTTCATCCTCCGACGCAAACGACACACTTTCCTGCGGGTTAATATTCTGCTCCTCTCGGAGCCGTTACTTTGCGCCCCGCATACGTAATGCCCGGCCGGCGGACGCTTCGCAACGGGGTCGGACGCCGCGCCGCGCCGCGCGCGCGCGGTGACCTGGGGCTCGCGCTGCGTCGCTGAGCCGCTCCCGCCCGCAACCGGCACGCCAGCCGAGGTTAATGCGTCTACCGTCGCACCTGCACCATCCCTTCTCTCCCTGCCCGCCCCTTCCCCCCCCCCCCCCCCGTCTCCTCCCGGAGCTGTCCTTCCCCCCTCTACCTGACCCGTCTCTTCCCGATATGACTCTACTCGGTCCAACTCTTCTCGTCCCGGATCAACTGATGTCACTGCAGCGTCTCTGACCGGGAGGTCCTGGGTTCGAGTCCTGACGGCGGCAGGATTTTTGACTCTAGCTTTTCAGCTAGGTCGAATTCTGTTGCTGTCTGGAGGAGAATTCTAGCAGCCGGCTGTTATGATCGGTAGTTTTCCGTGTTTTCTCCGATAAATACCAGGTGATTGCTGGATCAGTACTCTACCAAACGGGCCACGGATCGCGCGCGATCTGTCCTTCCTCTTCCTTGTCCTCTCCTCTCCCCTTACACACTCACTTACACTAACGTGCACTACACTACCACATATTCCGGGAGATAGGTTGGGAGCTTAGAGCTTGTTCCGGCTGGGGCGGTGCCCCGCTGGTGGGAGAGTCCTGGTTGGGGGGAAACCCCACTAGCCGGAACTCGCCATCCAGCGGGGGAAGATCACCGCCATCTCCGGAGAAAAAACATTCACTACACTAACGGGACTAATGAACAAAGCAGTTGACGTGCCCGGAAACACCTATCAATCAATCAATCAATCAATCAACCAATCTTCTCGTCCCGACTCTTCCCGATACTTTTCTTCACGAGCCGACTCTTTCCGACCCGTCTCTTTCCGATCCGTCTCATCCCGACTCGACTCATCACGACCCGGCTCTTCTCGATCCGGCACTTTCCGTCCCGGATCATTCCGGCCCAATTCTTCCCAACCCGAATCTTCTCGACTCGTCCCTTTTCGAACCGAATTTTCCCGACACGTCTCTTCACAATCCGGCTCTATGCGAATCACCTATCTCTCCCGCCCCTCCCCATAACTTTTGCAATTGCCCTGTTTCAGGCCTCTCCCAGGTCCTGTCAGTGTAATTTCACATAGTCCCGGAGGATCACACAACGTCCCTTGTCATCCCGAATCGTTCCCCTTCCCCCACCATGTCCTTCATCTTTCAGACTCGTTCTGCCTTCTCCCACCTCATATGGTATCCATTCGTAAAATACCGATTCTTCCTGCATTAGCCCTCTTGGACCCACTCAGCCCAGCTTCATCCTTCCTCTTGTCTGTTTGTGACGTTTCGCCTCATTTCTCAGCATTTATCTCCGGTATTCTCCTCGCCACATCTTTCTTTCCCTCGTTTGTCTGATCACTCAATTCTCCTTGCCTCAAGTCTTAGTTCGATGTATTGATCTATCAAGACCATTATTTGCTAATTCTAAAATATAAAAATATTTTTATTTATTTTCAAAGCAACAGAAACTTTTTATGCGGAAAATACCAGTAAGTACCTAAATTATAATATTGAAATAATCTGTTTGTATGTTTGTACCATCCGTTGGTCAATAAATACAGTAAATTACAAGTATAAAGTGTCAAACTGGAAATTACGATGTCGACCTGTCACAATTACTCTCCCTACACGTAATAAGAACTCAGGAAATTTGATTGTAGGGTGTGGATCTTCATGTTTGAGGAATTAACTCTTCCCCGAATGTATTCGACCCTCTACTTAATAATTTATTACGTTTCTCGAATCTCTTTCATTTTGTCTTCCCAAGGCCTAGCCGTGCTTTCCACGAAGGCCTGTTGGCACAATATACTTACAAAGACTGGAATATTCCTCGAAATTTATTGCACTACGGCACCACCGGTTTTATTTTATTCATAATGTTTAACTGGAATAGCACTTTTCTCTTAACACCCAATTTCTTTGATACGCTGTTCGTCGTTTTTTTAGGAAAGCACACACAGGGTTTTTGTATAATTTAATATCTGCCACCTTTTCTATTTTATTTCTTTATCTGGACTTAAATTCATATTTCTATTTGCATTCACTTGTCTCCTTTATGAATCAGTTACGAGCTTTTGACGCTCTCGACTAATTCACGTAACTGCGATGTTCAATTTTATACACAACTTTATTTTTATTTCACTTATTTTCACTTGTTTTCACTTCTCCTGATGCAGAACATTGGCAATGGGCTGAGTGAGAATGTTTGGTCACGTTGTTGCCTTCTAAGTAAATCACACCAACAAAGGTACCCTTACCGCAATTTCACGTTGCGGAATAATATAATTATGTCATTCCCATTCGTTTTAGTGTTCGAATCGTTACGTGAAATTATGTTTTTTGTTCCTTTGCTTGGAATAAATAATTTACTATTGATCTAAATAACAGTTTACCTATCACTCAAAGTAGTAAGAGGTCCCACAACATTTGTCTGCCGTATCAATCGCGAAAATTAAAGTCTGTTACTTTATGCTAAAAAACTGTTTGGAAGCTACATTTTATAGAATTTAACCGTTTAATAATATTGATACAATACAATTATTATTGTCTCTTGTATACAGTTTAGAAACGTAATGTTACCGTTGATCAGATGAGGTTACGTAACATGGTGTTCCAGCTCATCCGTTAAACAATCCCACACCAAGTGCATGAAATAAATACATTCGTGTAACCCGTTCTCGTGTGATTCATGGAGTGTTTAAACTTTACACCTCGCGTTCCGCCCGATGCTCCTGCCGCCCTGGCGCTCGGAGGTCGGACGCCCTCTGCCGCCCGGCGGGAGGTAGGAAGGGGTGGGGGTGGGAGAGTGTCGAGCCGTTGAATAATACACGCGTCGCTTTCATCGGGCCAGGGGCACAGGCGGGTACAGCAGCAAACGTGGACGGGCACTTTACTGGGGATGAGAATAACCTTTCGGTTATAACAGAAACTCGATTTTATGGTTCCTGTTCACAGTTATTTAGGTTATAAACGATTTTTAATCCACAATCTGGGAGTTGCGTGGGGAAATATTAATACACGCGTGACTTTCATGGGGCCAGCGGAATAAGTGATTACGCGAAGGAAGGAATCAGGCGCGGCCCTATGGATTGGAATAACTTTTCGGTTAAGTAAACATAAAGTTTGGAGTTGGCGTCATGATGTGCGGTCTCGAACTGGAGTCAGGAGCTGGGAACTGGAGCCAGGGACTAGAGCTGGAATCTCGCACTGGTGTCTGGAGCTTGGGGTATTGGGCTGGGATTTGGAGCTGGAATGGGGAGCTGGGGTGTGGGGTCTGGGGTGTGGGGTCTGGGGTGTGGGGTCTGGGGTGTGGAGTCTGGGGTGCGGAGTGTGGGGTGGGTGTGGAGGTGGGGTGTGGGTGCGGTGGGGTGTGGAGGTGTGGGTGAGGTGTGGGGTGCGAGTGTGGGGTGCGGAGTGTGGGGTGGGAGGTGGGGGTGGAGTGTGGGGTGGAGTGTGGGTGCGGGTGGGGTGGGGTGGGAGTGTGGCGGGTGGGTGCGAGTGTGGGGTGCGGAGTGTGGTGTGGGTGTGGGGAGTGTGGGGTGCGAGTGGTGGGGTGTGGGGGTGTGGGTGGTGGTGAGGTGTGGGGTGCGGAGTGTGGGGTGCGGAGTGTGGGGTGCGGAGTGTGGGGTGCGGAGTGTGGGGTGCGGAGTTGCGCGAGCGGAAGTGGTTGGGGAAGGTCGGGGGGGTTTGCAAGCATTGGGAGTGGGGTGTCTGAAGAAGACTGAAGAGGATACTGGTAGGTGCGAGTTCTCGCGTCGCGAATCGCAAGCGACCATCCTTGCGCTCAGAGGGTTGTGTGTGTGTAATTTCGCACGCGTTCAGAGAGCCAGGTTGCAAATAAATGATGCTGGTACTCTCCCAAAGCGCCGAGTGGCCGACGCGCACGGAGTTCTAAGTTCACCTCTATGAAATATAAAGGGAAAGGAGCGAGACATAAAAGGGGAATAACGTGAACGGTGTATTAGGGGATAGAAGAAGTGTACAGAACATTGTAGACAAAAAAGGTCGTCGGAGGGGAAGGAAGGTTGGTAGACATTAGTGGAGACATGGGAAGTGTATGCGGACATATGCATTATTGTAAAAAAATTGAGAAATGTAATTCCATGTTAAAGTTTTTACTAGGAAATTAATTTAAGGAAGTATTTCTGAGAGTTATTAAGTGTAAACATGCCACATTGTGAACGTAACGCAACATTAAGAAGTGTTAAGGATGCTTTTTGTGTCTTTTTATCGATGCATACGAATATCGATTTTCATTGTGTATTGTTTCAAAGAATATAAACAAGAGTAAGAATTTTTTCTTACTCTTGTTTATTTCTTAAAATTGTAGTAATTGTATTTTGAATCCTTAAATAAGTGTCTTCTGTTTTGAAACAAACATAATAGAGATGTAACCATTGTTTTGAAATTCAAAATAGTTGAAGAACACAGAATAGCGGGACTCACAAAGTGAGCTTGGCAAGCAGACTGGTGGTCTATTGTGTCCCGGATCGTTAATTGTACATTTGAGCATTGTGAGAGACGTTCAGCGCATATTCCAAATATTGTATGGTGACCGCAAACGGCAGTTACAAGGGCCCTGGTCTCGAATTTCTGAAACGCTTGGTTCAGTAGAATGAAGATAATAATTTACTTTGTGATACGAGTCCTGAATGTTCTTATTAGCTACCAGACGTTTCAATAATTTTGCGAAGTACTAGTAAGTTGTTAGTTTTAAGACTGTCAATGTTGACGGAAGTATTTTAATACCGGGACCGTTAGACAGATATTTAAACAAAATTCTTAAATTTTTGTATTATTCCAGAGATGACGTCTCAATAAACGAGGTCACGGAGACCTTATCAGCCAAAAATGTTTTAGATATGTTGACATTCATGACATGTCTAGGACACACTGATATTTCTGGAGTTCCATGCTAACAGAAATTGTAATGAACAACATTGTTTTCTCTAAATTTTCATGCATTGATTGTATTGGTTTTATTACCTGTTTCCGAGAAAATAAAATATTTCAATTTGATTCTGACGTTTGTATAAAATAATTGACACATCTGTCTGGAGGTAGAAAGTAAACTTTTGTATGCAGCTTTGCGATGTACGAAATATTTCATCGGGAGTATCTATATCATTAGGAATTATAATTGGTTACTCCGATTATATTTATTTTAATGCTTTAAATTTAATAAATCGTAAACGTAGAATTGAGTATTGACGAATAGATGACTTTAATTATAATTCTAAGCTTTTAAAATACATAGGAATAGATTTTATGAAAGAATAGAGAAACGGAACTATGGTGATTACAAAAAGGAAACCTTATATTCCTTATTAATCTTTATTGTTTGCCTATTAGTTGTTATTTATTTTCTGTATTCTCTAATTCGAGACAATCATTGGTATAGATTAAAACTGAATCACATCAATTAAAACACATACATTTGGATTTTATTAAATTGCTTGTGTTACTTAATCACTCTAGGTAAGTATTATTTTCCATCTTTTTCAATACAATATCACGGCTAAACACGCTGACTTGAAAATTTCACCGAATCACTGCTGATAAAGAAAATACTGGCACAGGTAAAACAGAATCCAATCGTAACAAGACACAGTCTTCATTCTTCACTCAACACAATCGTGCATTTTTTGCCAATATTGTTTCTTCTTCTTTTTGACGAAGAACATAAAAAGATGTAAGAGCTCTCTTTCCATCATAGTATGATTTAAGCTCTTTGATAATGCCCTGCTCAAATTTTCCTGAGCCTTCTGCCTTATCTTTTGGATTCACACGCAGAACAGCAACTTCGTGGAGATGGTTCCTTCCCTGAATTTCGGTCGCCCCATAGTACACTGTATCTCCTTTCGTGACTTTTCATCATAGTATAGGGACTTGAAACGAATTCCCTTTTATCAAAGTGAAGTGCATCTACCTTCAAAAAAATTAAACTGAATAAACAAGATAAAACAATTATTTCAGTTTAATGACCATGTTTTAAAATCAACCACACCAGAAAAAATAAAACAATATTGTGAAAGAAAAGTAGGTCTTTGCTTTCATAAAATTTAATTTTTCATTCATGTTTAAAAAAAAAAAATTTTAGCTCTCTTGAACAGCCCTGTTCATGAATGTATTTTGAATTAAATTAGCAGAGTTTCAAATTTGAGGGGTGAGCGATACAGACAAAAATGTTGAATAATAAACAAAATGAGCACAGTTTGGTTTATTAATTTTGAGTGATTAGTAGATATGATGTGGAACCATACCAAGTGCATGAGTACTGTAGGTTATATCACAAAAAGAAAAGAATTTCAATACTTATATTTGATAATAAATTGGGGAAAAAAAAAGGAATTAATTGTTTATTTGCATAACCTTGAATTAATGATTATGCAAATTAACCACAAAAATCGGCGTAAACCACGGTGCACACAGAAACCATATATATAAGTTGGATAAATCTAAGCCCTCTAAGCGTGACGTCACAAACAAAGATCGCCTCCAGCGCCGAGTAATGTCGGTATTGGATAATATCGATAAATGCCGGCCATACAAAATAATGAGGCGTTCAGCTTCAAACGTTTAAGTTTTAAGGCTCTAGAACGCTTCGTTAAGGAGTTTTTTTCAATTTATCTGACCGTGTGTTGGGGTTGCATTTAACATGAATATTTAGATATGTTTTTAAACAAATCCTTCATATTTTTAAAATCAAAATGCAATTCTCACGTCTCCGTGAAATTCTCTTTCTTTAGAGACCTCATTTATAAAGATTGGTTGCCTGTGAGAGACGCAAAAGGTATGTATACTACTGAAATAATATAGGATACGATAGATCACATCATCTGATTTATTTAAGTTGTTCAACTACCTGTTTATCTTTGTCTCGCCGCCTTCGGTCACTATTACTCTATTGACGGGAATGAAAGACGTTACGCGTCAATAGTTGAATATTAAAGACGAACAATATGCCAATTTAGGCCGAACCGTTTAGCCGACGTCGGATGAAGGGAGCGCCTTCTTTTTCTTGTCGTCGGTACGTAAACCATCAGATAAGGATATTTTGTGTTTTGACATGGTGAGACTCTCCCAACTATGTATCATATCATCACCATCCTTCTTCCATTCCTCTTATTCCATCCCCGGAATATTAAAGAAGTTTGTCCATTATGAGCCTTCGGGGTTCAACGAAATGGCGCATTGAAGGATCTGGATCCCCTACTTCTAAAGCGGCGAGTGTACCGAGATGGATCTTCGAGCTACCTCGGAAAACGCAAGTGAATGTCGGATAAAGGCTACCTTCGAAATATGAAGTGGAAGCGGGGGGGATAGTGATGGAGAAGTAATAACACTAAATGATCCCGTTAGTGCCCCACTAACTTCCATTCAGTACCAAACGGGGGGGGAGGGAGGGAGTCTACTTGTGAGAAGTAGAGTGGACCGTATAATGACCGGGGTTTAGATTCTCAGAATGCCTCGAAAAACTGAATAGATCTTAAATACAGAATTTAAACTGTCAGTTGTGATTATAATCGCGAAATTGAAAAGTAATGTACATCAATTGATTTATTCATATTTCCGGGCGCGTCAACTGCTCTGGTCATTAGTCCCGTTAGTGTAGTGCATGTTTTTTCTCGGGAGATGGCTGTGATTTATGGCGAGATCCGGCGCCGACCTACCGTCGGCTAGTGGGGTTTCCCCCTAACCAGGACTCTCCCACCAGCGGGGCACCGCCCTAGCCGCGACAAACTCTAAGCTTCAGACCGATTTCCCGGAATATGTGCTAGTGTAGTGCATGTTAGTGTAAGTGTGTGTGTAAGGGGAGAGGATAGGACAAGGAATGGGAAGGACAGATCACGCGCGGTCCGTGGGCCGTTTGATAGGGTACTGCTCCGGCATTCGCCTGGTGTTGAACGGAGAAACCACGGAAAACTATCGATCAGAGCTTCCGGCCGCTAGAATTTTCCTCCAGACAGCGACTGAATTCGACCTAGCTGAAAAGCTAGGGTCGAAAATCCTCCCGACTCGAACCTAGGACCTCCCGGTCAGAAGCGCTGCAGTGACATCAGTTGATGCCCTGAGCTACCGCTCCCGGTAAAAGTAATGTAGAGAAATGGACCCTCAAAGGAAAGAAAGGCCGCTGCGTTGAGATGAATGAATATATGAAACACTTGATGAGGAGATTTCCTTTTTGCCGATCGCCCCGTGGGTGCGCGTAATCCGGAGAGCCAATCCATGAGGGACCCCAGTGCTAATTGCGCCGCGCCCCCTCTCGGCCCGCAATAATGAATGGGCGCTTAACAGAGTTTACTTTGCAGCTATTGATTTGGCGCGCAACGCAGCGCTCAGCACAGCATGTGTGTGTGTGTGTGTGTGTGTGTATGTTTGTGTGTGCACGCGCGCTCGTTTTCTCTTTAATGCGAGCCTTAATCATTAAACTGTTATCGAGTTGGTAGAAACATCCAATATATACAGTTTGCGAGAGAATCCTATTTTAAATTCCTGATGATGCTGTGAGCATTCATGGTTTTATTCGATAATTCTTTGTTTCAGAATTGGATAATCAATTGGAGTGGGTTTGTTAGTAACTGAATAAAGACACTTGTTCTCTGACGCCTTTTTGGAATCAAATAACTGGAATAATTGATGGTTAATTTTTTCTGTAAACGTGCCAGAATTGCAGTTTTAGAAATGTTTGCGTATGGATCCAGTCGGTACATAGGTACAAACATCGCCAATATTTCCAACGAATCAGTCGAGTGAATTCAGTACGGTTCAAGAAATCCTTTCCTGAAATGAATGGAGGTAATTATAAAAACTAGGTCATAAAGTGGAGTGTGCGGAAAGGGAAGGGAAAGGAACACTAGTACCTCATAAAGACTTGTGATTCTTGAAAAACAATTCATATGGATATTTGAACATTCGAGTCGAAGCTGACGTCATAGGTTCCGTCCATTATTTTACGTTTGCGAAAATCTAATGTTATTCGAATTTATTATATCAGTTCATTATTTCGCATATTGAATGAAAGAATACGTCAGAATTTCAAATACACTGTTTTAAATGGAATGTGGAGGGGTTAGTTTTACTTTTTTATGGAACTGGGTCTAGGAAAGTCGTAGTACATTCATACAACCGTATGTTGGGATGTCGTGGGGCAAACATTTGTCATGACTTCGTGGCGCACCTGGCTCCGGCATGTAGCGATGTTCCGCCGGCCCGGCCATCTGCCCGGAAGCTATTGCTAATCTGTGCAAATTCCTTGCTCCTCCATTCGCGCTGGTATCCGAGCAATCTATTTCCTGCTGTACGAGGATTTATTACCACATTTGTTATTGTGCATGAATAAATTACACTTAGCGATTGTAATTAATTCATACGGCTGTGTTTTTTATAATGAACTTAAAATATTTGTTTGAGTATGAGGATTACGTTTTAAAATTGTAGTGATTCATACGTTTAGATGCAATGATACACGTCGTCTTGGTCAACATTATATAAAAAAATATTCACCAAAACTTCAACCAATCCTTGTCATTTAACCAAAAAATAAAGAAATTTTTATCACGGTAATAAAGAAAAGGTGCATTTGAATTTCGTGCAACAGTTAAATATGTTTTGTGCACGAATAAACGTATTTCCATGGCTGTTGTTCCGCACTATGCTATTTATATTTTTCATAATTTCTTGTATTTAGGTAGAAAAATTGCACACTAAGATACTAGTAATTTCTTTTACTAATTATGATCCACTCCAGATTTGGTGAAACTAATAAACTAATTCATATTTATTAAAGATTATCGCGAAAATTATGGTTTACACTTACTTCTCCGATGCTATTTATAATAGGTAATGACAATTATATGATGTAAATGAAACAGCTGCTCGAGAAACTATTTCAATATTATTTTTTATAATTCTTCCAATTAGGTAAAATGTTTCATTTTGAAAAATTTTATTTTTTTAAAAAAAATTTTTAAAATTTTTTATAATTCACATTCTAAAATATTTCATTAACGATTTTCAAGTTTAATTGCTCAAAATGCTTGGATTATATTTTTTATCTACAAATTATATGAGGAGAAAAAATCAACAAAAATTTGGAGTATATTAAAAAATAAAAATTCACAATAGTTACCCACAGCTTTTCAGAAAGTTTCCAAATTGTGTATTGGTATATTATGTTGACAATATAATAGCTTACAGATTGATGTTCCCTGAACTTTTATCATTGTGCTACACTTGCGTGATAAAAGCGAGAGAAATGTACCCAGTTATGGATTTGAAGCCAATTCAAAGGGAGCCGATAAATTTTCCAACGATTTTACACAGCTCCTAATGCACTTATATTTTCGAAATAGTTGCAGTAAAATGCCACTCGCGTTTCTGGAATTATCTGATAAATCTGTTATTCCTTCGTGCTATAGCCTAAATTATTATTGAGAAATCAAATCGTATAGAGAGTAGTATTAATCAAGTCGTATTAATAGAGATTAGAAGAATTATCAAACGCCACATCAGACGCCAATAAGTGGGTCTTTCCTCTTTAACGCCCCGCCGTTAAACCCGTGCGGTGCCCACGTTGGCTGTGCTGTGGCCGCTCGGGAGCGGAGCACCGCCGGCGGCGGTTGATAGTCCGACTGCGGCGATGTAAAACTGCGCCACCCACGAACACCGCATCTTGCTAATTGCGCGCGCCACCGCTTGGGGCGCGACGGTCGCGGCACCGCGGCGCATAGGCTTCGGCCGTCGGAAATTGGTTCGCGACGAGGATTAGGCCCAATTTCCGGGAGGGTGGACAGACACAGAGAGCAGGCTGGGAGCGGTGGACGTGGCGGCCGGAGGGGACGGGAAAGCTGGGTTGGGTTTGGGGCTGAAGGGAGTGGAGAGGAACAGAGAATGCAGAAGGATGGATTAAGAAGAGCAAGGGGATGCGGGACATTGCGCGGCGTGGGCAGTAGGAACGGGCAGGAGGTGGATTGATAGATTGATTGATTGTTAATGTTTTCGGGCGCGTCAACTTCTAAGGTCATTAGCCCCGTCAGTATAGTGCATGTTTTTTCGGGAGATAGCTGTGATCTTCCGCCGCTGAATGGCGAGAACCGTCGACTAGCACCAGCGGGGCACCGCCCTAGCCAGGACAAGCTTCTAAGGCCTCGACCGCTCTCTCCGTATATGTGCTGGTGTAGTGCATGTTAATGCGTGTGTGTGTGTGTGTGTGTGTGTGTAAGGGATAGGAGAAGGAAAAGATCGTACGCGGTCCGTGGCCCGTTTGTTAGGGTACTGCTCTGGCTTTCGCCTGGTGTTGATCGGAGAAACCACGGAAAACTACCGATCAGAGCAGCGAGCCACTAGAATTCTCCTCGAAACAGTGACTGAATTCGACCTAGCGGACAGGCTAGTGTCGAAAATCCGCCAGGAGGCGGAAGAGCAACGATGCGGAAGCGGAGCGGTGTGTAAACGGAGTAGTGCGGAAGCGGAGTGGTGCGGAAGCGGAGTGGTGCGGAAGCGGAGTGGTGCGGAAGCGGAGTGGTGCGGAAGCGGAGTGGTGCGGAAGCGGAGTGGTGCGGAAGCGGAGTGGTGCGGAAGCGGAGTGGTGCGGAAGCGGAGTGGTGCGGAAGCGGAGTGGTGCGGAAGCGGAGTGGTGCGGAAGCGGGTGGTGCGGAAGCGGAGTGGTGCGGAAGCGGAGTGGTGCGGAAGCGGAGTGGTGCGGAAGCGGAGTGGTGCGGAAGCGGAGTGGTGCGGAAGCGGAGCGGTGCGGAAGCGGAGCGGTGCGGAAGCGGGCGGTGCGGAAGCGGGCGGTGCGGAAGCGGGCGGGCGGAAGCGGAGCGGTACGGAAGCGGGCGGTGCGGAAGCGGAGCGGTACGGAAGCGGGCGGTGCGGAAGCGGAGCGGTGCGGGCACAAGGCATTAAAATTGTTGGGTTTGGTGGCTAGGATGGGAGGGTAGAAACGGGGTGAGGTCAACAAACGGGAGGGATGTAAAGGAAGATGCACTGGGAGGCAGAAGCAGGGCAGGAGAGGGGCGGGGCCGAGCAGGGAGCGAATCTGTCCGAGTTGGGCACAGCTGTGCTCTCCACCGGGTCGCGGCCAGCGCCCTGGAATCGATTCCGGGGCAGAACGCGCGATTTGGAGGCACCGCGTAACACTGTGGCTGCAGAGTTATTCCTCGACGGAACAGACTTTCTCTTAGGAATGCAACTGTTCTTATAAATATCGAACGAATGATGAAACTGATAGTTCTGCTCAACTGCAAACTTACACAAACGTTGAAGAAAACGGGAAACGAACGTAGATAACTAGGATATTATGTCAATTTGTCTTGATGTTGAAGTAATTTTACCTTTGCAGAATAAATGAGATTAAATGTATATACACTAAAGTGGTAATAGAATGAAGGAGAGATCCAGTACTGTATATTTTATGATGATGATAGGAAAAGACCGAAACTAAAGACAGATAGTTCAGTACGAACTTCATTTTCGTATGTAACGTAAAAAATAGCGAGAAAAATGCAGCTTGACTAAAGGTGAGTTCCTTCAAGATTCATTGTAAGTGAAGGATGAGAAAAACGGAGAAAATTATGGGAATACTTCGGTGCCAATTATATAACCCTGCAGAATAACCATGTAAATGCATACGACTTTAGAGTGGAGCGCCTGCATGTCTTCTTGGCAGGCAGTCGGATGGATGGGTGATCGGGTGCGCGGAAATTGGTCAGGCAGACACAATTTAAGTGTCACTTCAACAATATTTAAAGCCGTATTTTTCTAGAATATAATCATTCGAATATACCGAAAATATTACTGAAAATTCTATTTAATAAATGCAAAACATAAGAAAAATAATTCTGGATCATGGATGAGGCTGCGCAGAAGAAAAGATTAGCAATGCTTCCATATGAATGTAGACAACATTGCGACGACGGGCAGATATCGCGTTCCAGATTTCACGGGAAGTTTCTGGCGCTGGCAAGCGGCCGGTCGAGCGGGTTGGGCGTGAGGAGGAGTGGGACAGAAATCGAACGGAGGGGCGCGGGGTGGGTTGGGATGTCGGGATTGTCGGCGTAAGGGCGAATGAGAGAGCACCCTGGACACAGCAGTAGTTCGAGGTCGTGGGCGGTCGGTTGTTACTGTGAGTGGCTCGAGGGAGCGGTCGTTCGGGGTGGCGAGCGATTGCTCGTGCTGGTGAGCGGTTGCTCGGGCTATCCGGCGATCGGTCGTTGGAGCTGGCGACCGTGCGGTCGGTCGGTCGGTCGGGCTTGGCGCTGGTGGGCGTTCTCACGACTGAACGAGTGGTCGTTATAGTGGGCGATCGGTCGAACAAGTGTGCAGCCGGGTGGGCGGGTAGGCGTGAGGGAAAGAAGGCAGCCGTTTAGCCGAATGGGCTCTAAGACGTTTGGGTGAGTGAACTGGTGGGCAATCAAATGAGTTGGCGGACATTAGCACGAGTGGATGGGGAACCGTTGAGAGGATACGAAAGTGAGCACTTGGGAGTTTGGTTGATCGGGCGAGCGGTCGGTCGATCGGTCGGGCGAGCGGTCGGTCGGTCGGGCAAGCGGTCGGTCGGTCGGTCGGTCGGTCGGGTGGGCGGGTGGGCGGTCGGTCGGTCGGTCGGTCGGTCGGTCGGTCGGTCGGTCGGTCGGGGGCGGGCGAGCGGTCGGTTCAGTCCGGTAAACGGGGTGGGCGGGCGGGCGAGCGGTCGGGCGAGCGGTTGGGCGGTCGGGCGGTCGGGCGGGCGACTGGTCGGTTGGTCGGTCGGTCAGTCGGGCGACCGGTCGGTCGGTCTATTTGTTGAGCGGTTGAGGGGGCGAGCGGTCGGTTCAGTCCGGTAAACGGTGTGGGGGGGGAGGAGGAGGAGGGGCGGGCACGCGTTGGTTCAGTTGGGCGGGGAACCGAAGGACCCCGCGAATCCCTGGGACGTGCCCCGCCCGCCCAACGATCGCGCTGCGCGGTGGCGCGCGAGCCCTGCTGAGATATCGGCCCAAACGGCCGTTTCATAGTATCGGGACACGTACCCGGCGGCCATTAAGTGATCCTTGGTCTTAGATCGGAATTGCCGTAACTTTCGGAAGCACTCTCATATTTTCTCTGAGCATCTTCTGCGCACGTATTGATGAAGCTGATCCAATACGGCTCGAGACCGTATTATAAGGTTGCTGGTGTAATTAAGGACAAGGGCCACGCAGGATTCTTTGAGTGCGGGAGGATAATGACGAGGATGGGCTAAGAAAGGAGGTCTTGGAGCGAGCGTCTAAGAATAGGCTACTGGAGGAGAAAAGGTTGCAGGGAGGAGAAGCAAGAGGGATTATTACGGCAGGTAATCTCTCTGCTTCAGCACTTTTGGTGCGCGGAAAAATGGCATTTTCTTATGCGCCGTTCAGTGAAGCAGAATCACATTAGGCTGTGATAGTGTTGCTGACCCTTTTGATGCTGCGATTGTCATGCATTTGTCATCTAGGCACAAACTATACAAGACAACTGTCTAGTAAGAAAATTAATTTCACAAGTTTCCATTTTCCCCACACGTGGGCATTAAACACTTTTTGGTATAGGTTGTATTTAATCATGAAATGTTTCCATTTGAGAATTTGTTCACGAGGGGCTATTCGGTTCGCGTACAGAGAACATAGTTAAGATGCGCTACCCGTGCATTTTACGAATGAGGACATAATTTACAGATATACTAAAGATATTGAAACGCTCTCCGTTTCTGTTAAATTTTTTCTGCAACTGCTTTCCGAATTTATATCATTTTTGGGTGCCAGGAAAGGGTTGCGATTTTAAATTTTCCGCAAACACATCTAAAGGGAAATATTTATCCTACTAGCTCTGCCAGTTGGGTTCTTACGAAAATAATCGTCGCCGGTACTTTCTTTCTTCCTAGCAAACGATCATTCGATCCGCTCTCCATACGGAAGAAGCGAGGAATCTGAAATTTGTTTCTGGAAAGAAATTATTTAACTGTGCATTGCACAAGAAGCTAAAGAAACGATAATCAGCTTTTCTCTTTCAGAATGAGAACGTTATAAGTTTATTCATCTATTAATCCTTTTTAACATAAAATGTCACCTTGGTCATGACCGATCATAAAAATTGTCTATAGCGCTATTCTTCTTACTATTTTAGATATCCATGCGCTCTTGGACGATGAGGCCAGGAACACTCCACCGCTCCGACCAATCCTCTCTCTTGTATCTTGTTCTCGGTTCGCTGCCGGGTCAATGTCCTCCTCAACTTATTAATTGTTTCACTTACTTCCCTATTCTTTGCCGCGGATGGGCACTAACTCCAAGACTGTCACGTTTTGCTTAATCCACGATACACGAAAGTCTATTTCTTCTAATTAACTCCTCCAACTTTCAACGCGATAAAACATAAAGTTCATCCCGTAAACTACAAGACATGTCTCGAGCCTCTCTTTCCTGCTCTCACGTCTGTATTTTCTTCAAGTCCGATTTGCGCACTTCCGGTGCCAGAATTATTTAAAGTTCCTAATAGAATTACGCACACAAAATATTAATAAGTCCTCATTGCTCAATTATTTCCCGCAAAATTACACCAAGTCCCGCATCTATCATTTACAATAACCTCTGCAGTACGATGTGCACGGTACACGGGCTAAAGCTCATCTCCTTAATATTACAAAAAGTTCAACCCTCGATAACTTTCATACATTCTTGTCTCTTGTTTTACAAAACGATCTCAAGTTTCCTTCTACGTCATACCCCATTACCAGTTTACAACCAATCCCGCGCTATGTTGATTTACTTCCGCTTCCCTGGTTGCTTAGGAACGCACTGCGTGCATGCCTAAGCCCTCAACATTTACACTTTTTAAGGTGAATTTAATAAATTTTTGTTCCCAATTCCCATCAAAATATTGTGACAGTTTGGTATGTCACAATATTAAATGAACTTAATAAACTTACTGAAACAGCTACGATAGGAAAAATATTTGCGTTATTTGATCGAATGATTTACAATATTCAAAATGATATAATCAGGTTTATTTTATACTCGCAAATACTCGTTTAATTCAGTTCTTAAAATTACGTAGGTGCAGTTGTTGGCATCTTTTTCGCGTTTACTGTAACAAGTACGTAAGTAGTGCATAGGTTTTTATAATGGTATATTCAAAAGAATGTATTTCTTAATACTCCCTTATTAATGCGTTATTTATGACAATATCACGCTTAGTGTCTTTTAATGTAATATACAGTTTTCGAATGATTATGTTTCTTTGAAGATTATTTTGATATGAACCGCTAACTGCAGAAATGCAACTAGTTCAATCTCCGTTAACTACAGATAGGGAACTAGTCCGTGACAAGATACCTTTGTACAGTAATATTTCATGGTTGTATCAGCTTCATGTAAAGTACCCCCCAATTTTAAAGAAACGTTTTGAAAATCGCAGCGTCTCGAGTCGAGCGAGATTGACCGGTGAATATCCTTTTTGAAAACTTCTACGTATAGTTTAGGCACAAATAGTGTTCACAGACGGATAGACGGACGTTAAAATTTTTCTTTTAGTATTAGGGGATCCCAAAACGTATATTTTTGTTAAAAAATCTCGAAATGGATTTTCCGCAGCATTACATAACTTTCTCTGTACCACATTTATTACTCCGTATATACGTCCGTATACGAGAAAGTAAAAGATAAGAATGACGTCAAGAAAAAAATTGTCTACATCCGTGAGGAACTCATGCAGTTTTTGCATTCAATCACATTTTGGCCCACAACAATGAAATTTCATGAAGATAGTGATTACTGAGAATTTAGACAATTCGAAGTGGAAAATGCTTTTCTAAAATGCTTAACAAAGAATGTTTATTAGAATGGAATTATTTGTACGTAAAATTATATTTTTATAAATAGTAATTTAATCCAAGAAAGCATTTGGAAATACGTTTTCTGCAAAATGGAAACATGTTCAAATTCAAAAAAAAATCCCCTCTACTTCGGTCATAAAATATTTTTATTCATAGGATCAAATAAGTGTATTTATAATTAGGTAACAAACAAATTGTAAGCAGAAAAAATGCATAAAGCGGGATTTATGAGTTTTTTTGTGTCTCCTGTAACATGGAGAAATGTGGACTAATTGCCTTTCACCAGATACCGATTCATATACATAAATTGCTTTTTAAATATAAGTTTATATTATTGTAATATAAAGCATTAATTACATGGCAACCACTTTCATGAATTTCATGAAACTCACCGTGAATCTTCCAATTCTAGACGACGAAAAAAAATTCCCAATAATTTATGTTCTTTATGAACATGCATGTGTTGATATTAAATAGTTACCGTTGATAAGCTTGAGGTTCTTTCATTGTTACAAAGGAATTAAAATGAGTTATGAAATTACGACAAGTGATAATATTGCTAACAACAAAGTAAAAGAAAAAGTAATGTATTTGAGAACAAGATTATGAAGCACTCGCACAAAAACGACGAGGCAAATCACAATCGTGAAACTTCTTGCCTCCAGCTGCAGGTCCACAGCGTTACAGTGCAAGATGAGCGACTGGCCGCTGCAAACATTTTTGCATTTTAACTTTAAATTGCCCCCTGGAAGTGTCCTGTGCGTAAAGTTGACAACAGTTTTGCCGGACGTGGCAGCTTGCGCAAGCTTTTTATGTACGTTATGCATTAAATACGAGCAAATGTTTGGTTTTATGGGAGGAGTAACCAACAGAAAATGTGACGTGACAAAATGGAGGAAAAAGTTGGGCTTTTGTTTAGTAATTTCAAGCACGAGGTTCACGAGGGACCAGACAAAATAAAAATTATTATACATTTTAATCCAGTACAGAAAACATTGCTCGTCTCACTGAAACTGTAATTATCCTTTCATTATTTGTAGAATATATTTCACGTACGACCATAAAATTGAGAGGTGATAATTGTTATATTCAACGGTGCTCATGGAATTAAAGTAAAAAAAATGGCGACTTTAATATTGATTGTTGTGACTTCCATTTGATTTAGTTTGGAGTATTAAATATACATATTATCAAATTTATATTTTATGATCTCTGCTAATAAAACCAAATTGGAAAATATACAAGTTTGAGACTTTACATTTGATTTCTGAAACAAGAAGTTAAACAAAATATTCCTATTTGGTGTAATTGGGCCCTAAGGAATATATATCTAAGCAGTACAGTCGGATGTAAGAAAGATCTCTACTCAGTGAAATGATTCGTCAGTCCCAATGTTCCTAAATAAACCTAAGATGCTCATGCAAACTAAACACTTCCGGCAGGGGGTAACAAAGCTCGTTTTTCGTACTGACTTCACAAGAATGCACAGCAATATAACACAGTCATGGTTAGTGAGTTGTCAATTGTCATGCAAAAGACGTTTGTTGGCAAAAAAGCTACGAGTAAGAATATGAAATAAATCCGATTGATGATGAATCGAAAAGGCACGAGTGTAATTGGAAATTATCATTATGTCCAGGGTGCTAATGAAGAGTTGTATGCAAAGGTGAATTACGCAATTGCTTTGTCATAAAACAGCATGTGCTGTTAACTATATACGTTTACGATGTATGATAGTATGAGGTATGATCGTTAAGTTTCTGACCTCACTAACTTCTATTTTCGATGGAAAGAAAAATGTAACTTTTCAATTTAATCATCCTTTTAATCCAACCCACTTTTCTCATCTGTATATTAACATTTCTAAACCTTTGAAAACTACTCCAAAGTTTTGTTCGCAAAATAGCTCTAAATAGCTCATTTCACCTCACACTCCTCTAAAACGTTTTCTTCCTTGAAGTTTTTTGGTCAGTTTTGATAACTGATAGAGGTCTCTGGGTGTCAATCTGGACTGTGGAATGAATGGACCAACCAACTCCTTGAAGCCATAGTCCTTCACAATATTATTTGCAATCAGAACAGTAAGTACAGGTGAGTTGTCGTGAAGAAGCTAAACACCGTGATATGAAACTCACCGCATTCAGCTAAAGTACATCTCTCCAGAACGTTGAGTGAGATGTCGGCTGCAAACTTACAGCATAACTACAATTAAAAACAAGTCCTTTATCTTGGTCAGGCCGGAAATATATGGAAACGTTTGCATATGTTACAAAGTTAATAACGAGCAAATGTCACAAAGTTTATGATTTTAAGTATACAAAGTGATAAAAAATACAAATTTATTTTCTGCTCGGAAGTTAACCGGCTTAGACTGCTGGAAGTCTAGCGATTACAATGCCCATAATTAAATGTTACTTTACCCGTTTTGTTGTAGGTAGTCGATCTTTGTAACACTCTGTGATTACATGGTGTGCGATGTTTGGGACATTGTTTTCAAATATAAAAAGCATACTTTTTTTTCATTACGTAAAATGATAAAAAATAAAGTGATTTACGTGCAAGTGTTCTAGATGATCTGATGGACAGTATTGATGGTAATTTCAAAATAATGTGATGGCCATCAGGTATTTTTTTAAAAAATTATTCTCAGATATGTGATATTTGGGATGCCTTCCCCTATATGTTATATTACCATATTAGTTACTTGTTGAATAACTGTGGTCCTCGTTTACATCGTTTGTAGTGAAGTCACGTCATTTACAGGTCGGTTCATTTTCAGACTAACGTCAAGGCGTGTGCGGCAACTTTGTGACACTCTCCTGCACTGCAGATTGCCTACCCGCTGGCACCGCACGGCGCTAACAACCGACAGCTCGGGCTTTGATCGCGGCCTGTCCCCGCTCTCACTCCCGTCCGCCCCCTTCACCCGTCTCTCCCCACGTGGTCCCCGCCTGCGGTAAGCCCCAAGCACGGGGGCGTGCGCGCGTCAAGTTACGTCAGCAGCCAGCTGAAAGTCGTGAGCAGCACGCCACGCTCGAGTGCGTGCGCACGCACGGCGCGTTCGCGTACACGATCCTGCTGCGATCAAAGGCGACCTGCAATCTTTGCGGTCGCCTTTTGGCACAGTTGCGGGCTCAAGGTGCGTGATGGGGACATGCTGCAGAGGAAAAGGGCGGGAAGTGTTTTCGGATAAAACACGAGTATTTCCTACAAATGATTACGCTGCTGTGCTTGAACGTTCTGATCCCGCAACTGTATGAAAATTCCTAATGAAATGTTTGTAAATGAATAATCTAAATATAGTTATTTTTTGATAATACATATAAATATTTGTTTTCACGCATCTTTCTGTATCTGCGTATCGTATATTAAGAGGGTGTTTAAATTGTGACGCCGGTATTTCTGAGGTAAAGTAATTGAAATTAATCGTTCGTTCTCTCCTTTATATGTAACTGATGTGTAGATATATACACTCAAATAATTAAAAAGAAAAATAAGCGAAATAATTAAAAAGTTGCAAAAAAAATTAAAAAATTGGTCGCGTCAGGCGGTAAAGAAATGATGAACCTACAGCCCATTTTTTCTACTATATTGGGAAGATGTAGTTCGCTAACCTACAGCCTACACAAGTTGTCTTACAGTAGCAGTTCTGATATTGAGGTATAAAAACAAAACTAAGTGCCTTGATCAGTAAGTTGTATACTTAAAGTATACTTTAATATAAAATAGCAGCTAACCTAAATTATAAAACGAAAAACAACACGACTTTATTATATATCGGAATTCTTGACACAATTTTTGGTTTAGAGATAATAATCATATTTTAAGTAATTTCTATTCTTAATTTAAAGTTTTTGTTTCATCTTCGTAACTCAATTGAAATAAAAGCCTTTGTATCTTAATGATATTGTTCACAATGCCGGCATTATGATTTTATTTCGCTGCAGAAGAGTTAAAGTGAGTGGCAGTTAAAATGTGTCATTGTTACAGAATTGAGAATTACACATTGCCATGTATTTGAATGATCTTAGTCACGAAACCTTTCTCCATGTAGGTCGTCCAGGTAAAAATGAATCAAATTGCACGCAATCTCCGACCGATCAAAATCATGTTTGACATTTATCGCTTCAATATTGTCGCCTAGCTTGGGTTGCACACACAAAGGGCAGAGAACTATGAGACGGCAATCGCGATTAATCACAATTCAGATCAACTACTTACAAGTGATCTCGTGATGTTGCAATTCAGATAACGTCCCAATTAATATTATTCTAGTGAATAGTTTTGAAATTGATTGGTAGTTTGGACTTTTTAAGTCTTCAGTTTGCAGCGCAAACTAATTACTTATTGTACTTTATAAATTGAAGTATAGCAAATTTCATATACTTGGGTAAGACATTTCATCTATAGAGAACCTTCCTGTGGGCATTTTTAATCATGTCAAAGTGAATATACTGGTCCTAAATATGAATGTTACCCGCAAATAGTCTATATAAACGTAATGGATATTTGTTTCGAATGACATGATTTCATTTATATGAAGTAGTTTTTTTAAATGAAACTTGGAACATGCAATGACAACACTTATAATATATTTCGTTCACTCAAATGAAATACTAACAAGTCACAGCCTATTCAAGAAAATATGATTGTCCTATTCCTTCTTTTAAATAATGTCGAACTCAATACAAATAAATATAAACGGCAAAAAAAATTTTTGCCGTTTATTCTCATAAATCTTTTTGATTCATGAGCACACATGTTTATAATAAAATAACTAAATAAAAAATGCAATATTATTTATTATATTTTAAGTTTTGAAAATAAAAGTGACTAAAAAACAATTTTGAATGCTCTTGATAACCAACTCAGTTTCGGTTCTTTGAAGCAAATGGGCAGAAATAACTTATTATTATATCCACTTCATGAGGGATAGATCTGAAGTACTTAATGGAGTTTCCTCCGGCCTCTCCACAGCGCCGTGGAAGGCGGCGCGCGAGCCAAGAGCATTGAAAATTCGCTCTCGGCATGCAGAGAACGGGGCAGAATTAGCGCCGGGAATTAACTCAATTACCTCCGGAGGCGCGCAATCCCGGCACCCGAGCTGCCACGACCCGCGGGAGCGGGAGCGGGCGCGGGGACGGGGACGGGGGCGAGGCGAGGCGAGGCGAGGCTAGGCGGGGCTAGGCGGGGCTAGGCGGGGGGGGGGGAGCGGCGCCGGACGGGAGGAAGGCCAGGGGCAGAGCAGGGGCATGGATTGCGGGGCAAGAGTTGGACAGGGGGCGGGGACGGGGGTTGGGGCAAGTGGTGGTGGAGCGGCGAGGGCGAGACTAGTGAAAGGCGAGAGTCACGCGGGCCAGTGCAGCGGGCTACCGCGGGCAGTCTGACCCAATTTCTTGCATTTTAGCAGCCCTGGTTTAGCTTATCCCAGTGACGAAAGGTTTCCGGGGGTAGACCGCTGCTGGGGGGGATGTGCCACGGAGACGCTCCTGAGACTGGGGCGAGGGCGGGATGGGGGAGGAGTAACGAGCGCCTGCTGAGACAGACAGGGGGGCGAAGGCGGGGTGGGGTGGCAAAGTCAATGTAGCAGGTCAGGGTCTGGGCGTGTGTTTAGGTGAGGCCACGAGTTGAGGTTGGGAAGGGCGGTAGGTGGTTTGAAGGAAGGTGCGGGGAAATACGAAGGTGCGAGGGTGGCGTGGAGGATTAGTTTGGTTTGGTTTGCTTTCTTCGTGTTTCTGGGCGCGTCAACTGCTTTGATCATTAGTCCCGTTAGTGTAGTGCGTGCTTTTTTCTCGGGAGATGGTGGTGATCTTCCCCCGCTGAATGGCGACATCCGGCGCCGACCTACCGTCGGCTAGTGAGGTTTCCCCCTAACAAGGAATCTCCCACCAGCGGGGCACCGCCTCAGCCGGGACAAGCTCTAAGCTCCCGACCGGGTCCCCGGAATATGTGTTAGTGTAGTGCATGTTAGTGTAAGTGTGTGTGTAACAGGAGGGGATAGGACAAGGAAGAGGAAGGACAGATCGCGCGAGGTACGTGGCCCGTTTGGTAGGGGACTGCTCCGGCATTCGCCTGGTGTCGATCGGAGAAAAAACGGAAAACTACCGATCAGAGCAGCCGGCTGCTAGAATTCTCCTCCAGACAGAATTCTCCTCGTCGACTGAATTCGACCTAGCTGAAAAGCTAGTGTCGAAAATCCTGCCGCCGTGGGGAGTAGGAACCTAGGACCTCCCGGTCAGAGGCGCTGCAGTGGCATCAGTTGATGCACTGAGCTACCCCTCCTGGTGGCGCGGAGGAAGGTGAGGGAATTAAGTCGAGGTCAGGAGTGAGTGCGGGGTAAAGGAAAGGCTACTGGTGAAAGGAGCATTGCATGAGCAGAATGACTTCAAGAAGAATGACTTCCCTGCAGAAAGTAGGTCGGTGAAATGTCTTTGACAGGAATTGATTTGTACGAACAGGATCGGTTTAGGAAAAAAATAGTGAAAGGAGGCGTCTCTAACAGATGCTAACTGTAATGAAAGGATCGTTATATAGTGTAATCTTTTGAATACATTACGTTGGATTTAAGAAGATAGAATAAACAGGAAATTATTGACGAGAAACGAAGTGTAGAGTTGACCTTGGCGTTTTTTAAAGATGTGTTTCTGATGAACACTTATCAAAAAGAAAGAATATTATCTTTATAATTGCGGAGTTTTTAATTTTTCGAAAAATCATGGATTTGAACGAAAATGATAAAGCAGTAATGAAGACGGACAATTTCGAAAGCAGGCAATTAATGCATCGGGGGAATGGACCACCTGCCGCAAGTTGAAACAATAGGAAGGCGGTATATGTGAGGGAGACTACGAGGGGTAGACTTGCATAGCAAAAAAGCAACTGAAAGTTGAAGGGAGTTTACAATGAGAAATCAATTTACGTGACGGCTACGAAAACAGCAGGAAAAAAAACACAAAAGGAAGAGAACAAGAAACAAATCTTGGGCAACTGAAAGCAAACAATAATGAAGACGAACGATTCCGAAGGCAGACAATAATTAATACCCGCCCGGTGAAGAGGACCGCCTGGTGATAGAACAAAACGAAGACAGACAGACAGATAGACGTTTTGCGGTCAATCGATATTTCGCTATTAGAGACCTACAAAACGGATTCTGGCTAAACCACATGTTAGAGGATTTCTCTCTACTCCGTATCGAAGAAGTAAAAAAACTAATAATTGAAGAGATTTTGCAATGTGCGTTGAAATTATGTGAAGGTAAAGAAGGAGAAAGAAAGAACAAATATCGGGAAAGGAACAAATCACGGGCAACCGAAAGCAAACAGTAATGAAGACGGACGGTTTCGAAGGTAGACAATAATTAATACTCGCCCGCGAAGGCGGACCGCCTGGCGATGGAACAGTAGTGTGGTGCGGAGTGGGGTGGGGTGGAGCGGGGCGGGGCGGGGCGTGGCGTGGCGTGGCGTGGCGGGGAGGGGCGTGGCGTGACGTGGCGTGGCGTGACGTCGCGTGACGTGGCGTGGCGTGACGTGCGTGACGTGGCGTGGCGTGGCGTGCGTGGGCGTGGCGTGGCGGCGGGCGGGCGTGGCGGGGCGGGCGTGGCGTGGCGGGCGTGGCGTGGCGGGGCGTGGCGTGGCGGGGCGTGGCGTGGCGGGCGTGGCGTGGCGGGCGTGGCGGGCGTGGCGTGGCGGGCGTGGCGTGGCGTGGCGTGGCGTGGCGTGGCGTGGCGTGGCGGGGGCGTGGCGTGGCGTGGCGTGGCGTGGCGTGGCGTGGCGGGCGGGCGTGGCGGGCGTGGCGTGGCGTGGCGTGGCGGGCGTGGCGTGGCGTGGCGTGGCGTGGCGGGCGTGGCGTGGCGGGGCGTGGCGTGGCGTGGCGTGGTGTGGCGGGGCGTGGCGTGGCGTGGCGTGGCGTGGCGGGAAGGTAGGGCTGGGCAGGGCGGGGAGGGACTGCACGAGACGGGGCGGAGGTGGAGGCGGTGGGGGCGGTCGGGGAGGCAACTCGGCCGCAGATTACACCGCGGGGCCGTGCCGCCGGATTGTGTTATTTAATTAGCGCGCCCGCGAGCGGCGCTGGAGGGGCGGGAAGGAGGCGTCGTGCTGGTGCGGGAGCGGGTGCAGAAGGCGGCGACGGAGGAGGCGGTGGAGGGGCGTACCAGCTGTAGCGGGGAACGGAGTTAGTGGTAGCGTCACGACTGGAGTGGCAAATATAAGTGAGGGAGAAAGTGAGAGGTTTAGGTGTTTGAGAGAGGATGTTATAACGTGGTTGAGAGTGGCGGCGAGGGCGGCGGCGCGGGTGGGAGAGAGGGGATGGGCAAGAGGGGGACGATACCGAGATATTCTATTCCAATTGACGCATTGAGCTTCTTACGTAGATTTTTCTCCAATTGGGTCGATTGTTGAGAATTGTCGCGTGCATCTGATTCTATAGATATTTCGGATATCTTTAGTATTAATGATGAAGATGCAATAATACTGCAATTTTTATAGCCGTTTTTAGTGATTCGCATATTTTATTATAGAATATTACTCATTTTCTTATAATTTAACGTTCTACGTGTTGTTTGGCCGCCGATTAGATTTTAGTATATGGTTCATTGTCACGCAGGAAAAGCCAAAACCAATTACTTAAATTCTACAATGAGATAATTAAGTGTAATTTGTCCTCCTGCTTTTTCAAATGCCTGGCATTCAAAAGCAACTTTATAGAGATCTCTGAAATGTTTATTTGGTGTTCAAGGTACTGCCCTAAACAATTTTTCCTTTGAAGTTGTGTTTTTAATTTTCTTCAACCTAATCGTCTCGGGTAATTAAATTTTTATACAATTTCTCTGCACGCGTTTTCTCAGAATGCCATTAATAGTCTTGTCGAATCTTGAATTTTCTTCGAGATTATTACTCTTACTGTTTAATTTGAACGTGTAAGAAATGCTTAATAAAGAACATGGTAGGTTCAAACGGAAAATCCTTGTTGACCTGAGAATATAAGAAATCGTGTATTTCGTCCGCATAATTGAAATGAATGTTTTTCATTATCCCATGTAACATTCAATTTTTCAGTTATTCATACCTCGTGAATGGTTAGTGGAATGCGAAGGGGATGAATATTATATGGGATCAATTTTTAATTGGTGGTATTATGAGCTAATGAACTGCGTATAACTTTTGTAATAATTGTCAACTCATTGTAACTTGCATAAATATTGCTTGTAAAACCTCAATTGTTTATTTAATGAAAGAGGTTTCATTACAGTTTGAATAATGAAATCATTTAATAAACGAGATATTACATATTTCTTAAATATTTAATGTTTCCCATTCATACATATAAAGGCTTTCTACTTAAAATTTGATGTTGATTAGTAATCGAGATAATTAATTTATTGGTTGTTATGACATATTTAAAACAATGTACCAATAATATTTGTATTTTGGTGACAAAATATCTAAAGATAAAATATCCTGTTTTTAATAGTGTATTTCACTTCAAATACATGGTTTAATACAATTTGGAGTCGTATGTTCTCTTGCAGCAACTTACAGATACATCAACAGAAAGAACACTATGTAGACAACTGAATATTTCTTTCACGTTGAGGTCATATTAATAAATAATGTGAATGTTTCGAGCTGTTCGGGTTATATTATTTATATTAAAAATAAAATTACTTTCGTTTACGTGCAGCAGCATATTATCTACAAGGGTGTAGTTACTTGAAATAGGAAGAAGCAGCATCAACGGGGAAAAAGTTCATTTCTTCTCAGTTATGAATTTATTTGCGTATTCATTTTTGTACCACGCAAAGGGACGGCTTTATCGCTGCTCTTCCAGAAGGCGGTCTCTTACTTTTATGGGCACCGCCATCCCCGCCCCCCTCGCGGCCCGCCACCTCCACCTCCGCTTTCTGCTGAGAGAGCCGCAGAGAAGGGAGGGTGGAAGTGGTGGCGGTAGGGGTGGAAGAGAGAGAGAGAGAGGGGGGAGGGGAAATAGGGAATTTGCATGAGAGAGCTCTTTTTCCGACCATTAGGGTGCAAGTAGCGCGAGAAAAAACCGGCGATAGTTCTCCGCATTAGCGCTCCTCTACAGCTGAGCCGGTTTGACGAGACATTTTTGCGGACAGTTAAAGCTCGCGCGTTTTCTAACATAGCAAGTTTTATTACGGCGGATATGCGCATTGTGGTTCTTTGTACCCAAAAACGAGTCTCTTATGAGAGGTACTGAATAAATGAGTCGATATTAACAATGATATGAATAGTGCGAGAGAGACTATAGTTCTCCGAATTAGTGAACCTCTACTGTTGAGCCACTTTCAGAGAGTTAAAATATCACGTCGTAACATAAGGTGATAAGTACTGTGACAACTATAAGTAACGTGAAAATAATAATGTTTAAATAAGGTACTGTAGCTTTGCAAAATACATTACTAGGTTAGTTTATTACTGTACAGACTGTGTCGTACTATATTATAATTTTAATTCGCAGCGCGTCGTGTTGCGTTAGATAGTCAGGAGAATATATATTTTATACCTTGTGTATGTATAAAGTTGCATACTTCGGTTATTCTAACGTGGCACCAGATGATAGTATCTCCACGATAGAATATGGCACTAATCTTTGCGACTTTCTCGCTCCTGCCGCAAGATGTCGCATGATCGCTACCGTATCAAGCAGTGCTGCAGATCAAGCAACTCCAGCTGCACAACGGAGAAAGACGCGAAAAGCCTTGCCATATTCCATCTTGGAGCTACTATCCTCAGATGCCTCGTTAGAAAAACCAAGTATAGTGTGAAAGACGGATGCTAAGGAGAATCGGCAGACAGAGGGACGATTTAAAAACATCAGGGATCATCAAAATGCGTATTTTCCTCCAAATATATCAATGATATAATTATGTACTAATGATTAGTAGAAAGAAATACTAGGATACTAATGATTCCTCACTCAGCACAAAACACACTATAACACTGACACACGACTGCGTAATAAAATCGACCAATACTCTCATATATTGCTTGCGAATAGAAAACAATTTGTTTTTCATTACTTCCTCAACCATATCAAAGGAAAAACACTGTTTAAAACTGTGTATGTATTGTGCAATCAGGGCAAGAGTAAAACTGAAAAATTTATATTACAAATAATTCTTTCTTGGAATTAAAAACTCAAAATTCGTGAGTTAATTTTGTTTATTCTAATTACTCAATTTAAAATTAGGAGCACGTTTTTGATAGCTGATTTGCTTTCATTGTTTGTTGTTCTTAATTCCTATTAAGAATATTTATTTATTTATTTATTTATGATATAAGTAACAACGGTCATCATTTAAGACAATTGGTCTAAAACAGAAATTTACTAGTCAATGAGGACAAGGTTTATAACTTCGAAGAGATTGATTGTGAATAACACTAACCGTTTCTTAACTTTTGGCTAAACATGAGTTTTTTATGTTAGGTTTATTGGATCTGAAGAACATTCCAAACGGGTTGAAATGACAATTTAAAATTGGTTTAATTTCATTCAATATAAAACACATAACCACCCACTCTTGAAGATATCCTCACATTCTTGAGATCTGTCGTGTAAGGATTCTTTGTATATGTAGCGCTTTATTGACGAGAGAAACCATTACGTTTTCATTCGAATATCGTAACGACAAACAAGAAAACCCTTTTCATCCCAAGTGGGTTATTCTACCTACCTCTACTATCTCAATGGCCATCATGTTGTTGTCCCGCCACTGAAGGTTTCTTCGTCAAGGACGTCTTCATCTTCGTCAAGTAATACTTGTTCCTCGGGCGGAGAGCAGAGGGCGAGAAGCAAGTACACGTCAAAGGGCGAGAAGCAAGTACACGTCAAATCTGCGAGCGGTAGCTAAGGCGAATGAAATGAGGCACAACGAGAGCGCGGTGAGGGAAAAGTAGATGGAGATAGATTCTTTGGATCTTATACGCATCTCCATAGAAAATGGTGATTGAGGCGTTGCGGTAGAAGACAATAGAAGGGAGAAAAGGGAAACAGAACAGTAAATAAAAGGATGCAAGGGAGATTGAATGGTTTGGAATACGATTAGATGGCAGCGAACAGAAATGAATCTGATGGATGCTACGATTTTGTAGTCAATTTTAAAAGTAGGTTGGCAACGGAGCTCTGTCTGTTGAAGAACCAAAGCCTCAAAACAAAAATTGTAGATAAAAGGGAGGAAGAAATGATAGCCATGATTGAAAAGAACAGCCCAAGTGCATGTCTTTTAGCGTAGTGTTACCCGCCGTTGGTGCACCGGGGTGCGCCGTGTTCATCTTTGATTTCAATTCTTTATTTTACTAAATAAAATTAATGTAGATTTTTAAAACTCCATCTAGCATTCTAGATCTGAATTGTCCAACACTGGAGTATCGAAAGAAACTGCACATTCATTTGGCAGAAAACCGTTGGTCTTGTTGTTACCGCCCAACAAGTGTCACGCTTTCCGTCGCTGATCGACATTAGTGAGATTTGATTTGATTTGATTTTTTCGTGTTTCCCGGCACGTAAACTGCTTTGGCCATTAGTCCCGTTAGTGTAGTTCATGTTTTTTCTCGTGATATGCGCGGTGATCTTTCCCTGCTGAAAGGCGAGATCCGGCGCCGACCTACCGTCGACTAGTGGGGTTTCCCCCTAACCAGAACTCACCTACCAGCGGGGCACCGCCCCAGCCGGGACAAGCTCTAAGCTCCCGAGCGGCCTCCCGAATATGTGGTAGTGTAGTGCATGTTAGTGTAAGTGTGTGTGTGTGTGTGTATGTGTGTGTGTGTGTGTATGTGTGTGTGTATGTGTATGTGTGTAAGGGGAGAGGATAGGACAAGGAAGAGGAAGGACAGATCGTGCGCGGTCCGTGGCCCGTTTGGTAGGGTACTGCTCCGGCATTCGCCTGGTGTTGATCGGAGAAACCACGGACAGCTACCGATCAGAGCAGCCGGCCGCTAGAATTCTCCTCCAGACAGCGAATGAATTCGACCTAGCTGACAAGCTCGTGTCGAAAATCCTGCCGCCATCAGGATTCGAACCTGGGACCTCCCAGTCAGAGGCCCTGCAGTGACATCAGTTGATGCACTGAGCTACCGCTCCCGGTGAGGTTAGTGAGAATTAAGGCTTGGATTTATAGGTGCTAAAATGCGGATAATATTTATATTTATGTGCTTAAAAAAGTAAAAAAAAAACGAAAATATTTATTTATTTACTCATATGAAAACCAGCAACGAAAGTTGAGAGAAGTCTGGAAGTAAATCGTGAATTCATCCACTTCGTCAATCTTCATATTTCATCTGTGAATTTGAGGAAGTTTGGGAGCTGTTCATGTAATGAGTATATATAATTGCACGGAGTGTCATTGCCCGAATCGGCAAGTGTTAGAAATGGCTCTCAGGCGTTTTGACAGGTAGTGAATCAGACTCACTTCACTCAATCGAGTAAGTCCCATAGTAAAATGTGATGTGAGACCAACCACTGCATTCTAAATTGGCGCGTCTTTCACCATATATCGAGAAACTCCAAAGCATTAAACTTGAAAATGCTCAAAATATTTATTTATTTATATAAAATTTAGGGAAATATGTAGCAATATATTTTTAATGGAACTTAAGACATATTTAATTTTAGGTGATATGCAATTTGGTATAGCGAAACTATGGGGCATTACTTGAACTTCCACTACACTTTCAACACTCATGACTTAGAGGAAAAATATATCTATTTACCTAAAAGTCGAAGCCCTAGTAATAATCTTTCCGAATTGAAATATCTCAGAGTGTAATTCTGTTCTGTGATCATGGTCATGAACGGGGCAGGCCTACACAGCAGCAGAGTGGGATTGCGGGTGGGAGATGGCGTGGCGGGGAGCGGCGTGGCGGGGAGCGGCGTGGCGGGGAGCGGCGTGGGGGGAGCGGCGTGGCGGGGAGCGGCGGGCGGGGGCGGCGGGCGGGGAGCGGCGGGGGGGCGGGGGGGGAGCGGCGTGGCGGGGAGCGGCGTACCGGACAGGGCGTACCGGGCAGGGCGGGAAGGGGCGGGGCCACCTGGAAGCGATAGGGCGGGGCGATTGGGGCGAGACGTGCAGGGGCAAGTGGAGCGTGGCGGGGAGGGAAGGTGGGGCGGAAACGAGAGGCAGCAGTCGGGCCGCGAGGGCGGAGCGGGTTGCGGGCTGTCGCTATCTCCGCTGCATCGGAGCGCGCCGCGACGCAATTAGCCTGCTATTGACGGCGCGAATCGAGGCCGCTGCCTCAGATCGATGGCCCTGCTCCCGTCCCTCCCCCCCACCCCCACCCTCACTCTCGCCCTCATCCCGAGATTCTCACCAGGTGCGCGATCCAGCCGTCAAGTCGTTTGCTACATGCCTAGAAAGGGGAGGAAGATGCATATCGCGGTGTAGTATACGCGAATATGCGGGCTAATAGTTACCGAGCACGAGATCAATTCGGAATTAAGGACATAGGTGTGAATGAGAAGCTTGATAATGGAGTAGCGTGTGTGATGTTGACTTTTGATGACTTACGTGTCCGTAATTCAACTGTTCTTATAATAATAATATTTTGTAGGTTACCTACGTTTGATTAAAAATAACTAGCTTGTCTGTTTGTGGATATCAATTAAGTGATCTATTGTTCCCATATTCCATTTTCTGGGTTTTTACTTTCTCGCTACCACTTACAAATTCGAGAGAAAGTTGTATAATGTTAAGCGAAGAATTGTAGATAAAACGGAGGAAGAAAAGATAGCCGTGATTGAAAAGAATAGCCCAAGTGCATGTCTTTTAGCGTAGTGTTACCCGCCGTTGGTGCACCGGGGAGCGCCGTGTTCATCTTTGATTTCAATTGTTAATTTTACAAAATAAAATTCATGTAGATTTTTAAAACTCCATCTAGCATTCTAGATCTGTATTGGAGTCCAACAATGGAGTATCGAAAGAAACTGCACATTCATTTGGCAGAAAACCGTTGGTCTTGTTGTTACCGCCCGATATCAATTAAGTGATCTATTGTTCCCATATTCCATTTTCTGGGTTTTTACTTTCTCGCTACCACTTACAAATTCGAGAGAAAGTTGTATAATGTTAAGCGAAGAAACGGCGAATATTGGGCGGAAAAACTCTTATTACAGGACTCTGGTAACGAAAAATGAATAAATCCAGTTGCTAAGTTTAGAAAAAAATCGTCTAATATGAGGCGTAGACAGAATCCATGTTTTATGTGCACATGATACCGAAAAATCGAATAACGCCAAAATGTCTGAATATTCGTGTCTGTGAATGTCTGTGAACTTCGGTAGCTACTAAGCCGATCAATTGATTTTCTTCAAAATTGATATTCCCCAATTGATCTCGCTGATGGTGAGCTCCTTTGAATTTGAAAGCGATATTTTAATTTTTTGGGGTTCTTTACATGAAGTCCCTAAGACATTTTCCAAATTTTAAGAAAAATGGCTACTATGTTTTTGAATAAACGTTGTTATTGGATAGTGTGAAGAACGTTTAAGAGGATGGCACTGATCTTCTGTTCGTTGAAAAACTTGATTTTTCGAATATCGCTTAAATGTTCAAAATTATTTCGGCGTCTTCCCACAACTAAAATATTAAAGATAGAGATTTTCTCCCTTAATGAGATCTATTTCTGCAAGATAGATTTGTAAATAAGGTCATGTAAATTTTTTTAAAAATTTGAATTTTACAAAAATTCAAATCATGTGTTCATGGGAAGAGATATTACGATATAAATAATATTACGTAAGCACTACTAACGGCAAGAAAGTGCTTCTTTAGCACCACTAGTCGAATTAACTCAAGGGTTAGGTTGAACAATAAGAATGTTAAAGAGGTTCTTGCAAAATTCAGTGTAAGAACCACCCAGAGATCCTTGAGATGTTAGGTTAATGAAATCTCTGCGATAATTATAAATTATAAAAAATCATCATCAATGGAAAGACTCCATTTGTTTCAGAAAAATTGTAATAAAATACATCCATTGTGTTTAAAACAATTTCTTTATTGTAAACCATTTTATTTTTTCACGTTTCGGATTTAAACATTTAAGCCACCTTCAATCGTATTGGATTATTCATGAATATAAAAGGCAAATGATGAGTTGAACTCATCAATGATACATTTACCATGTGTGAGACATCTTCAGAATTCGGCAATTTGACGTCTATACACAAACATTTAAGCTGCATCAAATGAAATAAATAATGAAAACTGTCCCTAACGTGAATAAAGTCTTTCAGTTCATGAATAATTGATTATGTTATTATACGAGTACTTGATTGTTGTCATTGGAAATTAAATTTGAAACTAACGTTTAAGTGAGTTCGATGTGAAAATGTGTTCGGTGAACTGTTCTATTTTATTTTATTTTTTTTTAATTTTGATTTTCCCACCACGAGACATATAGTGTTTCTTGTGGTCGGAAACAACATACATGTCTCAAAAAACTCAATACTGATTGTTGGACTTTTCTCTGTCATTGGAGACGGCTTTTCTCGATCAATGAGCGAGAAGCCAAATGGAAACACGTCCTTCACTCGGCTCACGGAATGGGAATGAGAACTGGGTGGTGAAGGTAAGACCGGGTGTGGTGCTTGGCTCATTGTTACAGAATACTTCTGGAATGAATCGAAGAATACCACGGAAAGAAATCGAAAGAGCAGATGGGTTCGTAGAATTTTCATCCGAGTAGTAAACAATCTACAAGAGAGTAACATGTGTTGGTGTGGAAGACTCTGCATGCACCATATATTGGACGTAAAACCCCAAAAAACTCCTGAAAAAGCCTCGGAAAGAAATCGAAAGAGCAGACGGGTCCGCAGAATTTCAATTCGGATAGTGAACATCTACGAAAGAAAAAATTATGTTGGTGTGAAAAACTCTGCATGGTTCGAATCTCGGAGATAGGGCCATCCAAAAGCTCTGACAAGGCCACGGAAAAAAAATCGAAAGAGCAGACGGGTTCGTAGAATTTTCATCCGGGTAGTGAACACCTACGAAAGAGTAATTTGTGTTGGTGTGGAAAACTCGGATCTAGGGGCTCCCAAAACCACTGACAAGGCCTCACAACTACGTTCCCTACTCCATCCAGCTGTCCTCCAGCACAGGGAGGGTATTACGCCTGCGGTTTCTGTATCGGCCGCCCCATCTGCGGCCGGGTGCGGCTGTTGCCAGGCGGGGCGGCGCGTGGTCGGGGGCCCCTCGCGTGGCCGCCGGGGAGGGCGTGGCCCGAGCGGCGCCCGGGAGATGTCGCGGGGAGGGGGGGGAGGTGGGGGGAAGTGGTGGGGGTTGTGGTCACAGGCGGTGGGGGCCAAGGTGTATTATGCGGTGGAGGTGCAGACGGAGGCGATGGGGAGGTTGCAACGGCGGTAGTGGTCGGAGAGGAGGTAGCGGAATCTGCGATGGAGGCGGGAACGGCAGAGGTGGGGTGGTGGTCACAGACGTGTGCGTGAGACTGTGAAGGCGGGGATGGAGGTGGTGTGTGTGTCGCGGAGGTGGATGCTGCGGTGGAGGCGCTGACGGAGGCGATGAGGTGGTTGCAACGGCGGTGTCAATCGAGGAGGGGATAGCGGAATATGTGATGAAGGCGGGAACGACAGAGGTGGGGGTGGGGTCGATGGCGGTGGTGGTCACAGACGTGTAGGTCAGTCTGTGGAGGCAGTGATGGAGGCGGTGGGTGTCGTAGAGATGGATTCTGCGGTGGAGGTGCAGATAGGGTGGTTCAAACGTTGGACTCGGAGTTGGTGGTGGAGTATATCGCGTTGGCGGGGATGGAGGTGGTGGCGGCAGTAGAGCGGGGAGGAGGCGTGGGAACGAGGCGGAGCGTAGGAAGGTCTGAGGTGGGGGCGGAGATGGGGGGGGGGGCGACGCAGATGGCGCGACAAAGGACTGCAGCAAAAGGAATAGAAGTTGGAAATGTAAAAGTGCCGTCGACTATAGTGGATTGATTTGACTTTTAAGGAGATGGAATACGATGATTGAATAAAAATATTTGCATGGTGCTAAAAATACATAATTCTGTGACAAACTAATGGTTTTGGATATTGGAAGGAAATAAACGACTTGAGGAAGTGTATGAAGACAGAAAATGCTCTAAGAAGCGTTTATTAGAAATATTTGAACATCTACTGGTACAGTTACGAAGTGGATAGTACCTACGAAAACCATTTAAGCATCTTTGCTTTCGAAAAAAAAAGTTTTGTTAGTAAATGGGCACTAAATACTTAGAATATCCCCGAAAAATTGGGTATTTTAGTTTGTTGAAAGACGCGATATTTTATTTTAAACTATCTGTGGTTACAATTCTAGTTATAATTTTCAAACATTACTCTAGATTTAATTCTAATTCGAATTAAAATTTTACACTAAAATAATATTTGAGAATGAAACATAGATGGTGCAACCGTGGAAGTATGTGAGAATAACCTATTTACTAAAGGGAAACGCAAAACCCAAGATAAATAGAAAATATTAAACAATGGAGGCAAGCGTCACTGTGAGTGAGTACACACTGCAGCCCACAGTATTGAGATGGGAGAGAGCGGTGTAGTGGAAATTGAGAGTCTAGAAAGGAAAGAATTGACTTCATTGTACCACACAAAAAAAATTTAGGATGCCCTTAAATGTGGATATCTACACCGCAACAATCAAGAGCTGCTGGACGTCTGTCCTGCGTTGTTCAACGTGATGTCACCACGCGCACAATATCTGTGACAGATGATAATATTCGAGCGAAATTGCATCACACGCATATAGAGCTAATCGCGTGATATCGGTTAACAGTTTCGTAGCCCCAAGAAGTCACACTCGTAGACGTCACGTCCAGAGTTCGATGTGGAGGACGGTTACCCCTTACCTCTAGTGACAAGACCGGATCTTGTAGATGCTTGCTTTTCACTGGGTGATTTTCTTCAAAGTGGTTCAAAATTGTTTTCTGGTTCATGAGGTAAAGCTTCTGTTGTCTATCATGAAGCTATTCCTGTAAAATGTAAATTGGAAATAGCCGACGTTTTAAAGTTATAAACGAAACTCTAGCAATATGAAAAGCCAGAAGTTTATGAAAAACCGTTTTACGACAGAATGTGTTGAAAATGCATGAAGGCGCTGAAATTTTGTTGTTGCAGAATGCATAGGGTGCAATGTGTGACACTTCAGATATCAAGTGCACGATATTGCGGAATAAACTGCAAAGTGGTGAGCGCATAACCTTTACTCTTTCGTCAAGTTCATCAGACGGGGCGGTCTCGGGCAGTGAGTATCAATCATTTTGTCACTATCGGACTCTCCTCTTTTCCATACTTGCAGGAAAACTTTTATAGATTTTGTAAATCTAGGATATCACATACGACTTATCATGTAGTGTCGCAATTGACTATGAGAGTTTCGAAAGCAATTTGGAATCAGCCTTTAGAAAGCGTAGTCCGTACAAAGTCGGCTGACAGAGTTGGCCTAAGACTGAGAAAAGGGGCGGTACATCGCAAATGGTTCGCTGAGTTCTGCGGTTGAGAGTGCAGTGGGCGCAGGGGTGTCCAGTTTGCGGTTCAGTTTCAAGCGTTGTCAGCGAACTCACAGTTTACAAATGACGAGCAGTTATGAACATTTCCTGAGTAATATGTGAATCATCGATATATTTGGTCTTGAGATATTTCTCGAGGGAATAGTGTCCAGTAATTCTTAAAATAAGGTTTTAAATACAATCATATTTCAGATTTGTTTATTGTTGGCGGTAGCATAGCTGTTTGTGCAAAGAGTTTCATGTGGGTTGGAATGTTCTCACCCACAACCTGTCATTTATCAGCCAGGAAAATGCCCCGAGCAATTGCATGAGAGAGCAAGGACTCTATAAAGGTTCAGCCTAGGGTTTGCGGGCCAGGCAGCGTGAGCAGCCGTTAGAACTGCGCATCCGGAGAACAGCAGCAAACCCCGCAGAGAGGGGGGCGGGGGAGGGGATGGCCAGCCTGGCCTTCCACTCGCAGTGCTACATGTTTCAACGCCCGGGCTGACCACACTGAATACTTGAACGCTGCAGTTCTACAGCGCGTGTTCTCGCCTTCTCGCCCTTCCCCTCCTTCCACCGCCCTGCGGCCGCACATGGCTGGCACGGTCGCGCCGAGAAACATATCACTTTCCCAACCTCCCCTCCACTCCACCTCGCTTCACCACTGGCCTTGCCGTTGCATCCGCCTTCGCGCTTCTGCCATTGCCTGGTCCTCACCCTGCTCTTCCCATCACCAGGCATTTTCCCTGCTTCTTTTTCTTGTATCCCCTGCCCTTGCCTCAACCGCTTCTACCGCCCGTGCCCCCACCCCTGCCTTTCCTTCCCCCCCCTCCCCCCTTCTGGCCCTGCCTTTTCCCTTGCCTCCGCCCTCCTTACGTCCTGCCACCCCCCCTACCCTTCCCCCCCACCTCTCCGGCCTGTCTCGTTCTCATCGCAGCCATCTCCCCAGCCCCACTCCTGCCTCCGTCACTGTTTCTGCTGCTTCCTCCGCTACCACCTCCTCTCCCCGTTCCGCTCACGAATTTGCCTGCGCCTTTGCCTCAGTTTTGACCTCAACCCGCCTCATCCCCGATTAGCGCCCACCCTGGCTCCTGCCACGCCCACCCCCGCCTCTACCCTCGCCCCCCACCATCGCTAAACCCGCTGCCCCCGGAAATGAAAGAAAGTTTTGCATGTTCTTCCGGGAACTGGAGCGATCTAATATTCTGGGTTTGAAGCGTTGCCAGCGAACAGAGCCGTCGGATAAGTCGCGGAAAACGACTACCACGTTCGCAACGTATCGAATTCACCGCCATATTGAAAAAGAAAACACCAACTCGAACAGGCGTGAATATCTAAGAGATGTAAAAACAAGCCACTATCGCCCGAGTAGAACACGTCGAGCGTGATGGAAAGTGCAGTAGGGAGGCTGTCAGGCCTTGTTTTCTGGTAAAACGTTGATATCGTGAAAAGAGGCAATATTTTTGCACTCAATACGGACACTTTCTATGACGTTGTTTGATTGACTTTTCTCTTCTTGCGGGCCGCTCGTTTAAATACATATTGAATGTCGTGTTCCAGTTTGTGGAGATCAAAGGAATAATAAAAAAGGGCGTACTGGTAATTTGATCTGCAAAATACTACACGGTTGAAAATAAATTTAATATGCAGCGATATGTCACATTACGGTACAAGGAGAAACGACTCGACACATTTTATTTTCATCCTATTCTAATTGTATCAAGTGAGAAAAGTATTGTTCGTTTGTTTTTTAAAGAAAATACATAGTTGTCATTAAACACTAATTTGACTCTCACATTATATGTTATTAATTTTATTAGTTTATATTATGTAGATTATGAGTATCACGTTATTGAAAGCCATTATTTAAAAACTAACACGAAGAACCTATCAAAAATACTTCTCTAAATTATGCGATAATGCGAAGAATTTTGATCACGTGCGGTTTATTTCATGGGTTACATTAAAACATATGTAATTTAATAGACTCTTTACTTTTTCATAAATAAAAAAGGTGCCTAAACAATGCAATAATAATTTGTAAGTTACATTTTAAGTACCCCAGTCTCAATCATGGGGTACTCCAAAGTTCTGCAAAATCGAGGGATTCGTGCATCAGGTTAACACTCCAAGTAAATTTTGTTTTGGTCTTGAAAAGAGACTAAAATATTGATTGTTTTACAATTTCATTATTAAAAATTTAATTCAAAGTATTTTGGACAGAACATGAAAACTTGAAATATTATCGCGCAAAATAATACAAAATAATATTGGGATCCAAGTAACTCGTTTTGTTCGCACATATTTAAGTTACCGATGAGGCGTAAGTATGAGCCTACGCAATGCATAATTTTAAATGCATTTTTATGCCATTAAACATGCAATGTCACACAAACCGACCCGCGTTTGAAATGAAACGTACCCAATTGCAGGCTGAGTTGCCTACTAAGCAGTGACAAATGTGACCTGTTTAATAAATTTTTCACCAAATGTTCATTGACGAAAAGTGATCATCTTCATCGCCCCTACAAGGCCGAGAAGATTGTAACATTTATTCCGAGACTCCAGTATATGACGTGATTTTAAAACGGTGTATCGTCTCGCGAGCGAAGCTATTTCTAACACTGGCCTGCCACTTGTGGGGCCGGGCTCTGGGATCGGGAGGTGGGCAATCGAAAGCGGGGCGGGGGTGGGGGGACAGCAGCGCTTCGATCGGCGCGGGGACGAGGTCAGTGAGAGCCCGGGGAACGGGGCGGGCGACGGAGGTGTCCCGCGAGGGCGACCGGCGGAGACTTAGGGCACAGCGACGACGCTGGGTGGCGGGGGTGGGGTGAAATAGGATACGTGCAGAGGTGGACGTGGCAAGAATGAATGGGACAGGGCAGAGGAAAGAGAAAGGAAATTATGTTGAAGGTGAGTCGGTTTGAAGAGGGTTGCAGGAGCTTACGCGGAAACGTAGTCAATGGGTGTTTGAGTGGTTGTCAAGATTCGCTGGCGAGTAAGAGAGGGCGCATGGGCCGGTGGATGAACTAGGGGATAAACTAGAAGCGGTTGGAAGGTTGGTTTTGGGCAGTTGGTTTAGAGCGGTTGGTTTTGAGCACTTGAGTGGGGATAGTTGGTTTTGGACGATTGGTTTTGGGTGGTTGGTTTTGGATAGTTGGGTTTGAGGCGTTGGGTTTGGGCATTTGGATTTGGACGGCTTGGTTTGCAAAATTGGTTCAGGTGTGTTGTGCGCGGATGATATACGGGAACGAGATAACGGGGCTTGGAGAAGGTGCGCTTGAAGGAGTGGTGAGTAAGGCGGTAGGCTTTTGGAGTGTTTGCAAATAAGGGAAGGTGGGGCCCAGAAAGCAGACTACCTATCATGCTCACTAGAACGCCACAGAAGAAGCAGTACTGGCAACTTACTGCTTGTAAATTATCTTTCTCGCCCGAGCTCATCAATAGAAGTGTGGTCGCGCTCGTCGAACATTTCCGAATTAGCCGTGTTACCTTTTGTTTTATCGCTAATGTGGTAGAGAGAAAGAATTGCAATTGTAAAGAAAACGCAATTTCGAGAACTCTGGTGGAAAGAATCCTATTGATAGAATGCTTAACGGAAGAAACGCCTCTAATACTATATCTGGATATTAAAAATGTGTTAATCAGATTGCAAATTGTCCGCAATCACTGATACCATTTGGAAATATAACTGACAAAATGTGACCAACGTAACGTAACGTGCTTAACAGTACTGATGGCAGATAATGAAAATATTTGAAACATTTTCTTCGATCTTGCTCTGTATCAAAAAGTACATTTTAAAGGGATATTCTGGAATTAGAAAGTTTTGAAGAGTGGAATTGAATTCCATACAATTGTACTGAAAAAGTGGAATTGCCTTGATGAGTTTTCTTGGAATTCCTTTTGTCTTTAAAAATAATTTGTTGTAAGGAATGACATTGCAGTCTTTATTAATAAAAAAAGTCAATTCAAGCAAGCTGAAACCATCTGTTTCTTAAAAAAATGTCTGTCTGTCTGTCTGTCTGTCTCTCTCTCTCTCTCTCTCTCTCTCTCTCTCTTTCTCTCTCTCTCTCTCAGAATAAGTAGCATTTTAAATTGCTTTTGACTTTCCTCTTCTACTTCTCAGTGTGATGAGATCATCACAAAAACCGACTGACATTTCGAATTATTTCGCTGTCTTGTGACCCAATTTTTGGAGTACGTTATCTACATTAAATAACTCAGTTCTATGGGATATGTTCTAGGAAAGTGAGGTGGGAAAAATTGTGTCCAACAACCTTTCGAAATATTTCCATCAACAGCTCAATGAACTGAGTGAAAAATATCTTAATAACCTCTTTACATTCGTAATCCTGCAACAAATTTACCAGAAACATTTCATTTTCGTCATCCGTATTATCATTCCTATATTAGAGTGATACCGCAACGCTAGGTCTGTAGCGGTTTATTCGCTTCATTCACCGACGGCCTAGGGAGGCGACGACAGCGACAGTATAAAAAGCGCGCATCTCATTCCTTCTAGGCCTTTAAGACTCTTCTTTTGTTGCTCCTCATAATACTGACGTTTTTATTGCGGTCGTGGAACCTTGAAAATTCTTATGCGAAACACTCCCGCCCTCCCAGCGCGTTGAGATCCTGCTCTGCGCTGGCGCTTTGTGACGGGCGGCGGCGCCGGGCCGCGCAGGGACAGTGGCGGTGGAGGTGTGAGGGCCGCAGTGTCGGGTCAAGAGGTCAAGGGCACCGACAGGAGAGCGGCGGCCGCCGCGGCGCGGCTGCCTGCCCCAGCCGCCGCCCCAAACCGCCACACGCGCCCCCGACGCGTCCCTCGCCGCCACCGACACCTCAACCGCCGCACAGCCTCCGCTGAGCACGTCGCTTCCATCCACACCGCAGCCGCAGCCGTCGTGGTCCCCGTCCTCGTCCTTGTCTAAGTCCCGGAGATCGTCTCGCCCTCTTCAGTTCAAGGCGCCCGCCACCTGGCGGCTGTTACCGTGGCGTCGCAAGTGCTCCGCCACCGAGTCCCCGCCCCCCCCCCGTGACCCCGTCCCGTGTCCCCACTACCGCGTCCCCGCCATCGTGTCTCCGCCACTGTGTAACCGCCACCGTGTCCCCGCCACCAAGTCCCCGCCCCCGTCCCCCCCCCTCCCCCCTCCACCCCCCCACTGCTCACCCCCTCCCACCATCACGTGTCCGGTCCTCCCCCGCTCCAACCGCTTGTCCCTCACCCTCGCCCCCGCCCCACTCTATTCCCATCTCAGCCACCGCCGTCGCCTCGCCTCCATCCCCATCTCCGCCCCTGCTGCCGGCCCGTCGCTCCCCCCGCCTGTGAGGGGGGGGGGCGGTGCCAGTCGTGCATTCCGCACACGCCCCCTCAGGGGCGATCGCCCCATCGCCCGGCGCCATTCCCCCTCCCCCGGCGATGATGGGAGCGTCGCCTGCCGCCTCTTCATTCGCCCCGATAGACGCGATGACGCTGGCCTCATAACCCGGGATATGCGTTGTGGCCGAGCACGTTGGCATTGTGCAAGAACATGGAAGAACTACAGAATCAGAAAATACGTACAGGTCAAAAGTTGTAACTATCTACATTGCTTAATTAAAACACGTATTATATTTCTCAAATAATTAGTAGCATTTTCCTAATCAGGAGTCTGTTAAATATTTTTCTCCATTTTATTTATAATATACAACATACGTTAAAACAATGTTTGGAAAATGTTTTTTGAAGTTACGTAAAAAATGTCTGGTGAATAGAAAAAATATTCTTGAGGAAGTGGTTTTTAAGACGTTACTGTTAATGTCAATAAGTTGAAAAGAAGAATAAGAGGAAGAAGAAGAAAAGGAAACAGAAAAGGAAGGGGGTGAGGACGTAGTTTCTTACCTGGTATTCATCGAAAAACTGCCTTGCGACTGTACAAGCGTGTTGCTGCTGTGACTCATCCCTTTTCTGATCGGAACGCTCAAATTTGTTACCTACTACTACTACTTCGAACAACGGTTGCCCACCGCTTTAGGACAATCCTCTTCCATAGTGATACACACGGAAATATCTGTCATTATGAAAATGAAATATTTTTGTTGCTTTTATGGAAATTATTTTGTTACATTATTTAAATAATAGTACTACAAAAGCAACATTTTCGAATCAATATTGACGGTATATGAAGAATCAGTATCCAAACGTTTAATTATAGCTGAATAAAACTGTGTGACATTTCTTCATAAACGAAAAGAGATATTAAGGTATTAGTTATGAAGTACGTTTCTAGAGTATTTTCCCCTCTTCTTTCTCCGTTTCCAATAAACATTCCAATTTTCCTTGGGTACAATAAATATACAGCAATTGCTGCTTGAAAAAGTAACAGGAGATAAATTCATCCAGACTTGAAAAGAGGACAGAAAAGAGATATAGAGGGAAATTGAAGCACTTGAGGGAGTAGTTTGAAATATTGCAAGACTGTTGGAAACTATGAGTCTGAACGTAATTGTTGAACTCTGTAAGATTACGGTTGAAGCTGTTGAAGAATGTGTAGCTGTAAGAGATTGAAGAAATATTGTTGTGAATATACCGTATCGTGCCCGCCAGCCGGCTGGTGCGACTCACATCCACGGCCGTAAAAATATTTAAATTCCCGCGTATGAAAAATAAGAGCGGGTCACCGAACGTCCTGAGACTGGCGAAGATGAGAGGGGAGGTCGACCGGCCACGAAGCGCGTACTTGAAAACGCGAGTAAGTAGGGATAGAGAAGGGGAAGTGAGTGAAGTTAATGGATAATTGAGACTCTTTTGTTTCTGACTGCTGTTAGGAAACAGACACATAGGTCAGTCGAATTTTTTCGATATTTTCATCGAAAAAACTGTAGAGGGCTTATACATGAGAAAGGAATATATTTGACAAAATAGAGTACTACATGAACTTCTGTTAAATAACACTTAAAGAGAAATGTACGAAAAATGGTTAATGGTCATGTGAAAAGATAGCACCTATTTCAACTACACTGAAAAATTGTGAAAATCTTTAGAAATCAATTCAAACTACCAATTACAACATATTACAACAAGTAAATTACAACTGTAGGTTATTGAATATTATATATTTTCAAATTTTGTTTATATCAGTGCAAACTAAGAAATATTAAAACCTGAAAATAATTGATTCATGATGGTATTTTAAGTTTCCTCTACAGAATGTTCTTTAGGGTATAGATCTTTACAAACCTCCATCCACGATCATTAAAAAAACTGCCGATTCAGATTGTTTAAAAGTATGATTCAAAATATGAGGTATTATGTTCAATTTTGCTTTTAAAATTCATGGTAAAGAAAAAAATAATCTTTTTTCTATACATTTTTTCTACATATGGCGTGAATTAGAAGGGATGGGGAACAGAATTCCAGTGCAATTTATTTAATTTCTTCGTTATTCATAGCACAAAAGTAAACACTACTGACCCATTCAAAAACTAGTTATTCTAAAGTTGAAAAGTCGCTGGATGCAAATTAAAGTTTAAACAAATATTAGTGAATGCACGGAAATGTTCTCTCGCAAATGTGAGAATGAGAAAAAGAATCGCCCACCAGATGGAGGTGAAGGCAAATTAGAGGTAATTCTCAGCTCATTTAAACGACAGAAGAAAGGGAGGTCGGGCGGGCACAGACACATGTTGAGCATCTGGCACGACCTCTCGGAGCCAGATGCTCCCTAATGCCCTAGCGGACCCCCTCCCACCTTCCTTCTGCGCCCGGTGCTGCTCACCACCTATCCGTCATCACCTCGAGACCATCTCCCTTTGCGCTTGGCGGCTGCTGAAGAAGGCAGGCGCGGTGCGCAGCGGCGGAAGGAGGTGCAGATAACGCGGGGTCGATAACGACTCCTGCTCTGCCGCTCGCACCGCTGCCGGTTGCTCAACCACCGTCTCCACCCGCACCGCCGCCACTCCCACTGCCACTGCCACTATCACCGCCACTATCACTGTCACTGTCACTGCCTCTGTCACTGCCTCTGTCTCTGTCTCTGCCTCTGCCACGGTTACTATCATTGCCACTGTTACTGGCACTGCCTCTATCACTGCCAGTGCCTCTGCCACTGTACTGCCCTGCCTTTGCCAGTCCTCTGCCACTGTCTCTGCCACTGTCTCTGCCACTGTCTCTGCCACTGTCTCTGCCACTGTCTCTGCCACTGTCTCTGCCACTGTCTCTGCCACTGTCTCTGCCACTGTCTCTGCCTCTGCCACGTTCTGCCACTGTCTCTGCCACTGTCTCTGCCACTGTCTCTGCCACTGTCTCTGCCACTGTCTCTGCCACTGTCTCTGCCACTGTCTCTGCCACTGTCTCTGCCACTGTCTCTGCCACTGTCTCTGCCACTGTCTCTGCCACTGTCTCTGCCACTGTCTCTGCCACTGTCTCTGCCACTGTCTCTGTCACTGTCTTTGTCACTGTCTCTGCCACTGTCACTGACATCGTAATAAAGATTGTTACAAGTTGAAGAAAATCTCAAACGTTCTTGTCCCAATAACTGATATCATCCAATGTCAACTCAGCTGTTTTCATTTCTCAACAAATTTCACTGGCTACTATTTTGTAGGAATTCACAGAAACACTGAAATGTCGTTGAATGCTTCTCTTTTTTTCTGTCAACGTCGATTAGTTATCAGTCAAGGCCATAATCCGCTTCATTACGCATCTTTTACGGATATTCTCATTGTCCTGGGAGTAACTTCATCAAACGTGCTAAAGACGTCTTTATTGTGGCGCATTCTAGCTGTTCGTTGGGCGATATATTTACGAGATCTGTATTAGTAGGTTCCTTACACATTTCCTGACCCATCCTTTGTCTGATTTGCTATCCACATAAATTAAACATTATTACTATTATTCTATGTATGAATTTGGCGTTATTGCGTCGATAGTCCAACTACGCCGAGCCACTACCGGTGCCCCCAATGCCTGGGTCTTTTATTACTAATATTACTTCTCTAATTAACGACTAAAGATGTTAAATATCGGGTGATTATAAAGTCTACTACGGGTTTCAATGTGCTTCCTAAGGAGCAGATCTAGGGATTATCAATGCCTCTACAATACATTGCCCAATATGTAGGTTGTTCCCCATAAAACAATGTTTTGCTTATTATTATAATTATTATTAATACTATTATTATTGTAATGATTAATATTGTTGTTGGAAGCGCGCATTAGGCTTGTACTGAATTGTTGAGAATGCCTAAAGGTGAAGATTTTGGGGGACGTTCGCGACCTACGCGGAGCATTTTGGCATTAACGTGAGCCCCGCCCACATCTTGTCGCCATTCTCTCCTCCTGCGGAGGGATGGAGTCCCTCGCGTGCTGCCAAGCGACAGATTGCTGGCACGCGCGATCGTCGCTGCGTGGGGCAGGGTAGGAGGGTACAAGAGAAGGGCTGGTAATTAGGACGCTTGTGCACACACTTTCTGCTTTTTGTTCGAAGCTTCGGAGAGGTAGGGATATGGAAATCAATTCGCTGTAATGGCTCTTGTACACACACACATCCAGTGCGGGGGAGGCAAGGTACTAAGCCGTTCGAAGCACCGTATTTAATCTCTGCGTACTAAATGGGGTTGCACATTGGGGATAAGGCAGCTGATTGGCCGTCAGTTAGTCGTAGATTGTTCTCGGCTATGAATGGGCAGTTTGAAGACAGCTTACAAAATGGAAATATATTGCAAGTAGTGTCTTGATCTATCGTTTTTGTAAGTGTTAAAATCGTTATCTCCTTTGTCTCAAGTTATAATTGCAATAGGTTTTCTACTCCAAGAAATGATTGGAGATTTACGTCGAAGGAACCACTCAACTCCTTATCCGCTCCGTAAACACTAAATTAAAATCGAAACCATAACAATTTTTATAAATAATTTTTTATCACTTTCATCATTCATCGATCTCAACAAAGCTTTTCAAGATGATTGGCATTATTTGGCGATTGACGGGATTTTATCACAAAGATAGGAATGTTAACATTTGCGTGGAACAGAAACCAATTTCGGTGTTTTCCCTTCCATACGCTCTTTTTACTCTTTTGATCTGCATGTTACACATTCTTTTACACTTTTTTTTGCTGTTAGAAAGGAAACAATATTAAACTGGGCTCACGGATGCCGAGTAATATTATTCTTTTCCCTCCGGATGCATACTCTTCTACGATGCAATAGAATTTTTATCTCCATTATAAAGATCAACCACACGCCTGAAATACGTATTCCTACTAGCAAAACAAGCTTTAGTTTGTACACAGTAATATTATACTCAGTTTTGCGGAGATATGTTGAAGGAATTCCATTACGTGACAGAAACGTTGTATGAAGTGACGAAGTTACTGCAATAAGATGGAACAATTGATTTACCATATATCTATGCCAACCTATTAACTGTCTGTTTATTTTTTCATTCGACATTCATTTTATCTTAATATTTAAAGAGAGGTATGATAATATTAAATATTTGAGGAACGATTAGTATACAGAATCAAGTGACACGGGGTCTCTGCTGTAGCCCTCCTAGCCCATCACAACAGTGGATACGAGACCATTTCTTCACCAAAATCTGGCCATTTCCTCTCACTCCTTCTCGACAATGAAATGCGTGTGCGTCCGGCGTCTCTAAGGCATTCTCCCAAGACAATGCATGCATGAATACCAACACGCCTGCAAATTGCATACATATTTGCAGAACAAACTGAGCAATCTTGAATGTAATTATTGTTCACTTGTATTGATATTGACACAATAGAATCAACAATATTCATAATATATTGGGGTATCCACTGCATGCGGAACCTGCTCTGAATATTCACCACAGTTTCGTACCTATTGTTTCATGTCGCCGCCCCTCAGTAGAAGCCGCCTTAGTGACCTGGGGAAACCCACTAAATCTCGTGGTTTATCGGTAACGACGAATGATAGGAATTCTAGCTTTACAAATGATGTATTCCTTTAAATGCACGCCAATTTTCTGAATGGCGAGATGTATTTTTGTTTGTTAGCTGACCATATTGTTCTGTGTCATTTGAATAATCATAAATATTTCGATTGTTGCATCATTGGATATTTTGCATTTGTTCTTTGTGTATTCTTTCATGGAGCAGTTTACTATAGCGCAACGTGAGATAATTGTAAAAACGTTTTATCAGAACGGAGAAGGGTATATACCAACTATGAAGCACTTTAAGCGACTCTAGGGCGCAATGGTGAAACTTCAAATGAAACAAGAGTTCGTACACTTATTGTAATGAGGAATTAAACAGTTTCAGCCAAGATCATTAAAAGTTGCCATCTGCATGCAGAATAAATTTGTATTGATGGCGAAAAATATTGTACTTTATACGAGTAGTTTACAGTACATTAAGTCTGGTACAGGTTTTATATTGACAGTCTTATGAATTGGCGAAGTTTCTGTAGGAGTTAACATTAAAGAATATAAAAAAAGCAATTTAGTTAATTTATTAAACTATTAGTTCGTTTAAATTCGTTAGTTGGACATTAGGAGACCTGAAGAGACGTATTTACAAAAGGAGACATAACCTTAGCTTACCGTCAAGTTTTTAAATATTGTCGACTACATTAACATAAAAGATTGTCAATAATTAAACGGACCTAAGATATATATTGTAAATTTTCTGACACTCGAATATATAACTAAATTGTAACAAGGTTATTGCAACTCGTGTTTTGTAATTCAATATGGGTTACGTGTTGGACTCAAAGCAAGTTCCGACCCAGGATCATTTTTGCTAGTGAGCTTGGATTCGGCTTCCTGTTGAGTCTCCGCGTTTCGCCGCACCGCGCCGCCCCCAGCCTCGCTGTTGCCGCAGCGCGCCCTCGATCCCCGCCTCGTGCCCGGGCGCAGCCCCGCCGCCGCCTCCGACGCAGCGATTATGCGCGAGCGGCTCGTTTGAATGAATCGCCCGCCCCCGCCTCCGCGCCGCTACGATGGAGCGCGTTGCAAAGTCGCAGAGTCGCAGAGCACCCGCAGCCTCGCCCTCGCCCTCGCCCTCGCCCTCGCCCTCGCCCTCGCCCTCGCCCTCGCCCTCGCTCTTGCCCTCGCCTCGTCCTCGCCCTCGCCCGCCCTCGCCTCGCCCTCGTCCTCGTCCTCGCCCACATCCTCGCCCTCGTCCTCGTCCTCGCCCTCGTCCTCGTCCTCGCGCACATCCTCGCCCTCGCCGCTGCCACTCGCTCTGCCTTCGCCCAGCACTGATGGTTCGTGTCACTGTCGCATCGTCCTTATCATCTTCATTTTTCTTTTGTTCTTCTTTCCCGCTTTCCTTTTCATTTTATGGTTAGTTTCTTCCTCCTGTCTCCATAGCCTCACAGAATGTTGGCGTCGAAGCTGAACATGACTTACATAGCACGCTCATTATCACCTTGGTATAATCTCACTGCAAGTCCTACACATTCTCCGTTATTACCTTATTACCTCAATGCTAGAGCTATATCAGCTCACAGTAAGCTTGCTATAGTCTCACTATACCCACAACACATCTCATTTCGGCCACATCATTTCACCCCCTTCCCCCCTTAATTCCAGAATCTGAACATCACGTTATTTCAACCTCTCTGTCACTTCACCGCAACCACATCACTTCACCACTACACGTCTATCATTTCACCTCTACACGACCGTCACTTCACCCCTACATGCCTGTCACTTCATCACTACGTAACCATCACTTCTCCACTACCTAACCATCTCTAGACTACCAAATCATGAGTATATCTACACTATTCCCAGGTACACAACTACCTCGCCACCAAAATACAACCACCATCACCACCTGCCGCAGTCACCCCCCCCTACGGCCACCGCTTCCACAAGCGAGCGCGCGCGCCTACACGTTATTACATCACGTTATTACAACCTCACTGTCACTTCACCGCAACCACATCACTTCACCACTACATGTCTATCATTTCACCTGTACACGACCGTCACTTCACCCCTACATGCCTTTCACTTCATCACTACGTGACCATCACTTCTCCACTACCTAACCATCTCTAGACTACCGAATCATGAATATATCTACACTATTCCCAGGTCCACAACTACCTCGCCACCAAAATACAACCACCATCACCACCTGCCGCAGTCACCCCACCGCTTCCACAAGCGAGCCGCGCGCGCCGCCTCCCGTTGAGCAAACATTCATTAGCGCTGCTACGTGACCGGGTATACATTGCGCCGCGCGCGCGCGCCGGCCCGCAGATAAGGCCCCGCGGATAATGCAGTAAATTTTTCAAGGCGGTCCCGGCGCGCTCGCGGCTCGACCTTACCCGCCCCGGGCTCAGCGGTGCCACCGGCTGATACGGCCTCGCTGCGCAGGGCGGGTGGCGGGGGAGGAGGAGGTTGCCGATTGAGGCGGTGGATGCCCGCGCCGCCACGGCCTCGCAGCGCGCTGCTTTGTTGCGATTGTCTGCGCCGTTTGCGACGCAGCGCGGTCTGGCCGAATGATGTCGCTGGGGGGGGGTACAAGCTCCGAAGGAAAATGTTTGTTTGGAAATTTTGGTTTCTAGTGTCGGGGGTTCGGGGAAGAATTTTTGATGTGTCAGCTGTGAAAGTACGAAGTCTATATATGTTCCCTGTAGCTATTCGTTGCACGCTCTTGTACACAAATAATACCGCAAATATGATACATCATCAAAATATTCATACAAATAACTCCCCCGAGCCGCATTATGAAATCATCAAAAATAAAAATCTTGTGTGAATTCCAATACACATGAACCCTCTCTCTCTCTCTCTGTATCCCTATATATATATATATATATATATATATATATATATATATATATAGGGATCCATCATGATATTTAAATATCTGTTTTGAAATCAACTTGGAATTCAATTATAGGTTCTATTCCAGGGGTTTAATACAATTTGAAATGTCGACCATGCTTTTGTTTTTTCGTCACAATGTGCGACGACTTCGCCCTTAGATTTCGTAGTGTATTGTCGTTTTGCGCTTGGATGCATACTTAGCGGTACTTCCATGCGACGCGCTGCCCGTTGAATGTGTCCCAGCGCAATACGATTTTGTTGCTGGTACTTTCATATCGCGGCTCGGGGAGTTATCTGAATGAATGTTTTGACAACGATGTGTCATATTTGTGGCGTTATTTAGGCACGAGTAAGTACGGATACGAGTGGCTACAGAGAACAGATTAAAGACAATATTGCTATTGAATTTTATAAATCAATACTAGAAAATACTGAATGTACATTTAACACCCCTATCATTCTCATCAAAATTCTGAACGTTTTTTGTAATCAGTACATATTTTTAAAAAAGTTTAGTTTATAACTTAAAAGCACGCGGTTTTATACATTGTTCTGCCAACATTCATAAACGTTTCGTGCTTGAATTTAATGACAATTTACATTTGCATTCAATTTCAACTTTCTTTTGCTCCAAAATGATACTATTGACTCATGTTTCATGTTTTCACATGTGCACGTATTGCCTTTAAAATCATGTACAAATAATATTTTTAGTCGAAATAGTGTTAATTGCTTGTTCTATATATTTGCGTTTGAGAGTAACTTACAAAATAATTAGAACAGACCGTAAATACTTTGTTAGCAGAATTAATAACCCACTGAAATGCATTTATGATTAGTTGGGGAAATTTTAATTGAACATTTTAATAACATTTTAATTGAAATTTCACATTTTAGTTCAGAATTTGAAGCAGTCCATGCACGAAGATACAAAAATACAAAAAGATGTTAAAATACATCATTAATACATAATACTAACGACTCATGCTTTTTATTTTTATTAAATATGTAAGTAAAAGATTCCAACTTAATCGGCGCAAAATCACCTAATATTTTGGGCTAATGACGTCGGGTTGGGAGTGCCAATTCCGCGACGGATGAAACAATTTGTAAAAATATCTATGCGAGTGAAAAGAGAGAGATTCTGCCGTAATTTTCGTTTCAAAGCAGTAGTCACATTATTTTTATATAACACTTTTTACATTTAACTTAGTACCTATTTCTCTCCAAATGTTAATGGTTAGCTAGTCACGATTTGATGGCGATAAATGTTCCATATGCTATAATTATGAGTCAGAAAACATCAGTCTATCTCATGAATATAGAGCACGGAATGGTACACCGAAATTTTCTTTTCATCAACAATTCAAATGGATTTATTTTATAATTTCGCAACGATGTGCGATGCAATGTGAAATGGCTTCCGTTCTTAATCACCTCGTGCAGCAATTCTCACTGTTCTTTAGCAGCACTTTTTAGTGTTATTAAGCCTCTAGTGGAGCAATAGTCTTCTCTCTGCAGCGGCCGTGAAAGGCCGCCCGTGGTTCCAAGCACCGCGGAGGCACCTGAGAGGGCGCGGGCGTCGTTGGGAGTAGACAAAGCGGCCCTTTGAGAGATAAGCACCGCCGCGGCCGCGCCCCCTTCCCCGCCCGCCCCCTTCGGCCCCCGCGGCGCCCACATCCCGCCTTGCCGGCCCACCGTTCCGCCCCTACGTTCAGCTTCACACCGTTCAGGCTCCTCACCATTCAGTCCTGACTCGTTCAGCCCCGCTCCGTTCAGTCCCACCTTTCAGACCCGCTCCATTTAGACTCGTTCCTTTCAGACCTGCTGCGTCCAGACCCACCCTATTCAGACTCGTTCCGTTCATCCCCGTCATGTTCAACCCCACTCTGTTAACACCCGCTCTGTTAAGCTCCGATCTGTTAAGCCTCACACCGATCAGACCCCGCTCCTTTCAGCCCTGACTCGTTCAGCCTCGCTCCGTTCAGTCCCACCCTGTTCATACCCGCCCTTTACTGTCCGCATCCCCGCCCTTTACCCCAACCCCTCAGCCCCGCTCTTCCCGTATAGCCCTGCCCGTTCAGCTCTGCCCCGTCCAGCCGCGGTCCGTTTAGTCTCGCTCAGTTCCGGTCCGGTTAGCTGAGTTCTGCCCAGCACCGCTCATCATCATTCCGCCTCGTTTCACCGCCATGCCCATTCCCATTCATCCCCGTTCTGCCTCACCCATTCCCTCCAACCCCACTCAGCCCGTAAGCTTCCCTGCCTGTCACTCAGTTCTGCCCATCACCGACGGTGTGGCAAGATTTTGGACACACACTTGATAGTTGGTTGAATTTAGCCATGTGTCAGTGAGCACGATCTACGAGCAATACCATGACAAACGGGACACGAGCCGCGCGCGATCTTTCCTTCCCTTGTATTATACTCATTCCTTACTTCCACACCCTTCAGTTACATGCTCTACACTAGTACACATGTCGGGAGGCTGGCCGGGAGCTTGTCCCGACTGGAACGGCGCTTCGCTGGTGGGAGATGTCTGGTTGAGGAAACCCTAGTAGCCGACAAGTAGCTCGGAGCCGCACCTCACCATCCAGCAACGGAAGATCACCTATACTTCCAGGAGAAAAACTTGCACTACACTTACGGAAATCTGTTGAGGGACCCGGAAACGCTACAATCCCCCCACTCCCCTTTCCCGCCCGCCCCTCTTCCCTCCTCTCTCCCCCCCCTTTTTTTCGGTCCACGCAGCCGCCTTTCCCCAACCCCCCCCCCCCTCCTTGCCCCCCCGCCCCGGCTTTATGGTACCCCACCTACCCCGACCTCACGCCCCAAGCCCAGCCGCGCCCCGGCAACTCGCGAAGGCGGGAGACGATTCGGCGGCCCCCAGACCGAACATTTAAAACTTTATGTTTCATTAGCTGTAGGCGGGTGCGTGTTTGCAGAAGCGGCGCGATTATTTTGGAAGACGTCCAGCGCCGCGCTCTCTCCATCCCCCCCGGCCCCACCCCCCCCCACCCCACCCCACCCTTACCCCCAACCACGGCCGCGTCCTCTTCGCCGCCTTCACGCTGGGGCCTGTTACACTTATACGCTCTGGCACGTTGCCACTCGCGCGACCCACGACGTGTCCACGGCGCCACTGTCGTCCGCCGTCCGCCCCCGACACGCCCACTTCTCCCTCCATTCCTTGCCTTCCTGCCTTGGTTCCTCCGCTCCGTCACGTCTTCCTCTCTTTCTTTTCTGTCTTCTCCACCTCCATTTCCACCGTACCCTGCAACTGCCTCTCTTGCCTATTTTCTCCGTCCCCTCCTCATCCATCCTTCTTCACTGTCTGTCATCCACCGCCTGTTCCTTCCTCATTCGACACACACTCGTCCTCCCTTTCCTCATCTTCTCCCCGCCACCCTCCCCGCCCTTCCCTTCCTGCCCCGCCCATCTTCTTCCCCCTTTTCAAATTAACTTTATTACTTCCGCTTCCGCCACGTCTTCCTTTTTTCCTTTTCTGTTCCCTTCTACCCGTTCCCGCAGCATCTTCCTCTTCCCCTCTTTTTCTGTCCCCTCTTCATCCACTCTTTTCCACTGTCTCTTATTCACCGCCTGTCCTTCCCTCACTCGGCACTTCTCGCGTCCCACCTCTTCTTCATACACTCTTCTCGTCTATCCTCTTCTCAAGCACCATCTATCACTCTCTCCCCTTCTTTACTGTTTCAATTTATTCGATTTATTTTGATATGAAAACAATACAAATTGTGTGAGAGTGAAGAATACTCCACGCATTCCCTCCTCTCTAACCACGTACATCTCCACCCTTTCCTCACCCGCCGCCTCCTTCTCTATCCCCATTTCACCCGCAATCTCCTTCTTCGTCTTCGCCCTGTATTTGCTCTTTCCTTCCTAACTATATAGCGCCATTTTCACTTTCTCGTTACGGAGTAGAGAGAAAGTTATGTAACGGCGAAAATATTTCGGCAGAAAAACTCTTATTATAGGGCCCCTGGTAACGAAAAGGGATAAATCCAGTTGCTACATGTAGAAAAAATCCTCTATTACGTGATGTAGCCAAAATCAATGTTTTGCCGGCCCTTGATGCAGAAAAATCGAATAGCGGCAAACACGTGTCTGTCTGTTTGTTCGTCTGTAAACAACGCTTGAGGGGAGACCATCCAGCCGTCTTTCTTCAAAATTAATATTCCCCAATCAATGCGGCTGAGGTCGCGGGCCCTTGAATTCCAAACATATTTCAATTTTCAGGAGTACTTTACATGAAGCAACGGGTCATTTTCCGAACTAAAAAAGGCTTCATCGTGTTGGATTAAATATTGTTGTTGGATAGTGTGAAGGACGTTTAAGATAATGGTGCAGGTCTCATGTTCGTTAAAAACCCGAATTTATTGAAAATTTCAAAAGTTCCAAATTTGTTCGCCGTCTTACCACAACAATAATTACAAAGATAGAGAATTTATCCTTAATTAAATGTGTTCCATCCTTAGATAGATTTTAAAATAATGTCGTGTAAACTTTTTCGAAAATTTGAGTTCTTTTTGCGTAATTTTGCGTGTAAATACGGGCGAGAAAATACGTGCTGTTTTAGCACTACTACTTAATGAAGAGACAATGGCATGGATTTGTAATTAAGGTTGTAATTGTAAAATTTACACGTTTTCACTGAGGTAAGGTATTTTGACTTGATGAGGTTACATAAAAGACCTTTGATGAATCTGAATTTTCGGACGTTACATTCTGCAGTAAGGAGGATACTGGGAGAGAACTGTGGATTTGAGTGATAATACTGTTGATGTACTCGTCAATAGTACATGTGTCTAATAAAACTCTAATTTTATTGAATGCACTACCTCAAATTGTTTACACTATTATATGTGCAATGAAGAAAGATATCTAAACAACTTGTTTTGTACAATTAATATTCGGTAGCTCACATCACTCTTTATTGCGTTTATTGTATGACGACATTTAGTGCCAAACATCTTTGTTCCGTAGTTTCATATAGTGTTCTATTAAATTTCTGTTTGATGTACTACAAAAACATTAGTTTCAGTTGTTATTTCACCAAACCTGACTTCGTTAGAAACTAAATTCAATTGTATTAATCTCTCTTCAGGCAGAGTCTCTTTACAAATATTACAAATATATTCGTAATAATAATCTTATTACAAATATTGGTATTACATTGCATAAGAATTAATGGGCTAAAAATAGGTCTTCTTGATGATGAGACACCCAAGAGTTGCTAGAAAACTGAATACTGATTGGCGAAGGAAAATACCTGGTACTGCACGTTTTTTTCAACGTATTCACAATCACACTATAAGTATGAACTATTATTGTATATATAAACTTTCAACAAATTTTCATTTCGTTTATTTGTAAATTTTTTTGTTGCCAACTTTCTGACAGCGTCCCTGTCCTGAATACTTTAGTAGATCCAGAATATTACAGCCACTCTCTACCCGCCTCTGTCTGCCATCCCTCCCCGTCCCTTCACTCGCAACCAATTTGGGTCCATTTTCTCCCTTCCCTTCCCCCTTCCCGCCTCCGCGCCGCATCCTCCCCACTTCCATTCCACCTCCGCCCGCTTCCGCCCCCCTCCGCCCCAACCCCCCCCCTGCCTCGCCTCCGACCCGCCCTAACTGCGTCCCGCCCCACCACCGCCATACCTCCGACCCGCTCCAACTGCTCACCCCCACCTCCGTGCCACATCATCCCGCATCCCGTCCGTCCTCCGTCCGTCCTCCGTCCGTCCTCCGTCCGTCCTCCGTCCGTCCTCCGTCCGTCCTCCGTCCGTCCTCCGTCCGTCCTCCGTCCGTCCTCCGTCCGTCCTCCGCCCTGCCTCCGCCCTGCCTCCGCCCTGCCTCCGCCCTGCCTCCGCCCTGCCTCCGCCCTGCCTCCGCCCTGCATCCGCCCTGCCTCCGCCCTGCCTCCGCCCTGCCTCCGCCCTGCCTCCCCCCTGCCTCCGCCTCCGCCGGACCCGCCCCCATCCCGACTCCAACCCGCCCCAACTGCGATCTGACCCGCCACCGCCCCGCCTACACCACATCCTACTCTACTCCGTCTCCATCACCCATTCTCACTTCGACCCCATCTTCGCCTGGCTTCTGGACGACTACGACTCCCGTCCCCAGCTCCTCGCCCTCTCCCCAACTCTTTCCTTTCCTTTCCTTCCCTGACCCTTCCCTTCCGACCCCTCTATCCCGAACCTCGCCGCTCCCCTCCCCTGCCCCCGTTCCCGCCTCGGCCACCCGCCATGACGGCAACTTGTCGTCGCGCTCCCCACATAAATTCCTTTTTCCTTTTTCTTCCGCTCTCTACGCGCTGAGGACCGCGCGCCGAGAAACTTCCTCGCATTCGCTGAACGGCGCTGGGGGGCCGGCATTCAAAGGAGCCCGCTGAGGATGGAGGAGTTTCGTTTTTGCTCCACTTCTGGGAATTTCAAGGGATGCTTGTGAAACATGATAGACGCTTTTCTGCGCGAAGACCTTATTTTTGGGGCCAATTTGCGGGCAGGGCTGTTCATTAGTTGCGGACCTCATTGGTCTGAATTGCATTAATGTTAAACGTATTATGAGACTTCTTTTGTGCCTTGCAAGTTACCTTATTTTAACGAGAGCATCTAAAGACCGGAAAGCGAAACATTGCAAATATGATAAAATTTGTGAATGTGGTGAAATTAGTGGGTCAATTTATGTGTTTGTGCACGTGGTTGTGAATGAATTTTGATGGTGATGTACAATTTGATTGAAGTACTTCTTACATTTGTTTAGTCATTCAAATATTTACAAATGTGTTGTAAAATCGCAAGAGATTTAATCACTTTCCGAAATCATGTCTTCAATACTGAATAAGTTACATCATATTATTTTATTCCAATTTATTGCGTTATTTTGTATTTAATAGTTTCTTTATATAAAATGCCTCACGAACGTATGAAATTCACAAATCTTATCAATCAAAAAAATCAATCCGTAAATGATAATTTATTTGGTTATTTTTAAACAATTTTTTTTAATTGAATGGGCAGTAACAAGTTTCAGATAATTTAATCATGACACCATTTTTAAAGGCAGCGGATGACGTCAAATTTTAAAATCAGTCTCAAGCCATATCTTAATTCTTTGTATGTTGAAATGTCAACACGTTTTGTGAAGTTAATAGGAGAAAAAATGAAAAAGAGAAGTGTCTTGCTATTGTAACTAAAAATTATCGTTGTTTCTTAATTTCACCAAAAAATCATTAATTTTAACAAGAACTTATTGATTTATTTCTTTACAGGTACACCGCATTCAACTCGCTATTACCCATCTCAGCCGTTCCCGGAAGGAATACTGTGAACCTCCTCAGCTCTAGGTATGTGAATTGTTGAAAATTCCAATGATTAATAGGAATTTACGGAGAGATTCATGTACAAGGTTTAGAAATTAAGGATCAGCAATTACTTCAGTAATGACTTCAGCAACCATAATGAATGTATAGAAAATAGTTAATGGAATAAATATGTTGAAATACGAATATAATCTCATTGAAAAAAAGAACACATGTCTGACAGACCAGCCAACTTTTACCTGTAGAATATTCTTTGAACTGATTTTCACTGATATTGAATACAACTGCATTGCTGACAGAGCATTTATGAAAAATGTGGCACGTTTGACAATCGTTTTTTTCTAACATGCGTGTGTCTTGCTTGAGTGTGATGGAGTTTGAAATCAGAACAGATCATCCAAAACATGTTCTAGCTTAGTGAGTGTGATTTTTCAATTTGGATGAGCAATGTTACTTTCTTTGTACAACTTCTTTACACCATCTACAAAATAAAGATCCAAAATAGTTCATGAACAACTCACTTCTTATTTTTACAACGTAATGCATCTCAATAATGCAAGATTCTCGTACGTTAAATGTATACTAAACTCCGATTTAAATGTTACGTCCATTCATGGTCATGAGTAGGAAGAAAAGGCAGGTACTCTCATCCAATCGGGAGCTTCAATACCACACAATTTAAGTCGTAACAAAGCTCTAAACTGGATGACAGTGTTCCTCTCTCACTCCAACTTGTGGTCTTGAATAACACCATAATTAAATCGAAATATATACATCTCGTGAAGTCGTTAGATTCCGCGGCTGGAGTCATATAAATGATGTTCAGGTGATGCCGCGTCGAAAGATAACACAGTCTTCGACGCGGTGTCAACCGGACAGCCAAAATCATTTATACATACATCTCGTTTTATAAGATATCGTATAAATGTCCATTCCTGTCTGGACATTTGCATACATCCAAATGTCTGCATGTTCACCCTACAGCCATATTTCTTTGCTATCGCGACCGTGTCTTGTTTCGGTTTGGTTTGTTTTTTTCGTGTTTCCGGGCGCGTCAACTGCTTTGGTCATTAGTCCCGTTAGTGTAGTGCATGTTTGTTTCTCGGGAGACGGCGGTGGTCTTCTTCAGCTGGATGGCGAGATCCGGCGCCGACCTACCGTCGGCTAGTGGGGTTTCCTCCTAACCAGCACTCTCCCACCAGCGGGGCACCGCCCCAGCCGGGACAAGCTCTAAGCTCCCGACCGGTCTCCCGGAATATGTGTAGTGTAGTGCATGTTAGTATAAGCGTGTGGGTAAGGGAAGAGGATAGGACAAGGAAGAGGAAGGAAAGATCGCGCGCGGTCCGTGGCCCGTTTGGTAGGGTACTCTCCGGCATTCGCCTGGTGTTGATCGGAGAAACCACGGAAAACTACCGATCAGAGCAGCCGGCCGTTAGAATTCTCCTCCAGACAGTGACTGAATTCGACCTAGCTGGAAAGCTAGTGTCGAAAATCCTGCCGCCATCAGGACTGGAACCTAGGACCTCCCGGTCAGAGGCGCTGCAGTGACATCAGTTGACGCACTGAGCTACCGCTCCCGGTGTGTCTTGTTTCCTTTTGACGGCCTCTTTAAACCGTCATCTGTCGAGTGCCCGTTTCGCGCCAGCGGCACTCACGTCGTTCGTACCGCGCCACACAGCTGATGCGCGTCGGCGTCGCGTCGCCGTGACTGACGGAGCGTGTGACAAAGTCGCGCTATTCATTTGGCGGGTGCGCCGCTTGCCACTCGCTGGGCGACGCACTTCGCGACGGCCGCGAAATAAACGAGGCCGGCGGCGTCGTCCCCTGCCAGCCCTGCCACTCACCGCCATTGCGCGCACAGGGACTTCATGCGGGATGAGGATGAAGGTCGGGCCGAATGGAAACCGCGATTTGTGACGACTGCAAACGACCACATCGGCGATTATTTTAAATTTTGAAGTGCTACTTTAGGAGTTGCATACTTTTTGCAATTGATGTTTTTATAAGGCTTCCGTTCTTGTGTTAGAATTTTCACTCACTACCTCTCGAAGTAGCTGCATGAGAAGGTTTTTTCAATGTAATCTACTCTGTCTAGAAGGAGACCCTTGCCCACATTATAATTTGTTTATTATTATTATTATTATTATTATTATTATTATTATTATTTTAAAACTTCCACGTAAACTCTCATGAATACATTTAACAAGAGGTTTGCCGCCAATCTTCCTCAGGGCCGGTCTGCTGGTCTATCATTCACCTTGAGGAAGACCACGAAATGATGGTCGAATCGTTCGCAATACAGCATTCGACGCGGCGTCACCTGGACAGCCAATATCATTCACATGACTCTGGCCGCGGAAGCCTACGACTCCTTTTAAGACATATTACAGCGTCAGCGACGCTACATTCAACTGGTTAGGTTGTTTAATAGATTTACGAGAGTATTATTGTATGGCAACGATTAATCAATATTTTTTTGTATTATTTTTTTTTTAAAAAAATTTGCATCACCTATAAAACAGCATTAAATATTTTGAAGGGCGGAACATATATTTGAGTTATTATTAGAGATAATTTTGGAATTTTGTTTCCTAATGAGAATATTAGTGGCAGCGATGACCCGTTTATCAGAAATTGATATCGAATATCTGAAATCTTCGTTTCATTAACTTTTGTGCAAAATCCTTTCCCAAGTCTCCACGCCTTGATCATGACATTCCCTAGTTAGTAATATCACTTTTGATACTTTATTCTCCACACTTATATAAATTCTAACTTTTCTTTTCACGCGCAGATGAGAAGGTGAAAAGGACAGGGAACAGGGGAAAAATTTAACCTGGCAATTCTCCGGGAGGAACACGACGCCCTGGATCCAATTCATTGGGCTGGCCTCATTTCGATACGCAGCTCATTTCGATATTGATCGAGCTCAGTTATAAATGAAAGTGATATGGAAGAAATGCTCTGCCAATTTACCATCGGGAAAATTTCGACTTTAATGCAAGTGGGATGAGTTTAAGGCCGTTCCTGAAGGTAAGGGATTTAAAAAAATTTGACCCTACTGGAATTCGCTTACCATTCATTTTGTCATGATAAATTTGTAAATTTCAATCCTTCTTTTGTTTCTCTGTTTGCCAAAATGCTGAAAGTGGATTAGAGCCGGAACCAAAGGCACTCAGTTCCGATTCTCGACGACAAGACCAGCGCGCGGTGATGGCTGTGTCCGAGAATGCTAGTTCCGGCACTTACATTATTGAGAACGAACAACACCATACTAGGCCATCAGGCTTCGCCATCTACGTTGGCGATAAGACAAATGATAGATAACGAATGTTGAAAGCGTCTCTGATCTCTCGACACCGTTTACCTCTCAAGCGCGTTTATTAATCATCTTCAATGAATTGTTTATTTCACTTTCAATGATGAGTTAACTAACTGATGTATGTGTACAAACTAGTAAGGTATGCTCTAAGACGAAAACTGATTTAAAATTCAGTTCGATCGCAGAAGGAACGTTACCAACCTAAGGATTATGCAAATGGTACTACGCTAGGATGGAAGTTATCTAATTGTTTTAAATTCTGTACAAAATTATTTTATCGTTTGTAAGAGATCTCACGATGCTTCGTGGAAGCAAAATCCACCCAAACTATCAGCAAACAGCGCACTGAGCATGATTCGCCGACACCGCCTAAAATAGTCGAGAATTAACAGCATCGACAGTTCCGATTCTTGAGAGAAACCTAGGCATATATTTCACAGAAAGATAGGGAGCACGATTGCCCTACGAGACTGCGAAAGCAAGCCAGTGAGAACGATCGATAATAGAAAGCATTTTGTCCGGCTGTAGACTTGATGCTTCACATGCTCGTATTAGCACTAGTTATCCCACCATATTCAGTACATGCGAATTCAAGAAGAAAACATTTTTATCGGCTGAGGGATAAACAAGTTTTATTTATTATTAAATGCTTAGTTTATTTTGGATTCATAGTTTAGTTGGTGATCGCTGTAGTGTTCGTTTACATAAAGCATAAGAATTTCTTTATTTCCAATCTCGATTCATTTTAGCATTGGATAACTAATAGTAAGACCTACACATTGTCTTAGGGTTCTGTGTGATGATCCGTACGCCAAGAGTACAGAAATTGAATAACAGAGAAATGATACAATTGAACAGGGGAAACAGCAAGCATCTGACAATGTCTTCTTGAATGTAGTATGAAGTCCCTCCTGCTTTTGAAGAAGAGTTCTGTGTAACCAATGTTCTCAGTAAGTAAGGTTTTGCACTAAATCGTCCCTGTATTTAATTGTGCAAATACTAAATATTCTGCAAATTTGATTGAACGATCTATCGATTCTATTGAATAGTATTCCAATATTGTGTCATTTCTGGGCCACAGTCTTCTACTTCTACCGTACCGTCGTTATTACCGCACCGTCACTTATCTATTTTTATTACTTACAATCTCTTGGTGCCTGTTTTTATCCGCGTTAATGTATTTCTATTATCAGTTCCACGTTTGTAATTCTGCAACAACTCTACATCTTGATTTATATTTTTCTTTTCCTGTCCATCCTTTTCCATTCTTCACCCTCATTTCACTGCCAGCAGTCACTCTACTGCACACAATAACCTTCCAATTAATCGATATTTAGCCTCTTCTTCGCCGACAAATACCATCTCCACACTCGCCAAATTTCGCAGTCATCGGAGCTCTTCATCTGTTATATTTCGTAATGTTGTTGGATTGCCATTACTCGTATCTTGTAATCTTCTAACGAATCTTATGACGCGAATTTAACCCCCAATCTTCCCGTTACTAAATTAGATCTGCCGTGACATGTACTGTACATTTTGAAAACCACATCAACTACGTAAATGCCATCATCTTTCTCGACCTCGCCGTCTGCTGGCGAGGAGTTCCTGGCCGCTTTTTCCCCGCCCTCTCTTCGCCGCAAACGTTTTAAGCTGCGTCGCAGGCGACGGGTGTAGTCGCGTTGGAACTTGAAGCTCTGCGGAAGGCAGGAGTGCGCGGCGGGCAAGAAACAATTACGGGCAAGTGCACCGAAGTTAGCGCCCGACCGTTGCCGCGGGACCGGTAGCGACGGAGTTGGAGCCGTGACAGCGGGAGGAAGGCGGCGCGGCGAGAGGCTGTGGCTGACGGAGGAATGATGCAATGGGCTGGGACTGAGGTCGGACGAGCACTGCGGATGGAGACTGATAATTTGAGACTGATGGATGGAGGCTGACGCATGGTGACTGACGGAGGGGGCTGACGGATGAGGATTGGCGGAGGGGGGCTGACGGAGGAAGCTGACAGGGGGGCTGACTGAGGGGGGCTGGTTGAGGGTGGCTGGCTGAGGGTGGCTGACTGAGGGGGGCTGACTGGGGGGGGCAGACTGAGGGGGGCAGACTGAGGGGGGCAGACTGAGGGGGGCAGACTGAGGGGGGCAGACTGAGGGGGGCAGACTGAGGGGGGCAGACTGAGGGGGGCAGACTGAGGGGGGCAGACTGAGGGGGCAGACTGAGGGGGCAGACTGAGGGGGCAGACTGAGGGGGCAGACTGATGGGGGCAGACTGAGGGGCAGACTGAGGGGGCAGACTGAGGGGGCAGACTGAGGGGGCAGACTGAGGGGGCAGACTGAGGGGGCAGACTGAGGGGGCAGACTGAGGGGGCAGGTAGTGAGTACTTGTAGACGGAGGAGAGCCAAATTAAAGAGATGGGGAGTACGAACACGTGCGGTTCGGGAACGGACGTGATACACGAATGGAGAAGCAAGTGGGACTTACGGAAACCTGTCCGGACAGGGAGCCAACACGGAAGTCGATGAAAAATGGAAGCGTAGGGCGGCCGGGAAGGAGAAAGCTACGATTCGGAGCTACAAAGGCCGAGACTGAGCATGGATCGGAGATAGCGAGAAATGAAGTAGAGTTGAAAATAGGAAGCACCAGGGGCAGGCGAAGAGCAAGCAGCCACGGCGAAGTCCAAAAGTCGGCTTCTCTAATCGTGATTTATTCAGGCCCGGGGCAGCGCTTTTGGAAGCGGCGACTGATGCGCCGTCACGAGTGATTTCCAGCCGCCGCTCGCGCCGCACCCGACCTTCCGACCTCCACCGACTCGGCGCTCCCGCCCTCGCCCCTCCTGCACGGCTTCTCGTCAGGCTTTGCGACGCTCGAGTTTTTCCACTCGACTCGGACCCGCTTCTTCTTTACTGGCGCACGGCTTTGGTTTTTTCGGCTTCTTTGTGAGAAGCTCTGACTTTACTCGACTGCGTGGTGCAAGAAGAATTATATCACTCATGGTTTGTAAAGGTACACGGATGATGAAACTAAAGTAGAGTCCGTTTGCTGCTTACAAGACGGAAAGTGCTTTTTGACGAAAGATAAAATTTGTACATGTTAGTGTAAATACTTTTTTTAAACATTTTTTATACAGGTTAGTGTGTAAAGCCGCTACCGAATGGATATTGAAGGACTGGTGTGGTACTGTTAATGTTAGTACTAACTAGTTACTTAGTACTTATAACCGAGCGTGATGTAATTTCCAACAAATTTGTTGGTTACATAAGAGGTCTTCGTTGGCTTTGTCGACACTACCAGATCATTCCCGTGAAAGGTACGATGCGAAAACTGCCCTGATATTCTCCCGAAAGCTACTTATCGAGTGAAGAAAATCATTTGCAAAGGCGATCAAAAATATTGGAAAAGACACCAAGCACTTAACCAAATTGCTTGTTAAAGGAAAGTGATACATTTAAATTTCTACAAAAACGTACCTGAGTTGTGAGTAATTTTTAAATGAACTTCTATCTAATTAGAAGAGACTTGCCCGACATGGGGCTCTTCAGGATTTATTGTTATCAGTATCCAATAAGACTTCGCTCGCAGACAATTTAGGTTACTAACCGATCACCACCACAACCACATTCACCACCGCAACCACAACCATCATCACAGCAACATAACCTCTTCCACATCACAATACTCACCAAGAAATTGCTCGCAGCAGAGCTGTTACTTAAACACTTCCGTGTGAGTTCGGATCATATAAGTTCAGATAGTGTCAAAAATGACTTTGTATACTGTTTTGTTTGTTGCATTTAGTATTTTAGTTGACATAAAACGGTCAACTAAATTCCTAATTTCATATACCAAAATTATTTTATTCCGAAAATACTCGCGTATCCCATACCTTTTTGAATAACATTTACCCAAAAACTCCATAAAAATGAATTTTCATTAACATTAACAAATGCAGCAGAATCAACAGAGTTGACAGACACTTTGGCTCGCTTTTCTGGCCAGAAACTCTTCAGGCTGTAGCTCTTCTGTCCATGTTATATTTCCTTAATATTAATTATTATTATTATTATTATTATTATTATTATTATTATTATTATTATTATTATTATTATTATTATACACAACTGTGTACTGTTGTATCGTTTTTGACTTTTCTCCAAAGAATAGGCGTCTTTAAAATTTTAGGCTGCAGAAGTTTTATAATTTATTTATTCCATATCAAGAAAAACACAATATTAAACACGTTTTTGAGTCTTCAAAACTGTTCTTTCAAGAAAGGACAAAAATATAACAATTATTTCTTTAATTAATACTTCCCTTCCGGCGGTTTCCTCCCGCGCTCCGCCTTCTGTTCCGCCCCCTCCCTCTACACCTCCTACCCCTCCCCTGCAAAATGCCGCGTGTGGTAGCAAAGTTCGTAGCTGCGCCGCGCCGGAGATGCGAAACGTGTTTCCTTCGCTTTCCCAATTACTGCGGGGTCGCGCGAGTCAAAACTTTGGACGCTCCGACGCCGCTAATGTAGCGTTTGATGGAACGTTACGAGACACCTGCGGAATTCGGTTTACGCTACTAATGCTTTAGCTGAGGGTAAGTAATAGGCAGTGGGTTTTTCCGCAAATGCCTATTTTAATCTTTTGACGTATAATGACATTTTTCTAACCGTCCGTACCGGGAGCGGTAGTTCAGTACATCACTGCAGCGCCTCTGACAGGGAGGTCCTAGGTTCGAGTCCTGATGGCGGCTGGATTTTTGACACTAGCTTTTCAGCTAGGTCGAATTCAGTCGCTGTCTGGAGGAGAATTCTAGCGGCCGGCTGCTCTAATCGGTAGTTTTTCGTGGTTTCTCCGATCAACACCAGGCGAATGCCGGAGCAGTACCCTACCAAACGGGCCACAGACCGCGCGCGATCCGTCCTTCCTCTTGCTTGTCCTATCCCCTCCCTTTACACACACACACACACACACACACACGCACGCACGCACGCACTCTCTTTCACTAACATAAACTACACTACCACATATTCCGGGAGACCGGTCGGGAGCTTAGAGCTGTCCCGGCTGCGGCGGTGCCCCTCTGGTGGGAGAGTCCTGGTTAGGGGGAAACCCCACTAGCCGACGGTTGATCGGCGCCGGATCTCGTTATCCAGCGGGGAAAGATCACAGCGCATATCCCGATAAAACCTGCACTACACTAACGGGAATAATGACCAAAGTAGTTGGCGTGCCCGGAAACATGAAAAAATCAATCAATCAATCAATCCGTCCGTCAGGCAGATATTAGCTGTTGACGGTTTCATCCAATCGGAAGCTGAGCGTCACCTAAGTGTGATGCTCTGCTGAATAAGATGTAAGCTTCCGATTGGATGAAAGCCATTGAGCTATATCTGTCAGGCGTACGGTTACAAACCTCGCACTACAGGCACTCGAAATTAATGATAAATACTTTCTACGACTTCACGAAGTTACAGGAACTTTATTTATAGTGTCTAGAAGTGCGTTTTTCAGCTTTATGACCTAAAAATGTCTATTCTGATATTAATAATTGTAATTTCGTATAATTTTTATGTATAATTTTTAAAACTATTTTTCGGTATTTAAAAACTTGTTTCCTAGTCGAATCAACTTAAATAGAAAAGGTTCTGTTATTTCTAGGCTTATGAGCGGTTTATGAGTTTCTTCTCGCTGCCAATTGTTTCAATTTGCAATTCAGATTTCGCGTTTAGGTTTGCTTCTACAAAATATTCAATCAGACTATTTACTCCTTTCTGTCCTCTCAGCTTCCGAATGAGTTTTATTGTGAGTGAACCATTTAAGTTAGAGAAAACTGAAATTTAAAAGTGCTTGTATGACATTGGATAAACTACTTTATTTTTTAATGCTTGGGCAAATATTTTTTGAGTCAGGTATCAAGCAGGTAATTGTTCAATTCAACTCCAATAAAACTTCTGCAAACTATAATAATAGTGGGAATACCGAAATGTATCACTCACCTACAAATTATAATACGTACACTACACATGACATTGCTTTCAAGTTTAGGTTCACAAAATACGAATACAATATATTCTACAACTATTTTAGAACTTGTATAAAGAAATCTTATCTATTAAACAGTTTTCCACTTACAATGATCCGAATACAAGTGGCTAACAAGAAAATTCTGTTTCCATGTCTTGGGTTATCAGTTGCTCTACATCCCTCGCTGAAGTTCCTCTTTATAAAGTGCTCTGTTCCGCAGTCTCAGAACCAGCGAAGGTCACAATGTACCGTAATTGGTGAAATCCGTGGAAAAAATTACTGCATTACCAAGCGCCCTTCTTGTTGTAATTTTACTTGAACGACCAATCTCTCAGGTTCTGTGGCAATTATTGCACTCGTTCCTTCACCTAGCACTGACATAACAGACGCTAATTGCCTTCCAGATTGCTTTCTGAGAAACCATCGACGTTGAAGATTTTCCAAGAAACCGCCATTTTACTAGCGCCGGAATTCCGTGAATTCTGGAGAAGACGACACCCCCACGATAACTCCAAGGCGGTTGCCCATTCCAGGGGGGAAGGTGTCATAGGAAGAAGGTGTTCCGCGTAGCGGGCGCTGCCTGTCAGCCGAGCTGCTTCGTTGACGGAGGACAGAGGGTGAGGGGTGTGGGTAGGGGTGTTCGCAACGATTCTGCTGTGTGTGGCGAGAGACTGCAGCCCTCTGGGCCGAATATTGAATCTTCCTGGGCAAGGTAAATATACAAGTCAACAATGCAAAAATCTGCGAAATATTGTTCTTCAACTCTTAGCTTTTCGACATTAAACAGGAGCCAAATGAGCGATATGGATGTTATAATAATAATAATAATAATAATAATAATAATAATAATAATAATAATAATAATAATAATAATGCCTATTACTGGCGAGGCTGAGGCCGTAATGCCTGTTCTCCCGCCTAACCACATAAATATTTACATTTACATAATTGCAATTGAGGCGTTCGGGCGGAAATAGTGATAACTGACATTTCACGTTATAGAATGTTATAGATTATAGAACAGTCAGTTAGAATGTTATAGATATTGTCACGTTATAGATTATAGAAAGTGTCATGGTGGAAATACATGGGTGCGTTCCTCCGGTGCACCGACTTTTACTCGTTCTGCGCTCCACCAGTTTGCGATACGAACCACGTGACCACAGCACAGGCACTTCGTTTGACAAGCCAGTCCAGACCACGCCATGATACATGGAGAGTGAGTAGTGTTAAGAAAAAAATTGAAAGTCGTACAAAATGCCAATTTTCAACGGTAACCAACTAAAAATAACGCGATGACGGTGTACAAGATGAAATATTTAAAAGAAATGCTGTATAAATATGTTTCAATGTCTTGCAACGATATGATAATTTTGGTATCTGGCTGCATTTAAAATTTCGCTAATATTGTGACACAAACTGATGTCTGAAGCTCATTGGTTTGAAGTCGGATACCATGCCTAAGAGCGCCCTGGAATGCATGATGATTTGTCATTGCCTTCCAGTACTTTCACCATTTGTGCTTCAAGTGCAGGGCAAAATCAGAAAGGCATCGCCAGGTTGGTGCAACTCGACTACCCCAGCGAGGCCCCCCGAAGACAGGGGTCCGAAAAGGGACACTCCCATGTTTGGAAAAAATAAAACATATCTTGATACAAGCTTATCTTATATATTTCCCTAGCCATGAAGTTAACCGAGTTCTAAGAATGAAGAAGAGGCCAACCGCAAAATACGGGAAATCCTTGTAACTTTTCAAAATGTCTACAGTTTTTTTTGACGACATTGTAGAGACGGAAGTTTATAGTGTTTGCCCGCAATCAAAATAAAGTGTTACTTTAAAAACATTGATAATTCTGGGGGAGATGGATGATGAAGTATAGAAGAAGTGTTTCGGCCCTCTGTAAAGTATTCGACACCGGAAATAAAACCCGTTGCGACCACGGCTAGCGATTGGGACGGGTCTCGCCAGACAGCAGGTGTGACGGGCGCGCAAGGGGAGTGGAGAAGATCGCATGCGCAAAAGAAGTTCTTGGTAACTTTTCAGTCGGTGCCAATGTTCTGATGCAGAAGGCACTCTCCGCGCACTTGTTCTCCTGCGGCAGAAGAAGTGTCAGGACCGAATATTAAGACTATTCGACGGATAGTCGATACTTCGAATGAGTGTTTCTTAAGAGATCCATTTGAATCCATTAAGAGATCTCGTTCTGAGAAGCCACTCCATTCTGAGAGTGACTTCGCCCGTTTTCTTAAGCATTTCTTATTCGACTTTCTCTTTTCACGAGTGAAGGTTCTCCTCCTTTGCGTAGCTACCACTGCAGAAAAAATCGGTGATTTTTCGAATTTATTTGAAATTTATTGGAAAATCACCGATTCGTATTATCTTCATCTGCGTACATTAATAAAATTGGAGTGTGTGTCCGTAATTTCAAAATAACTGCCTTCTTATAATATCATATGCTTGTTTAGAAATAAAAATCTGATATTTGTCTGTTCGGGATGAGCTATGAAACGGCTTAACCGATTTTGATTCGGTTTTCACTGAAAGGAAGATTGATTTCTCGGAGATAATTCAGAATACTTTTTCAAATTATTATTTACTCTATATAAAAGGGAACATATGTTTGTTTGCTTATTCATACAAATTTACATAAGAATCGTATAAATTAATGACATTTTGTACATGTGACTTACAAAACAAAATGAAAATCACTGTCTGCATGACATTTTGTGAACTAACCCCGTCTGCCTTTCCTGTCCCTTAAAATTAAATTTAAGTATACTCTCTTCCAGTTCTTTGTGAACATCACGAAAATAAGGAAATTTACAACATCTTTTAAATGCTTTTTACTTTCGCGCGTTAATAGAGGAAGATGCTGTAAGTAATAAATTACTTTCTGTGTCACGTCATGTAAAAAAATGTACGAAGGCAATTACTGAGTAAATGATTTTCTCGGATACGTTATAGTCTGTATTTTTTTGGGTTGTTATCGAAAAATCAATTCACCGCAAAATGTCTGTCTGTTTGTTTGTCTGTCTGTCTGTCTGTCTGTCTGTCTGTCTTTCCGTCCGTCCGTCCGTCTGTCAGTGGTCAAAGCTGGTGCCCAAATCGTTTTGTCGATATTCTCCAAAATTGTTATTCCTTGATCGATCTGAACGAACTTAAACTCCTACGAATTTGAAACGGATACTTTGGTTTTGGTGGGTACTTTAAATGAAGCCATTACATTTTAGGCATTTTCTCAATTATGGCAGCAGGTCTTTTGATTTAACATTGTCCTGGAACTTTGAAACCTATTTGGAACTTTGAATAATTCTGGCACCGGGAGTGCGCAAATCAGACTTGAAGAAAATACGGACGTGAGAGCAGGGAAGAAAGGTTCGAGACATATCTTGTAGTTTAGGGGATGAACTTTATGTTTTATCGCGTTGAAAGTTGGAGGAATTAATTAGAAGGAATAGACTTTCGTGTATCGTGGATTAAGCAAAACGTGACAGTCTTGGAGTTAGTGCCCATCCGCGGCAAAGAATAGGGAAGTAAGTGAAACAATTAACAAGTTGAGGAGGACATTGACCCGGCAGCGGACCGAGAACAAGATACAAGAGAGAAGATTGGTCGGAGCGGTGGAGTGTTCCTGGCCTCATCGTCCAAGAGCGCATGGATATCTAAAATAGTAAGAAGAATAGCGCTATAGACAATTTTTATGATCGGTCATGACCAAGGTGACATTTTATGTTAAAAAGGATTAATAGATGAATAAACTTATAACGTTCTCATTCTGAAAAAGAAAAGCTGATTATCATTTCTTTAGCATCTTGTGCAATCCACAGTTTAATAATTCCTTTCCAGAAACAAATTTCAGATTCCTCGCTTCTTCCGTATGGAGAGCGGATCGAATGATCGTTTGCTAGGAAAAAAGTAAGTACCGGCGACGATTATTTTCGTAAGAACCCAACCGGTAGAGATAGTAGGATAATTATTTCCTTTTAGATGTGTTTGCGGGAAATTTAAAATCGCAACCCTTTCCTGGCACCCAAAAATGATATAAATTCGGAAACCGGTTGCAGAAATAATTTGACAGAAACGGAGAGCGTTTCAATATAATAATGTAATAATAATAATAATAATAGTTATTACGATGATTATAAATTGAGTTCATTAATCGCGAGGTATTAGGGCACTATTGTGCCAAACCTCGTGTGGAAGGGCATGAGGATTGCATGCGCCATCTCAGTGGAATCCGCAACCGGCGCTCGGGCAGGGAGGGCGGCCGGCGCCGCGAGCGCTTCCCGGGAGGCGGCGCGTGGGCATTGTCTCAGCCGAGGGCCGCGCCGCGTAATTGGGCGCAGCGGCCAGCCGGCGCCCGCACTCCGTGCCTCGGGGCGCCTCCCCGCCCACACCGGCGCGCTGATGTGCACCCTCGCCCACGCTCACGACCCAGCCCCAGCCCGAGCCGCCCTCCCCTCTCCCCGCCCCCCTCGCCCTCGCCCTCGCCCTCGCCCTCGCCCTCGCCCTCGCCCTCGCCCTCGCCCTCGCCCTCGCCCTCGCCCTCGTCCTCGTCCTCGTCCTCACCCTCGTCCTCACCCTCTCCCTCACCCTCAGCCTCTCCCTCACCCTCTCCCTCTCCCTCGCCATCACCCTCGCCCTCCCCTTCCCTCGCTCTCACCCTCACCTCGTCCTTGCCTTCGCCCTCGTCCTTGTTCTAGCCTTTGCTCTCGCCCTCGTCTTCGCTCTTACACCTGATCAAGGTTACGTTGGCGGGGCGGTGAGGATTACGCTCACGTTCAACTGGTCATTGTGAGCGAAGGAAGACCTTTTTGATCTAAATGTTTTTTCTTTTAATGGGCAGTTAACAATACTAGTAATTTGCCTTTGCTTTTCACTGTATGAGTGAGCGATATAACAGTTCGTATGGAGAGAATGAAGTTAGACGAATGTCAAGGTTTGAGATGCCTAGAGGCGAATAAGTGGTATTATGACAAAACTTCTTCATAACGTGGTTAAAGTACCAGTGCCATACTACAAGGGCCTCAAACTCGCAGTCTTAGGCGTCGCATAATTGAACACTAAGTGTATCTACACTAACATAAACGGACAATCAGGATCCTTTGGTCTCGACGTTTCCAACTACGCCGAGTTTGTTGATGTAACGCGGAATCTGCAAGCACAAAGACCAGAACCTCAACAGGACAGGACAAACAGCTACTCGCTCCATTTCGTAACTCTCCGCTCCGCCTTGGGTGTCGAGGCTGTGTCGCCGGTGACAAGGAGGCGAGAAAGCAAATGCAGCGACCAACTTCTCCGTCGTCTCCGCCACCGCCACCGCCGCCGCCCGCCGCTGCCGCTAGTTGGCGCAATTTCTCGAAGCTTCGCTTGTATTGCGCGAGGCAGTAATCTCAGTCGGGCCAAGGCCATGAAATTTCTGTCGCTCTCGGCAACTTCGTTATGACTGTTTCGTCTGGACGTCAGCGTCGGCAGCAAGCGCAGAAATTCGCTCGTAGTGTTCGGGAAGTGTAAACTCGTAAATTGTAGAAGTAAGTTGTATCTGGGTCTGCTGATATTTTCTCAAACTGATAGGCAGATTTTATGTTGAAGACATAAAGATAATTTGAATTGCTATTTTATAGGGCCGTATACATGTTGGAGGTGCGCGAGATAGTATTTAAAAAGTGGTATTACAACATTTCAAAAATTCGAGAGTTTGTAATAGTGACCTACCTAAACGGAAGGCATTTTAGATTTGATTAGACTGAACCCAGAAACACGAAGAATAATATTTATTCTGGACATTCACATATTGGGATTCACATTGCGTGTTATAATACTTTATATTATATTTTTCAGTAATTCTAATGATTTTTTTCTTTCTGCTATTCATTCTTTATACAGTATGTCCCAACAGCTATGGACCACCCCCATAACTTCTATACAGTTCATAATATGGAAATGCAGTTTTCGTTCAACAATGAAGAATCATGGGGCAAGTGATAGGCTGTACAGATATTGTTCGTAATATTTTTAGTTTTGGAGGAATTAAATCGTCTTTGAATTTTTAAATGGAACCGTTTATTTTTCTCACCAGCAATGGATAGATCATAAAAGAATAAATGCAATGATCTATCACATATTAATATTTTGATAGAAATTTGAGTACAAAAATTGACATGTGGTTTTAATTTAAACAGGCAATATTTCCTGTAGCAGCCCTTGATAGTGTCGCCTCTACGTGAGGTGGCCTTCAGGGCACTGAGACTAATACGGGGGGCGGCGCCGCGAAACGAAGGCCACCTTCCTCAAAGGCGATAGTTGCAAGAGCTACTCAAGGAAATTTGGTCGGTTTAACTTAATATCACATGTCAGAAAGTATTATTTTATCGTCAAACTACTGTCAAAGCATTAAGAAATGATGCATCATTGTATTTCATTTATCTACCTATTGTTAGTGAGAAAAATATATAGTTCAATTTAAAAAATCAAAGATGATTTAATATCTCCGAAACTAAAACAATCACGAACACTATCTCTACGGCATATTACTTACCCCACGATTCCGCAAATTACTTACCCCATGATTCCGCAACGAAAACTGCATTTTGATATCATGAACCACTTAAAAGATATGAGAGTGGCCCACAGTTGGTGGGACACCCGGTATAATGGATTTTAAGGATGCGATTCTTCCGTGCAAATAATAATTACCTCCAAGGTGTTTTATGCTTGGGCATGGAATATCTTTATGAAGATTTTGCTCACAAGTAGGGTACATTTTATCATAATTCTATTCCAAATCCCTGCTCTTATTTCGGCTCGCCCCTCTCTTCTTGATCCCCTTCGCCCCCCCCGAATGCCCGCCCACTTCCAGCCTTGTCCGTGCCTCCGGCCCCCCTCCCTGCTCCATCCCCACCTCCCGGCGTCACCCTTCGCCTGTTCCTTCTTCCTCGTACTTCGCCGCCCCCTCCACGCCTCACCGTGCTTTTCCGCGTCTTACCGCCTGTCACCGCGGCTCACCACGACTGGCAATTACTGGAGCTCGCCGGCACCCACTGGTACTTACCGGCACTCACTGGTACTCACCGGCACTCACTGGTACTTACCGGAACTCACTGGTACTCACCGGCACTCACTGGTACTCACCTGGTACTCACCGGTACTCATTGGTACTCACCGGCAGTCGTCGGCATTCGCTGGTACTGACCGGTACTCACTGGTACTTACCAGCAACTCACTGGCATTCACTGGTACTAACCGGCATTCATTGGCACACATTGGTACTCACCGTCATTCACTGACACTCAACGGCACTCGCTAGCTCTCCAGGTTTCACCGCCTCCCTCCGACAAGCGCTGTATCACGCCACACCCCACCTCCAACCCCCCGAGCCAGCCTACTTCCCCATCCATCCCGCATGCCACTACATCCCATTGTAACCTTCCGAGCTCATTTTATTAATATTAATTCTTCCCGCCTTTACTTCACATCATCACATCCACAGTACTATCTTCACATTCTTGCCGTTAAAAGCCTGCTCTCATCTCGCACTCCCACATCCCCGTGTTCACCTCCTCATGCACATAAGCTTCCTTCACCTCTTACCTTTGTATTTCTAGAATCGCGCACACTGACATAATGACGCGATGTCCATGTCTTAATCAAATGCTCCATGAAATTATCATCTTACCCCACAGCCCCAATTCCTCGGCCAACCTCCCACGTTTGTCTCACTATTGCCATATCTCTCGATATTGCCTCACCATGCTTATCATCTTTCCCTTCCCATTTCTCTCTGTCGCGTTCTGCGCGTCCCCGTACATTTCGCATGCTAAGGTGCCTCAGGGATCAACTGATGGCACTGGAGTGCTTCTGGACCGGAGATTCAAGGGTTCGAGTCTCGACGTAGGCGGCATTTTCGACAATAGATAGATCGAGTTAAGCCGCTATCTGGAGGACAATTTTAGCGGCCGGTTACTCTGATAGTTAATATTCCGTGGTTTCTCCGATCAAAGGTAGCGAATGCCGGAGCAGTACCCTAACAAACGGTCCACAGTCGCATGCGACATTTCCTTCCTGTTCCTTCTTCTATCATCATCATCATCATCACTTACCTTCACACACCTACACTTATAAGCACTATATTTCTACACATGTCGGGAGAAGATAGAGTTTGTCCCCGTAGGGACGGTGGTGCGTTGATTGGAAATACTTGGATAGGGAAAACTCCTCTCAAACCGACGGGCCGGATCTCACCATCCAGCGAGAGCGAAAAGAACACCGCCACCTCCCGCGATAAAAACACGCACTACACCTACAGGAATAATGACATAGGAGTCGACGCGCCGAGAAAACGAAACAATCAGTCACAAATCCTACTTTCCCTAGCATTTTCATTCCTCCTCGCAGCGTTGTACCTCGCCTGCAGCTCCCGTCGCCACCACTTCGCCCCGCTCCACGCCGCTGCCCGTTATCGAGATATCTCCCCGCTGATGAAGACGGAGCGGCCGAGGTGGGCGGCGGCCGCGCCGCGGTAACAGATGAGGGCGGCCGCCCGCGCTTTCACTCCCATTCCCTCCCCTTCCCTCTTCGCCCCTCTCTCTCGCTCTCCTCCGCCGCTCTGCCTGCCGCAGGGCCACCGCTGTTGGCCGGCCCCGCCCACTACAGTTTCTGGCCCCCCGTTAGCTGCCATCTCGCCCTCGATTCGTCACAGCCGCTTCGAGCTAGGGACGTGCTATGTCATTGCCTCCAATTCATTTTCCCTTTGCCTCTCAATCATTCATTCTGCTCGCCTTTGCCCTTTACTTATTCAATTACGTCTTATTGTCAGAAATCTCTCATACTTCTAATTGATCTTACTCCACAATTAGTTTGTAGTAGATTGTTTCAATACAAACTTACTTCCTCAAATTTAATTGTACAAAATGTCAATACATGCCATTGTAAAATATTAGATGAGCGTAATTACAATGCTTAGGTTGCAATATTCTTCATGATTCAGCTTTCAATAAGATCGGTTTAAGATAATAGCTTACTTCAAATAGTTATCATATGATTTTATTGAATTATTTTGGGATCATTCGAAAAGTATCGTATGAATTTTTGTAAATTCCTCCGATACTACAAAATGTGTCTGCATCATTCAGCCCATAATAATAATAATAATAATAATAATAATAATAATAATAATAATAGTAATAATAATATAAATTATTATTATTATTATTATCTTATTATTATTATCTTATTATTATTTTTATTATTATTATTATTATTATTATTATTATTATTATTATCATCATCATCATCATCATCATTATATTCTAATCGTTCTCCGAGAATTACAGAAACAACAGATGAACATATTCCTGGCTATTTTGGGAGCCAGGAGACAAAAGACATCTTAGAAATACTTTACTAGAATTTTGACGAGGACAATTTCAGAAAATACGTCAATAAAACAAAATGCTTTACTTAATACGCCTTTTAATATTACTCGTTGATAAGTAACATCCATTTACTGAATTTGATAATGAAATTAATATTAATTACATTCTAAAGCAGCTGATGTAAAAATACCTGTTCACAGTTCTCCCAGAATTATCATAATAACTGTTAATTTTGTTACAGACTTTTTTGACAGACTGAAGGTAAAAACGTGTTAAGTATATTTAAAGCACTTCCCTACAATGTAGACGAGAACTATTTAACAGAGACCTGCAAATAAAGATCAATTCATTCCTTTGCGGACCGCAAATCCTAGTGAGCCATCCACGTGGTGGTGTCTTTATTGCAACGCTCTATGTCATTACCCTTCTGCCGCTTCCTCTTCCGAGTTGGTCTCTGCGCGGGGTTTCCATTTCTCGCCCGCCGCCACAGCCGCGCCGTGCCGTCCCGGGGCCGAGTGGAACGTAACGGATGATCCGGCGGCGCGGAGCGTAATTTGGGAACACGTGTCGAAAGGCATCTGCGCGCCGGCGGCCCCCGCGGCGCCGAGACGGATGACCCGCCCACGGCCTCGGGCCGCCCCCTCCCCGCGCCCCGCTGCCCCTCGCCCACGCCCCTTTCGCCGCACCGGGGGCGGTAGCTCAGTGCATCAACTGATGTCACTGCAGCGCCTCTGACCGGGAGGTTCTAGGTTCCCACTGCCCACGGCGGCAGGATTTTCAGCTAGGTCGAATTCAGTCGCTGTCTGGAGGAGAATTCTAGCGGACGGCTGCTCTGATCGGTAGTTTTCCGTGATTTTTCCGATCACTACCAGACAAATGTCGTAGCACTACCCTAACAACGGGCCATGGACCGCGCGCGATCTTTCCTTCCTCTTCCTTACCCTATCTTTACCCTTTACACGTACACTAACATGTACTACTCTACAACTCATACCGAGAGACCGGTCGGGAGCTTAGATCTTGTCCCGGCTTCTCCGGTCCCCCAGCAAACTGGAGCGGTGCCCCGTTTGTGGGAAATACCTGGTTCTGGGAAACCCCGCTAGCTGACGGTAGGTCGGCGCCGGATCTTGCCATCCAGCAGAGGAAGATCTCCGCCACAACCCAAAAAAAACATGCAGTACACTTACGGGACTAGTGACCTCAGTAATTGCCGCGCCCGAAATCACTAACAACCAACCAATTTTCCACTGCCCGTTTTTCCACTACCACCTGGTAGAATGATCCAAGAGCAGCATTGTACTTCTATCTGTAGCATCGGTGACTGGCAGGACCTAGGGATCGAGTCCCGACGATAGCGGATTTTCGACACCAGCTTCTAAGGTGGGTCGAATTCATAAACTGGGAGGGGATTCTAGTGCGGTCAGCTACTCTGACCGGTACTTTTACAAGTTATCTCAGACCAATACCTCGCAAATGCCAGAGCAGTTCCTTAATAAGTGGGCCACGGACTGCCAGCGAAATTTTCTACTTCAGCCTCTTTCCCTGTCGCATTACACACTCACACACACACGCTTACACTTACAGGCACTACACTACCACACATATTAGAAGACCAATCAGGAGCTTAGAGCATTTCGCGTTGAACTGTTAATTCAATATTAGTGAATAAAATAATTTAATATCAAAAGACAAATTAAATATCAGATATTTACGAAGGACTTTTGACGCTTCTTTCTGTTTGTTTACAGCTTTATTTGTATTTGGATCTCGTTTATTTTTTAATTTGCTCACCACGTCTCCAGCCTCTTCCGCTTCAAAAGAGGGAGCCCCGGCGTCTCTTCCGGGAACCTCTCTGGAACTACGTGTAAACGAAGTAGTCCGCGATGGAAGCGCCGTCGCAAAGCTGCTGCGTGGGTGTCCTGTCTCGTGTCGTTTCGATTGATTGATTGATTTTTTCGTGTTCCGGGCGCAACAAATGCTTCGGTCATTAGTCCCGTAAGTGTAGTGCATGATTTTTCTCGGGAGATGGTGATGATCTTCCCCCGCTGCATGGCGAGATCCGACGCCGACCTACCGTCGGCTAGTGGGATTTCCTCCTAATCAGGACTCTCCCACCAGCGGGGCACCGCCCCAACCGGAACAAGCTCTAAGCTCCCGACCGGTCTCCCGGGATATGTGGTAGTGTAGTACATGTTAGTGTAAGGGTGTGTGTAAGGGATGAGGATAGGACAAGGAAGAGGAAGGAAAGATCGCGCTCCGTTCGTGGCCTGTTTGGTAGGCTACTCTCCGGCATTCGCCTGGCGTTGATCGGAGAAACCACGGAAAATCAGAGCAGCCGTCCGCTAGAATTCTCCTCCAGACAGTGACTGAATTCGACCTAGCTGAAAAGCTAGTGTCTAAAATCCTGGCGCCATGGGGAGTGGGAACCTAGGACCTCCCGGTCAGAGGCGCTGCAGTGATATCTGTTGATGCACTGAGCTACCGCTCCCGGTCGTGTCGTTTCGAATCGTAGCGGCGCGGGGCTCGCCTGTAGCGGGCCGCTGCGAGGGCGCCGAGAAATCGATGTGCGATGCGAGCGGGATTCGCCTCGGTGCCACTCCCACCGCTTCGCCTCTTTCCTAGTCTCCCCCCTCGCCCCCCCCTCTTTCTCCCTCCCTCCTGCGTGCCGTCCGACCTCTTCCACGCCTCCTACCTTCTCCTCACTTCCCCTTTCTTCGCCTTCCTCTTTGCTCCTTACCCTCTTCAATATTCTCCTTACTTTCCCTTACTCTTTTCCCTTCACTCGACTCCCATTTCCCTCCTACTCGTCCCTTTCCACACGTCCCCCAACTCTCCACCATCCCATCTCCTCAACCCTCACCCGTTCTCCCTTTCCCTTCCCTCCTCGCCAACCGCACGTTCCGCCCTGAAGCCTTTTCCCATTGCCCGCTCTGCCCCCTGCGGCCGCTCCTTTCCACTCACCGTCTTCCCCACGCCTCCGCCCCTGCCACCCCTTCCTTTCGCGCTCCCTCGCTTCCACCCGAACTAGTGCTTCCGTTCGGTTTACTGACCGCGCGTGCAGGCACTGTGCCGGATTTATCTTCCGCCGGCGCGCCGTATCGGAAACTGAGAGTGGAAAGTAATCAGTGGAATTCGTGCTGTTTCTCGGTCGTTTTGTTGAGCATTTTTTAGTTGCTAGTAAACTTCTGGGCATTGTGATTTGGAGTCGGAAGCCTGCGTAACTTTTCCTTTTGGCTGCGTCGTTTGTAGCATATGCATAACTGAACTGCACGAGATACAGTTACGTATATGGAGGGATACATTTACTGTGCTAAGCCATTGCTGAGTACAAAAGGCTCGAAGAACCATTTTCAGAATATTGCCACGGTTCTACTGTTCGTATGATGCTTACAATGGTTCACAGTCTTGGTTTGTGAGGTGGTTTAATATATTCAAGAAAGTGGGAGAAGTGTAAGAACATGTTCTTGTTTAATGTCTTCACATAAAGTGTTGGGTAAGCATCTTAGAACATAATTAATATGAAAATTATTACCTTTTGAAAGCTGGATGTTGGAACAAAATATTTTATTTCCCTTTATAAAAGACGAAACATCACTTCAAAGTCTCATACAATATGAATACAACCACTCTCCTAAACATGTGAATACATTGGGAAGTGTAGTATAATAGAATCTGTGAAGCCAAATGTTGATACTCACTCGTTGCATTATTTTTTCGTATATTCGTGCGTAATTAATGAGTTTCGAACAACATTCAGTATTTTACTTTCTCACATGATATATGTGGAATAGAGAAAGTTATTAATACTGCAGCAAAAACCGAGGAATTTTCGTAAGAAAAAATTTGTATTGTAGGTCCTTGATACCTAAAATGGGGGTAATTCATTTCTCTGCACGTGTTAAATTACTTCCTCTAACATTATGTATATTCAGAATCCATTTTTCATGTGTCTTTGATACCGAAAAATTGGTGTATAGCAAAACATCTGTCCGTCTGTCTTTGTGTGAATAACTCTAGCGACTGAACAATAACCAGGATTTTTATAAAAATTGATTTTCCCGATTTTCCCGATTCATGGAGCCTCAAGGATATTTTAAAGTGTTTCCCAAATAAGGTTTCAAATTTTGGAATTATTTTTTTCAAAGGAAAAATACGAATACAAAAATGACGCGATTCCAATTTTCCTTACATTATGTGTATTTTAGTAAATTGCAAACTTAAAAAAAATCAGCGTCTTCCTTCAACTAGAATATTGAAGATAGAGATTTTTTATTCATGAAATATATTCTTTGAAAATAGATTGTGAAATGAGGTCATGTTCAAAGTTTTGCAAATAATGTTTTCTGATTATTTTGCTAAAAGTCAAGGCAATAAAAAGTTTCCCTTAAAAACATGGCTCCAATTTTTTCTTTAACCTTTTTTGCGGATAGAACTAACTACATTGAATTACATGAGATAAGCCCATGTGGATAAATTCTTTTAATTTTTCAAAAATACTTTAATGTTTCTTCACAATGTAAGCGCATTATAAACAAAGTAGGTGTAAATTACAAAGACGAACGGCATCAACAATGGGGAATGTAAAGGAATTATATGGCGATTTATAAATAATGAGAACGTAATGGAAGAAGTCTGACTAATAGGCAGGAACGTAGTGGAATTTGTGGCGAGAATAATATCAAATGTATACGTAAAACATTTCCGTAGGTATTAGCTAAATTTTGTAAAAAACGCAAGAATGGATAGTTCATGGAATAACTAAATAAGATACTTAGACGGGATTAGCCTATCTGAAATGAAAATGGCATGCTAGGAAGGCGGAAGTTTGCCCGGAAAGAAGTACGAGAAACGAAAATGTGTACAGTACTATGCATCTCAGGAGACAGAAGACTAGCGTGTGTTATGAACAAGGAAGCAAAAGGGATTCCGACCTGGTGACGATCGGATGAGAGTTTCTTCTAGGTAGTGATAGCCAGATGTTTAAATTAGTCGAACTGGTGACACCATAAATATTGTAAGTTGGAAAAAGTATAAGTCTTGTGTCAAGAAGAAGATGCCATGGGTTGATGGGACTCTGCAGAAATGGAATTTAAAATGTACGTGAAAGTCGACAGCCTAGTGTGCATCAGAGTCGCGGAAAGTGAGACAAAAAGCGGCTTATTAACACGAGTATTATAAGAAGACCACGTTTTATAGTATATTTATAATAATTTTTCAATTAGGATAATAAAGGGTAAATTGCCATGCATGTAAGGGAGGAAGGAGTAAATGGGAATATTTAAATGTTTAACAGGGTTATTGTTGTTATTGTTTTGATGTCATTGTTATGGGGAGTATTATGCATGTATGTTTTTGTTTGTTTCAAGCAGAAGAGGACGAGAATACAATGTTTAATTGATTTTGAAAACAGGAAATATTACTTCTGGTGATGGTAAGGAAACTTCCCGAACCCGAATGAGTAAACAAATATTTTTTACGCAGATTTTCGTAACCGCGAATCCGTATGGGCAGTCAAGCCAACCCTCGAAAACAAATTTCTCAAGGCGGATAGACCTCCGCATATAAACAGGGTAATGACTAAAGTAAATAAATAGAGAATAATAAAATTGTTTTAGTCCCGGGAAAAAACCAATTAAAAATTTTAATTAATTTTTTCCGGCAACGTGTATAAATTATTGCATTCGTGTGTACAAGTACTTCGAGTGATATAACGTTTAAAAGACAAAACGTGTCTGTATCTACAAATGCTACAGTGCTCAAAATTCCACATTAAAAAAAAAAGAACGGCTACTAAAGTTTTTTCTGTAAACGTTTCATACAGACGATGCTAAATGCACTGCATACAATTGCATTAACGATATTTTGCTTTATTCTTTTGATATTATTACATTACACAACTATAATTTTATGAAATATATCTCAAGTCGTTAATATTTTCATTACGGACATTTTGAATACATTTCTGCACTTTTATGCACAAGTGGTTCAAATAGTATTTTAAAGTTTCTAGAAAACCCGAAACTTTTCTTTAAAAACTAGCGCCAAGTTGCGCATTTTCAGAAACGCTATTTTTTAGTACTTGCTTGTGTGAGGTATGCTGAATGATATTTCTGTAATTTCATTGCCAAGCCAAACATAAAGTATTCAGAGTGAGAAAGAAGGGATGAAAGAGCAATGGTAGGAGAGTAATATAGACAGGAGTTTCCTTTTGCCTCTTTATTGATTTTATAATTTCATTGCCTTGAAGCACTGTGGCTCTTTGTGAATACTTTTTAAGAACGCGACGAGTCGTCAATGTTCTGCAATGCGGCTTTGCTCAAAGTTTTGAACCTTCAAATCATTGTTTAAGTACCTGTATGCATCTGATTTTTCTGATGTGAAAAAAACTGCGAAATGAAAAATACTATACTCTTATTCTTGATTCACGTGATAAACATGGTAAGTGTTCCCGCTGCCATATATTTTACAATGTGTCCGTCACAACTGACAGCCTAATTAGTAACTGTACAGATTAGATCTTTAGTTGTATTACGCTGTGTCACGCAGTAAACTAACAATTAATTATGTTAATAGTTACCAATTCACGCCGTGGAAGCCTACACTCTGAATTCATGAAATTTTTAAAAGCGCTCCTGCGGCCTGGCCTTTACACTAACCTACACGACTCTGTGTTCTGCTAGTCCAACATTGTCTACCCACATTGCATGCTGTGCTCGAAGGATATCATCAAGCTGTGCTCGACAGACAAGACTTCTGATTGGCTGCAACTCCCCACCTGAATTCTTTTATTTTAATATTTATTCACTGGGGCACAGTATTGAAACAACCAATTTATGTGAAATTATAAATCGAACTTGCACTTTCATAATCCATATAGCAACAGTTAAAAAATATTTTTATAACATAACATAACATAGCATATATTTAACTATTCTACCCAGATTCCCTTGCAAGTTTATCTTATGTGAGGAAGAAGCCATCTTTCTCTCTCCTCTCTCTTTTCTATCTCCTCTCTCTCTCTCTCTGCCTCTCTCTCTCTCTCTCTCTCTCTCTCTCTGCCTCTCTCAGGTTGACCGTTGAAGTATAGCTCACACTTTGCTGTGCTCAAAACATATATGAACAGTCCAGCCAAATAGTCAAATATTAGTTTGCATGACACTTCAAGATTTTATATTGTTTATCATGTGAGTGCGTGCTATTGTAATTCATTGAGACTTTAAAGTAATTTAGCGTAACTAGTTTTTAAATGTGGGAAGCAGAGCCGCATTATCCACGTGTTTGCCAAGCTGCTCTTCAAGTAATGCAGATGTCCATTAGCATCTGGCCTGTGTGAACCTTCATTGGTACAATAAACTTGTAAACCTAAACTGCACAATGAACTTGCTAACCACCAACAAAATTATCACATTTTTTTTTCGCTACTCAACCTCACTTTAATATAATTTTATCGGCACATACTTTTGCCTGAAACAAGGCCTCAATTCTGAAAACCAAATCCACGTAATTCTCGATCAGCACTGTAACTTAACAAATGTGTTTTAAATAATGTTATTTGCTGAATTATTAGTTCATATAGTCAATTCTTAATTAATTAAATCATATGGAAGAAACAATGCGTTTAAATAATTTCAATCAGCATTCTAACTTGATACGCTGTGGCGAACGCCAACCCACCTTGTATTTATTTCACAGAGAGCAGTAATTGCCTGGACCGTCATCATTATTACGGGTCCAAACATATATTTGAAATCAATTAATTACATGTGTGCAATAATAATGATGCTATGTTCAATTTCACATTAGTTCTCGGTTTTATAGATTAATTAGTTGCCCGTCTAATCAGAATTTGTTTTATTCACTAGCGTATTGGGCATTTTTTAAATTTAATGTTGATCGAAATGCTGATATTGCATTTGAACAGCTTCTAGAACACAGTGGCGACTCGTAGTGAGAAGAAAGATTTGGGTACAACCAGGAAAGATGGTAAAAGAAATTCTTAAACTGTGCTTACCTGAACATATTTATTTTATAGCAGTTCTATTTTTCTATTTTCGCTTTAGAAAATTTCTTAGTAACTAAATACAGTTTGCCATTATGATTTTCACTTTTTTGCTGGTCTTATTAAAACTTGCTTGTAACACTGACGTGGTACTACTGAGCACGTGGGTTTCTCCCAACATAGACCGAAGTGGGAGTAGTTGGTATCTGAAGATGTGATCTAACGCATTGGAATATATTGAAACGAATTTAACCTGCGTTGGGCTGCCGAATAATGATTTATCTCTCACGTTGGGCTGTCAACGTAACCGTTTGCCTACTCTTTCTCTCTTCTCTCTATCTCTTTTATCAAACTATCCTCTCTCTATCTGATCCTTGCTGCCAAATAAATATGGGCGCCTGGCTAACAACACATATCTTTACACCTGTTAGACTTTAACCTTGCCCGTCTGCTAGCCAATTACTTACTCTGATTCCACTACTGGCGTGAATCGGTGGTTGCTTCTATACAAAAGCGACAGCATGGTACCTGTGTGTGTGCGTGCGTGCGGGTCAGCATCTATCTACTAAATTATAACGCATTGTTTCAGAATGTTTACTGACAACACAACTATGTCTTCATTTATTTTAATCTCCAAAATTATTTCTCCCTCTTTCTTTCCAAACACATTGAATAGCTAACATATGACCATCATCGTTAACCTCCGAAAACACATATACATAAGCAAATACCATTTACGTAACACAAAAATTAACAAATAAAACCAAAAGAGAAAACAACCTATCATTCACCCTGAAATTAAAAGTGCAAATATCATACATACTGAATGCGCATTCTGTATACTATCTATGAATTTACTTTCATGCTAATTAACAGCACTTGATCTTCCTTAAAACCCCCGTAATTCACGATCGTGGTCGACTCCGGACGTATCACTTGGCACCATCTTCAGCAGCCACACAATCCGCGAAACATGCGTGGTTTGTCACAACATAAACATCGCACATTTACAATTGGCACATCGTCACTGTTCGTTATTTAAAATTCTATTGGGCGGATACTTCGCGTCATTATTTAAACAAAAGAATAAAAAAATAATTTAATCTGCAATTGTTCCAAAATTCCTTCGGTCTAGCGCCATCCTCCTTCTTCTTTCTCATTCTTGCATAGCGATTTTATATTCTTGACTCGAAGAAAAGCGCATCATCTTCTCGCTGCCGTAAATAAATGGACTAAAAAGTATTTCTTATTTAGTTTTTTTTACTGTATTATGTCCCGTTGCTGGTTCCACATAGTATCTTAAAGTTTCCTGATCATTGTGACACCGTCTAAATATTTTCTAACGCCTTATTTCATTAAATATCAAAATTTATACTTGATCGCATTCTTGTAACGTCATCGCCCCGTGACGCTTGTTTTCCATAATCTTTATATTAAAACGTTTAATGTTAAATATTCAATTCACCTTCTCGGCGTCCCCCAAAATCAGAATCAGTTTCAAAATTTTCCCTTAGTACTTTTACCAAGTCTCAGCCTGATCCTTTCAGTCATTCATTTTATATTTACAAAAAACGGTATTTGTCTTTGACTTTGGCTCACCAATAATGACGTCCATGTTTACTTCATCGAACAGTACTGTATGATTACGAATATTTCTCAAATTAACTGAACCCCTGGCTCGAGTTTGACGATTTTTGTTTCAAATGATTTCTAAAATTGCACTTTAACAATTGTTTATGTCCGGTTTTCTTCTCTTTCGCGCATTTAATTAATTTCAAAGAATTGTTCGTGCGCGGTACTGCCGTCATCTGTTTCTTGGGTATAAATATTATTATCCTAATGAAAAAAACTGTAATTACCGAATACCGTTGACTTGTTACTCGTAAATCATTACAATAGTCTCGTTCTTTGCTCGGTATTGGAGCTCAGAACGAATGTATCACGATGAAGCAAAGCACGTACGAGATTGCGGCTAAATTATGCCTACTCCCCAGCAGTTTTTTTTATCTCATTTTCTCAACTCATTCAAGGAGGAATACCCTGACGATGTATCAGGATTTGTTATTCTGAAAACTAACGGACGTGTTCTCAAAACTTCAAACTCTTATTTACGCATATATTATATCGCAAAAATATTTCATTAAAATGATAACAATCTATTAACATTACATATATTAAGGGGAACGTTTTGGCACAGCACTGGCCACCAAAATTGTTACGACCTACAAAAATGTCAATTCATTTGGCCTTCTTATCATTGACAATGGTATGGCGAAATAAAATTATTTGTTAAACAATTTTTGCAGGGAATTATAAATATTTTATTTATTTTTAGACATATGAATGACGGAACGCGTGACTCTATGGCATAAAGAAAGAATTACGGCTGCTGGAAGTGCCAACTTCAACCTGTTCATATCACTCAATGTCTGAAATTGGCAAGGGCGAGCTTCAGGGAAATGGAAACCAGTTCGACGCCACCATTTGATTCCTCTCTTTAAATGTACTCTTCATACAATAATTTTAACTTTCACATCATCTTGTTGATTCGTTGATTATTGAAACATTAAATGTATAAATGCCAAAAGAAAACAACATTCGTATGACTTTCTTATTGAATATTTTATCGTACCTTTATTTGAGGATCTTTGAGCTCATCGATTAGGGAGAGAGTACCGGACACCCTGTATATTCTTCTCAGTGAAGCGTATGATCGAATGCTCGTTCTGCAATGCAACACAATGGCGGTTGCTAAGCAACTTTGAAATTCAACCTCTGGACTGTGCATTGTAGCCTGTCTTCTTTGCTTGTGAAGTTGTGTCTACGCCACGACTATCATGGGAAGCGAGGCGGTCGTGCCTGGCCCAACACCACTCTGTCCAGTGCCGTCGATGGCTATAAATTAAGGTAGCCGTCTACCTGAGAAAAAAACTAGAATTTTGGGTATATTTTTCCCTTATACATTTGATTTTTTAAAATGTTTTTAGAGGTCAAAAATTGACATGTTTTGATAATTCTTTTTTTTTTCATTAATTACAATTTAATATTCTAGTAAATGAACTAGAATAGTAAAGGTACTGTAAACTAAAGAGTCAGGAGTTGATTATTTGTCAAAAACCAATTGGTTATAAATTTATTCTGGTAATTTCAGTTCATAAAATTGAAGCATTTAGTGACAGATTAACTATTAAAGTTCAAAAACTAAGAAACGTGGTAAGAAACGGTTTTAAGCATTTCAAAGAGAAGAAAACAGCATACGGCGCAATGAAAATTGAAAAACACGAAATTTTATGATTTTTCATCATTATCCGGTAGACAGCTATCTTAAGTCGGTGTAAGCGTCAGTGGAACCCAATAACAATCGCACATCAACAGTGTACTCTAGCGTAGTTTCTTCCTCCATCAAGGTTTAGGTAAAATATTACTCTTTCATCTTTTAGGACATGTATTATTAGAACCTTTCTGAATGCCGACCTGGATGGCCGAGGTGGCGAAGGCCTCATTCATAATGCAAACAAACGTAACGTAGCCACAAAACGTAGAAATGAGTTATTAAGCTAGCCATTCACAATACCTTCACGTACCCGTAGATGTAAATCCGTAAACGTAAAGCGTTCAATAGCACCAAGTTCTTACGTTAAGTTTATTTCGGAAATATACCGAAGGCCAATCAGAGAACAGCATGAAAGAAACAAAATGATTGTGGGAATTCTGATTTGGTGTTGTTGACGTTCTTATAAGAAGAAATAAAAGAGGTCATCTTCGTCATGTTATAAGAAGAAATAAAAGAGGTCATCTAATATGATGACGAAGATGACCTCTTTTATTTCTTCTTAACAAAATGATTTACTTCACACTGTGTTCAGGTAGTTTGTGCTTATACCATTTCATTAGTGTTATGTACCGAACTAGTTGCCGAACAGTTTTGATGCGAATAGTGAATTAAAAGTAAGAATTTAGGACATTCTTCTTGTGACATGAGCTTGACGTGGCGAATAAAATAATTTACATTCGAAGAATTATTCGTGAATTTGATACAAAAGAATCCTTGTTTATTAAACAAAGGAAATGCGAGAACCAATACAACAGCTACTCGCATTTATATAAAAAGACAAATCGTTAGAAAAATCAAAGAAAGAGATAGAAACCATGGTGAAAAGATCTCTCCATCATGCTAGAAACGAATCGATCAAGCTTCAATACGTTGAAATCTGATTGGTTACTTGGAAACCTAAACGTTCCAACTTACGTTCGTCATTGTGAATGCTTGTTTTTACGTGTACATTTTACTGCTAAGTTTACGGCATTACGTTACATTTAAGTTTGCATTGTGTATGAAGCCTATGAGCGTGTAACGACTGGATCCGTTGGGAAATGGGTTCGATTCCCGGTTTCGGCATGGTTTTTGTCTCTCATGTGTGTGTGTTGTCGCTGAGGTTCTCGCGTTCTTCTGATCCCAGATCAGAGAAGCCCGCAAGTGTGTTGGTGTTTTGTGTATGGTTGAAATGCGTCCCATCGGGATGTAATGCTGTCAGCAGTATGAAAGCCCTAGAGGGAAAAAAACTTTCTTAACTCTTAGCGGTTGTTCCGTCTTTCAACATTTATCGAATGTTTACAAAAATTCGAAACCGTCGTCATGCGTAATCACTTCATGGAAAGTCCGGCGTTTCCTTACAGGCATACCTGCCCAGAGATATGATGTAATCATGTTAACGTAGAGGACGGTTGTACAATCGGAGCAAACAGTGATTGTTGAACTTATTAAAAATAAGGCGTCACTTCTGTCCCTGCTGAAATAACTGCAAGTATGGAAAATTTTTAAAATATATATTCCCTTGCCGTACCTCAAATATAGAAAATTTTTGAAGACAAACATGCAGAAAAAGTTAGTAATTAAGTGAGAAATAAAGTTTCAAGATGGCGACTCACTGGTGGCGCTGACGGAGGGCTCGTTTTCCGCCGCTGGCAAACGCTGCTGGCCTTGCACCCCGAAGCGGCCGCTCTCTGCAACACAGACACAATGCGTTAGCACACACGTCAGAACTCTTGATTTTGAATATCACAAATTACCAGGCCTTTGGTTTATTAATTTTCTTTTTGTTCAGTTGAATTTTTAGATTGCAAAACACATTTTATGTTCTAGCTGCCGATTTCGCGGTAGAGGCAAATTTAATGCTGCGCGAAAAAACGGCGAATTTACGGCAGAAAAATTTTATTACAGGATCCTGATAACAAAAAAGTGGATAAATCCCGTTGCTAAATTAAAAAATTCTCTAACAAGTAGTGTAGTCAGAATCCATGTTCGACGGGTCCTTGGAATTGAATGAAGGCAAAACGTCAATCTGTTCGGCTGTGAACAACGCTAGCGGCTAAGCCCTTCAGCCAATTTCCTCCATAATTGATATTACGCAATCAATCTGGTTGTTGTCACGATCCCTTGAATTTGAAACTGATATTTTAATTTTTTTGGGGGGGGGTACTTTACATGAAGCCCTTGGGCAATTTTAAAAATTTTCAAAAAATGGCTCCGCCGTTTTTGATTAAACTTTGTTATTGGATAGTGTGTCGTTTAAGACGATGGAGGTCTCCCGATCATTGAAAATCCTGATTTCTTTTGTAAATTGCAGAAGTTAAATTTTTTTAGCTGTCTTTCCAATAAAATATTAAAGATAAAGATTTTACCCTTTAATGAAATCCGTTCCTTAAAAATTAATTTTGAAATAAGGTCATGTACAATTTTTAAAAAATTTGAGTTTTACAAAAAACGATGACTGAGATGTAATTCGGAGAAAAATTGCGGTATGAATAGTTTATTATAATTATAGTTTATTTTGTGAGCATTACTAAGGACGTGAAAGTGTGTGCTATTTAGCATCACTAGTTTGAATTTAGCATGCGTCCAAATGAATTAAATTACTCGCCAAAATCACGTACGAGCATCGTGAACATGTCGCTTAGTTATTGATTAGTGATTTTGGGTGCGTCAACTGCTAAGGTTTATTCATCCCGTAAATGTAGTGCATATTTTTATCGCGTCAGGTGGTGGTGAGTTGCTTTGTGTAATTATTAAATATATGTTATTTCTTCTAAATTGTTTACCAGAACCAAAATCCTCCTTGCACCAACGACTTTAACCTGAACCAGAGTCACTCTGACAAGAATCAAATCCCTTCTTTTCCGGCTCCCGTAACCCTAAAACAGTAATGTAGTAATGCAACCTCTCAAACTTTAACTTTTCTGTTTTCCTTCCTCCCTCATCGCCAAAACAATGGTATTGTTCATAGAGGTTCCCAGAGAGGATGCCATCACACAGTAGTATGTATTGTTAAATAAGTTTTAAGCGCAGATTAAACGCGAGTCTTTGGGCCTGTTTGTGTTTCCTTCTGTTGTGTGGTACTTTTATTTCTCTACAAACCGGCAAAGGTGGACCAGAGCATCAACTGTGACTGCAGTACTTCTGACCGAAGGTCATGAGATTTGAGTCCCGACGGTGGCAAGATTTTTGACACTAGCTTTTGATGTCAACAGTAGTTTGAAGGAGAATGCTAGCGGACCGCTGCTCCAATGAATGAACCGAGGAGACTGTGCCGAAGGTTTACAGTGCGCAGGCAATACTCGTTTCCGCCGAGGAGGGGAGTTATTTAGTTTAAATTATTTGATTCTGGATTCTATTTCAGTATGTTGTAACTACATCCACATAAAATTGTGTAAAGAATTGCCTCTAAACACTGGACACAACAGTTTTTTACATGATAGATTCTCGTATACACTGTGGTGAATTTCTTGTGAGGCAAAGTAGGCAGCTCCTAAAACTTTGGTCGCTCTTACTTCACTTCAAATAAGCAAATTCTATGGCATCGAACCACAAAAACAGTGGCGACACGTGACATATATTAGGGGCGGAGGGAAGCAGTGCATGCTAGTGTGTACTCAAATTTTAAAATTAAAAATATCATTCAATAATAATGTCACAAAAATAATGGTTATGAATAATATACATTTCAATTCAAATAAGACAATTTAAATGTAAAATTTTAACAAAATTTACAAGAGATACAACACATATTCTTATTTTTCTTTTACAGCATTGGTGCAGTTTGTTTAAATCACAATAGAGACCTGTTCTAAGAGTAAAGGCTAAAAACACAGTATCCAGAAATTGCTAAACGAGATTTAGATTTTTCTACAGGAAAACGAAGGCATGGTCAACAATATAACTTACTAATTTTAGCGCATCCGGTCAACAATATAACTTACTAATTTTAGCGCATCCTGTCACCCACAAAATTTTCCCATTGAAATAGTCTCACAAACTGCTCCTACCTATATTCTTGTAGCAAGTTTGATATGGCTACCCTTAGTTTACCATCTTTATTTTTTCACAGACACTTCTACTGTGAAATCGCCGAATCAGAAAGTTTCAATTATACAACCATATTCCACAGACACTTGATACATATCTCGAACTACCTATTAACAAAAAACAAACAAACACATAAACTCTCCAGCACGAAATCCACCAAAACGAGTTATTATTTCCTAACTCAGAATTTTGTCACTAGACAACAGGGCATTGCGGCAGGCACTAATTTGTGCTGGGCTCCACTAGTTTGCATACGAATTAATTGGAGCCGTATGGCGTCTGAAGGCTTTAGTCTATCCGGTTCTCATTATCACGGAACCAAATAGCAGGAATTAACATCTCGCTAAAATTTAAAACCTTTATTCTCTTTTATGTTTATGTAAACTTAATATAAAGTTGGAATGGAAGCAATACTTAATACTTTAAAATTGCAATTTACCTACAAGATTTAACAATCCAGTATTTCATTTCTTGCACACTTATTTAACATTAACACAGTGGAGTGTTCTTGGTTCGGTATTTTTAACAATTTCTTTAGTTTAACTTATGACAAATAGTAGTGGTTGCGAAGAAGGAAACTTAAAAAAGTATTATTAAACATTGGCTACCAAATAATATGTAGTACTGCATATCTATCAGTTTACGGCATATAATTTACATGCACGTGGAACTGACACCCATTTCCACTTTGATGTCGTTCATTACAACAGAATACTTCGCAACATTTTGGCATTTTCCTTGATAGAGACGATTTTAAGCATCACTAAAAACATATTTAACTCCGTGAGAAAGTGTGTAGATGTTCACCGCAGTCAACCTAACGAAACAATTTTTCAACACACCAAGGAATTGCAGCTGCACATCGAGTTATAATGTTGAGATCACTGGTCACTGCAGCCTTTCTTTTCCTTTAACAGAGCACGCTTCAGCGTATCCGAATCCTTTGCTTAGACGAGTGAACTTATAAGTTACAGCCCTATGCTCCATGAAAGGAGAGACAGCGTTGCTTGCGGCGCGCCCGGCGCTGCTAGTGGTGACTGTAGCGCCTCTGACCGGGAGGTCCTAGGTTCGAGTCCTGACGGCGGTAGCATTTTCGACGCTAGCTTTTCAGCTAGGTTGAATTCAGTCGCTGTCTGGAGAAGAATTCTAGCGGCCGGCTGCCCTGGTCGGTAGTTTTCCGTGGTTTCTCCGATCAACACCAGGCGAATGCTGAAGCAGTACACTAACAAACGGGCCACGGACCGCGTGCGATCTGTCCTTCCCCTTCCTTGTCCCATCCTCATCCCTTACACACTCACTTACACTAACATGCACTACACTACCACATATATGCCGGGAAATCGGTCGAGAGTTTAGAGTTTGTCCCGGCTGGGGTGGTGCCCCGCTGGTGGGAGAGTCCTGGTTAGGGGGAAACCCCACTAGCCGACGGTGGGTCGGTGCCGGATCTCGTCATCCAGCGAGGGGAAAATGACCGCCATCTCCCGAGAAAAAACATACACTACACTAACGGGACTAATGACCGAAGCCGTTGACGCGCCCGGAAACACAAAAAATCAATCAATTAATCTAGTGGTGACTTGGGTACTCTACTAATAGAGAAATGTTCGTTCAAATGGAAGCAGAGGGCTTCACTTCTTGCATACATGGCAGGCTGGAATCATTAAACAATATTCACAATATGTAACAGTAAACGTAGGGCAAGCAGTGCTTGAGTTGCTTGCTCTAAAGCGTCGCCAGTGTACACAAAGGTGGTAGACAGATTCTTTTAAAAAATAATAGATTATTGGAATTTCTCACACGAAATTGAAACCGAGGTTTTTTCATCCTTTATATGATAGAAGTCGTACAGTGTGAGTTGTGCCAAAACCGTAGGTTATTACTAATAACGCTAATTGTCCGTTTGTTAGTTGGCATTGAGTCGTTGGTGCAGTGTTATCTATTTTACATAGTTTTCGGAAAGAGATACCAACTTCAATGATTTGAAATTCGCTTCTCGAATTGTAGCACGTCCACTGTTAAAAGTGACGATTCATGGAAAGCTAATTTTCCTGAAATTGAAACTTAGTTTCAGTAAATTATGTGTAAATTTCATCTCACCGTGTGGAACGCTTGGAATATGAGCCCTGAGCTTCCTCATGGCGAATCTGGCCCATAATTTCCAATGCCTCTTTTCGACCTCTGATTGTGTTCAGAAAGGACTGTCTCCACTACCAGACAGATTCATTGTAAAAGTAAGGGCTCTGAAAATCAAGCAATTTCTCTACCCGTCTTGATCTAGTGAAAACGTTATGACAGCTTCTTCTATGACATAAATAGTGCGTGTCATTTTCACATTTAGATTGATCGTGAATGTATTGTTTTGGTTAAGATCAGAGCTACGATCATGTTGATCACATGTATATACAAATATCAATCAGTGAGTATTGAGAAGAAAATATTTGAAATGGAGATTATTATACATTAGGACAGTTTTATGAACGATGTGAATCTCCGAAAACCACGCCAGTAAACTATGCAACAGTTAGTCAATAATATAGAAATCGAACCATGGTTTAGTTGCCGATGGTCAATACAAAGGATTGGACACGTTCGCAATAAAATATATGAACCATTTTTACAAAATAAGAAAAATGCATTGACGATATATACGGGGTTTAAATAGTTGCTGTCATTGTAACGCAACTTACATACCAGGAGATGAAATCCCACGAACTCTCAGATTTTAACAAATTAAGTTATGTGGGTGAAATACTGTGAGAAATACCCTCCGCGAAAATATTTTGATCATTAAATATTAATTCGTATATCAGTCACGATGAAAATTATAAAACAATGTTTTCCCGATTATACAGAAACGCGTCTGTTTTCAAACAGAGTAATTGAACCGCTCTTAATGCTCATAATGGGTAAAGGATTTGAAAGTAATTATACCAGATAAAGTTGGTATTTTATTGTTAAAAAATACATTAATAGAGTAGTATTGAACATAATCAACTAGAAATATAATTCTGTTACAAGATTATTTAGTATATGAATTAATACGCAATGTAATTAGCGGATAAGCGAACATTTAAACGCAACTGAAAAAAGGCCTTTGAATATCGCATTAAATATTTTGGTCGGAATGCAAACCGTTTGTACCCACAGCAGGTACGAGTATTACATCGCGCAATGTATTTTATTGGGATTATATAAACGTGCGTCGCTTGGATGCAAATTACTCAGTTCATTATAGAGGCTCAGAATTTCTCTGCTTCTGTAAATGATAAAATGTTTAGTCCTCTACTCCCGTCAAGGGCGCCTTTAGCGCTAGTGGTCAGGCGTATCGCGCATCGTCAGGCTCGCTGTTCTCGATCGAGTTCACAGATCTGCCGCTAGGGGGATTGCGGCGTGGTGGCGCCGCGAGGCGGAGCTTTTGTGAACTGCTAGCCCGCGCACTTTGCGCGGTCGATTTGAGCGGACGCAAGAGACGACACAATCACGAAATTAAAATTGTGTTCTATTCACTACAACGTCAAAAGTAGGTGAGTTAAAATAAAATTACATTATGGAATCATGCACTTAATGAGAAAATAACACTGTGATTTATTGAAAATTGTTTTATTGAGATATTTCAGGAGTATTTTAATTTGAATAGGAAGTTGTTCATGTTTGAAAATGCACACAAACAACAAGCAGTGTTTAATCGTTGACACGTCGCGAAGAGCATAATTTATTATCTCAAAATGCTGTTTTTTGGAACAATGACTTTTGAAAACAGGAAACAAGTGGAGGATTGCACTGTGAGAACAATAATAAATAGATATGAAGAAGAATAAGAAAAGACAGAAATCAAAAGGGAACATTCCTGCAAAACTTAAAAATCTTTATTAAACTGAAATTAAATATAATGTGACGTATGTTTTTTAGTTATTATTTATTTGGTAATTTTAGTACAAGTCTCATTTTAGTTTGAGTAGTTAATTATTTCGATATTTATACGGTAATAAAGAAGAGTAGGTACTTTAGAAAACCACTAAATTTCTTAGGTATTCTCATAGCTCATAAATAATTTAAACTAATGTGAATTATTTACAATTAATTAACATTTACCTATTTTGGAGACATGGGATTCACATTTTCATGAACATTTCTCAAAAGGCGAATATAAAAATGTGCTTTCATGTTGTAATATGAAAGAAAGAATCTGTTTATTCACGATGTAACATTTATTTAATATCAGAAGATATATTATTTCCGTCACCTTTCCCACATAAACCAGTTTGATATTTTTCTTAATGCTCATTGGATTGTGTCTAATACATATTCCTGCATTTGAATTTATTCATTAAAGACGATGCTCTTGTTAGTGTTTAAATGTAAGATAAGTGTACTGATATATTTTAACAAATGGCTAGGAGAACCTTCTGTTACACCGTATATAATATTGAATCCAAACAGAACATATGCTGATACTTTTTTATGCATGGATGATATATCGACTTTATTTTACACCCAGTAAAAAGTACTTTACAAACACCTATCGAGAATAGTATTCCCAGCCTGTTCACATGACTAGTATCGGTATCCAGTGAGCCAACTTCATTTGAGCTTTTAGGGCGTCAAGCTGAGACCTCCTGAGAGTGGCAATTAAGGATATATGAACATTCATAGCGCTTTAGACTTTGTCGCCACGAACGTGTGTCCGAGTCACGTGTCACACAATATTTGCTTTTACTGCGCCTTGTACACGCAACTTATTATATTTTTTACGTTTTGTAATTACGCGTGTCGCGTCTATTCTTAGCGCGCTTCATTTTGCTCCTCATGTTTACAGACCGCGATATGGCGCAACAAACCGTCGTTTAACCTACCAGTGCACACGAGTGTCGCGTACAAACCTAATATTTCCCGCTGTGCATGTAAAACTCCGCTAGCCGGATTACGTCTCCTGAATCCCGCGACTCGGCGAGCGCGCCGCCATAAAGGTTGGGGCCGTTTTGAAAACACGTCATAGACACTAAAGGGAGCCCGTTTGCCGGATACGACTCCCGTGGGACGGCCAATCGGCGATTTTACTGCAGCCAGCGCTTGCGTGAAGCGGAGGACTTAAAGCGGCCGTCCCGAGTCAGCGAGGGCGTGGGGGGCGAGGAGGGGGCGAGGAGGGGCGAGGAGGGGGCGAGGAGGGGGCGAGGAGGGGGCGAGGAGGGGGCGAGGAGGGGGCGAGGAGGGGGCGAGGAGGGGGCGAGGAGGGGGCGAGGAGGGGGCGAGGAGGGGCGAGGAGGGGCGAGGGGGGCGAGGGGGCGAGGAGGTGGTGTGCTACAAAGATAATGTGTATAGTAAGGGCAGTAACAGTGGAGATGAACTGCGTCAGTCATCGCAACTTTTTAATGATGTCAATGTGCTAAACTCAGGTAGTGGAAACTCACACATTGCCTTTCAATACGAAGAGTATACTTGGGCATATCCAAATTTTGCGTCCCGTGCACATATGATGCTAATATTCGTTGCTGGACTACTATAATTGCTGCCGGAGTCCGATCGAAAATATTTATTGCTTCTTTCCCTCTTACTATACCTAATATAAATCTACTTATCGAATTCTAATTACGCTATTCGAATTCTAACTAAATCTACTCGTACATCTATTTAAATCGTATTTACATTTTTTTAAATTATTGGAAATTAATCAATGATTTCCATGGCTGAGTGGTTTTATATTTTTCCTGATATTTGAGTAGAGTTTTGTACATTAAAATGTTTCTACACAATCGGTGAAAACCGTTCTTAGCACTTATTAAAAGAAGAATGCAAATAAAGTAAATTCCTGTGATCTGCTAAAGGGATGAAGATAATCACATGATACTGAAATTATTTACTGAAAGTACTTGAAAGAGTAATGTTTTATATGTTTCTTGCCACGACAAAGCGAGAAGGCACAAATCAATTCAGTATTAAAAATGATGTCTGTTGTCTTTTTAAAATTAGATAATCTTCTTAAGCCACATAGTGAATCATTGAATATTTGATTCAAGTCACAATATCACCACATCTGCAGACCCTTTAAAAAAGAACTGTATCCGCATATGTAAGTACCCATTCTCTTGTAAATATTAAATTGCATGTTGTTAATAATAATCTGTATAATAAAATATATTTCTTGAGAAAGCAGAACAAAATTCTGATAAAATCGTGTATATTTTATCCTCCCTTGTACTTCGTCTTTCACCTTTCTATCGTTGAATACCCCAGCTCCCAGCTCTCCCAACCACCCACTTTTCATGCTTTTCGTCCTCTCATCCTTCTCCTTTTACTATTCTATGTCATCAGTATCTTTCGTTATTTCGTCCTCTTGCAGCGTCTGTGACCGGGATTTCCTAGGTTCGAGTCCTGACGGCGGCAGGATTTTCGACACTAGCTTTTCAGCTAGATCGAATTCAGTCGCTGTCTGGAAGAGAATCCTAGCAGCCAGCTGCTTTCATCGGTAGTTTTCCGTGGTTTCTCCGATCAACACCAGACGAATGCCGGAACAGTACCCTACCAAACGGGCCATGGGCCGCGCACGATCTTTCCTTCCTCTTCCTTGTCCTATCCTCTCCCCTTCCACACTTACACTAACATGCACTACACTACCACCTATCCCGGAGTGACCGGTTGGGAGCTTAGACGCTGTCCCGGCTGGGGCTGTGCCCTGCTGGCGGGAGAGTCGTGGTTAGAGGGAAACCCCTTTAGCCGACGGTAGGTCGCCGCCGGATCTCACCATCCAGCGGGGGAAGATCACCGCCATCTCCCGACAAAAAAGCATGCATTACACTAACGGGCCCATTAACCGAAGCAGTTGACGCGCCCGGAAACACGATAAAATCAATCACTCTATCTATACCTGTCCTCTGCTTGGGAGCGGCGCGGACCGCTAGGGGCGGACGTACCTGCAACGACCGCGGTGCCGGGTCCGACGGCGGCGGGCTGCGCGGCGGGCCCATCCCCGGGCTCGGCCGGCTGGAACTGGAAGGAGGCCTTGAAGCCCTGGCCGGGCCACGCCGAGTTGGCCACGAACTCCACGAAGAGGTCGGGCCCCGTGGACAGCACCTCGCGCTCGGCGCCCTCGTTGCACAGCACGGCGATGGAGGGCGCGGCCGGCCCGCGGCCGTCGTGCACCTTGATGACGTCGGCGCGGTTCAGGCAGCTGCAACACCGGGCACGGCGCGCTCAGCGGGGGCGGAACATAAGTAAGGCAAAGCGAGGAAGAATTCAAATACTAAAGTACTTTTCAGCGATAGTTTATGCTCATCCACTGCACTCGTTTTGTCACCTAGTGATATTTTTAGCCAGTTGGAAATATGGATGAATAATTACATTTGACACATAAAAAAAATTCAAAATACTTTTCATCGGTAGTTTATGCTCATCCACTACACACGTTTTGTCACCTAGTGATATGTTTAGTCCAGTTGGAAATATGGATGAAAAATTACATGTGTCACATTTTTGCTTTTAATGTTTCACAATCAGAGAGAAGGTGAAATATTAATATTTTCGACCGCAATTCACTATCACTTTTTAATAATATTTGCAGAGCACTGAGCAGCAATAATATATATATGAACAGTTATGATGTTGTTTACAGTGTAAACATCACAAATATATTTGCAAAAGGTAGTTACATATTGTGATGGTAGATAATAGTTTTTTAGCAGGAAATTGTTTAAAAATATCGAAATGCGTTCAGAAATTAAAGACGATGTGATATTAATATAAATCGTTTGTTGTAAGATGTAATTTTTTAAACGTTTTTCTCTACATATATATTTCGAGAAAGAATCTCCTAAAGCGTTGGATTTGATTTATATGGCCCGGGGATGCATCCCTGTGTCACTAAGAAAACAGATCGAGACCGTTCACAATCTCGCAATCCTCTTTTTTTCTCAATGAACGAAGTGCTCTCAGAGAAAGCGAACAACTTCAAAGTAAATCGCGCAAAGTTATCACATACGGGAGACCGAGTGCAGAGATAAAGTGTCGAGATATTTTCATTCATATAACACGCTTTCATCACCGCCCCGCTCGACTTTGTCGCTTCACGCTAAAACATTGAAAGCGACGTCGAGGAAAATGAAAAAAAATACGGCGGAGGTTAAAGACGATCACTTTTCGCGTACATCCCCTTTTCTGACGTAGCGCGCCAGGTACACGCTCGCAAAACACTTAAAAGAGATTATGAGCCAAGGGAGCGGAGATTGCGTGGGAGTCGGAGGCACATGTAGGGACCGCAATGCTCTGTTGCTGGTGTTTTTACCGCCGCGCGTTTAAATGTCAACCGGCGCGCCTGTCTGGCGCCTTTGCGTCAAATTACACAGAGTAGTGGGCGGAGACGTGTATTCTAGCGGGCGTGCTGCCCCCTCTCCTCTTCCCTGTGTCCGCTCCCTGCTGTCGCCTCCCTCGTTAAAACCCTCGCGCTGCTCTCTCGTATGAGGCGCACCTCCGACCGTGCATTTCACAGGCAATCTCACTGTCATCCCACCGGGAGAAGGGGCTCAGGGCATCAACAGATGTCATTGCAATGTCATTGACTAGTCGATTCTAGGTTCGACCGGTAGCGGTAGCTCAGTGCATCAACTGATGTCACAGCAGCGCTTCTGTCCGGGAGGTCTTAGGTTCGAGTCCTAATGGTGGCAGGATTTTCGACACTACCTTTTCAGCTAGGTCGAATTCAGTCGCTGTCTGGAGGAGAATTCTAGCCACCGGCTGCTCTGATCGGTAGTTTTCCGTGGTTTCTCCGATCAACGCCAGGCGAATGCCGGAGTAGTACCCTACCACGAACCGCGCGCGATCTGTCCTTCCTCTTCCTTGTCCTATTCTGTCCTCTTACATACACACACTTACACTAACATGCACTACACTCCCACATATTCCGGGAAAACCTGTCGGGAGCTTAGAGCTTGTCCCGACTGGGTCGGTGCCCCGCTGATGGGAGAGTCCTGGTTAGGGGGAAATCCCACTAGCCGACGGTAGGTCGGCGCCGGATCTCGCCATCCATCGAGTCCCGACGATGCACAGTGGGGCAAGAGGGCCTCATTTCTGGCATTAATTCGAGTAACACCTATAACCCATAGTATTGCATATCACTGTAAAGAGAAATTCATGTTGAAAGAAATGGTGTAACTCCCAATTCGATACCTCTTCATCTGACAAAAAAATAGTCGATTTTCTAGGAATACGCATTGTAAATAAAAACAACAAATAACGTTACATTACGTTTTATTGAAGGGGGAGCAAAAAATGAAAGGTTTTACTAATTACATAAATTAAAGTCAAATATAAATATAGTGAAGTTATATTAAATCATTAAAAAATCATCATCATTGCTATCAATAGTATGAACTGTGTCATCGCAATCATCATCCGCGCGGGCCTCATAATTTTCAGAATGAACAATGTGTTCGGGTGGATGAACCAATAGTTCCTGAGCTTCTTTTAGGAGGCTTTGCACATTTTTCGTAGGTAATTTTCTCTTGTTGGTGATAAGTGGATTTGATCTTAAGAGCAGTAAATTTAAAACATCACTATTAGTTTTTTCACGGGAACGTTTTCGGAGAAGTGCTCTCTGTTTTTCTTAAAATCTTTGTTGAGTGCTTCTTGAGCTTCCCCTGTTAATTGTCCAATTGGAGGCAAAGCTGACGAGACAGTATCAGGTCCATGAATAAAATACTTGTGGAGTGTAGGTGACATGTTGTACCATGGATATTTTTAACAAAATACCGAGCCGTGTTCTGAGCAAAAGCCCGTAACTTTTCAACATGAATTTCACTGCCACTTGATACGACAATCATAATTATTGCATCATTTTAATTAAATGTACATCAATGCGTGTAATTTCAGCAGATAGTTCAAGGTTTTGAAAGAACCGTCGAGCTGTATTTCTGGTATTTGTATTACCGGATCCTGGTTTTGGCTGATCCACAATCAAACTACTGCGTTCTCGAATCTCTCTCTCTCTCTCTGAATACGAGCTTTATTTTCAGCCACAGTGTTTTTAGCATTCCCTCGCGCTTGCCACGTCTTAATAGGCAACTTATAAGCCAAATGCAATAGGCACTCAAACATGCGTATCAACCTATGTAGTATTGACAAACCGTGAACCACACTTTGTTCTTGTCTTCAGTTTTTCAGTCAAGAAATCAAATTTTTGTCTGTTTCTCTCTCATTAGAGCTCCACATAATATCCAAAAGTTCTTTTCTCTTGATATGAACAGTATTCGAACTCTTGCCTGCCAAAAAAAAAATTACTCACATAGTACACAATTCATTTCCGGTATTTTACGTGCAGACACGTCCGTAAAAAATCATTCCGGTGAAGAAAGTAGCAAAAAGTAGCAAGAAAAAACAGTTGTATAATATATTTGGAACATTACTGAATAGCGAGAAACAAAGATCAAGGCTTGATCACCTTTGATACATAATTAAAAAGTTGTGTGTTTCACAAAATAAGACGTACGTTTTAAATGTTAAAAGCTATTTCTTTGTAGTTTTATTTCTATTAATATTAAGTCCTAGATTTTGTGTTTGTCACATGCTAAATAACATTAAATACCTGAACTTGAAGCTTCCATTGCAAAAAGTTGGTTTTCTTCACACACACTGACTGAAAAACACCACGAACCTAGAGATAAATTCTCACTAATGAAAAGCACGTCCGACCGTCACTACAACACTGCATTAACTGAAAGCTCTACGGTGGAGACGGACAGCCCAAGCGGTGTGACATGCTAGGACATATTCGTCCAGGTTCTCCTTTGCACGAAACCATAAGAAATTTGCACCCTAAATAATTTTGGTTTTTTTAATTTCTGCCAGGTTTTGCTGTCATTTGCCCCATAGTGCGATGGCAGGATTTTCTACAGTAGTTAGATTGATAGGTCGAATCGACAGCGCTTCAGTCGCCGTCTGGCGGAGCATTATAGCGGCCGACTGCTCTGATCAGTAGTTTTTGGTGGTTTGTTTTCGATCAATACCAGGCGAATGCCCGAGAAGACCGTAAGAAACAAGCCACGAACCGAGGACAATTTCGGTTCACTTACATGCACTACACTACCACAAACGGTCGGAAAACTGTCGAAAGCTTAGAACATGTCCCGGCTGGGCTTGAGTTCCGCTAGTGGGTGGTACCTGGTTGAGGAAATCCCCGTTAGGCGATGGTATGTCGGCACCACGTCCCCAGAAAAAAAATCGTGCATCTCTTAAGAGGCTAATGATCTTGGGAGTTAACACACCCGGAATCACGAATTAATCAATCAATCACTGTCACTCACCCAACTTCCTGCCAAATTTTTTTTTTCTTTCCATGCTCTCGCTCTTTCCCAATCTCTATTTTTGCTCTTTCTCACATATTCTTTCTTTTATTCTGTCACCAATTCTCTCTTTTCCATGCCTTCCGTTGCCTATCTATCCATTCTCGCCTCTATCTCACATCGTGTTGATCGTATTCCTTAGCATCTTTATAGCATCTTTGCGTTACTCGTTCACACCACCTCACCCGGTCTTTTGCCCCACATTTCTTCAGATATTTTCTGTCCTGTCCTTTTAACATTCCGTTCTCTATTTAAGTAAGAATTTCTTCCTTTTAATTCAGTCCTTCCGCCTTTGTCTTTCCTGACATGAAATCCTCCCACTCTCCGCCCTTTCAATTTTCTACCCTTCCGCCCAACTTGCCTACTATTTATAAGACGCTTCTTTACTGAACCGAACCCCGGACTTTCACTCCTTTTTCGTTCCTGCATCGTTTCTTCTTCTATTTTTGCTCTTCCACACTTCGTCCATTCCTCTTTCGCCGAATATCAGCGCTACCGTATTCCCATCATCCTACCTGCAGGACGTATCCTTACATCCCTCTTCCCCTACCGTTTATCCTCGGGACGTTCCGCATTTTAAATCTTCCACCTCCGTTGTATCAACTCTACCACTATAGTTTGATTGATTGATTGATTGATTGATTGATTTCTTCGTGTTTCCGGGAGTGTCAACTGCTTCGGTCATAAGTCCCGTTAGTGTAGTGCATGTTTCTTTTTTCTCGGGAGGTGGCGGTGATCTTCCCCCGCTGGATGGCGAGATCCGGCACCGACCTACCGTCGGCTAGTGGGGTTTCCCCCTAATCAGGACTCTCCCACCAGCGGGGCACTGAATTAGACCTAGCTGAAAAGCTACTGTCGAAAATCCCGCCGCCGTCAGGACTCGAACCTAGGACCTCCCGGACAGAAGCGCTGCAGTGACATCAATTGATACACTGAGCTACCGCTACCGGTACCACTATAGTGAACACTTCCACTTTCTCTCGCTCTGTCTTCCACTTGACCACCACATCTCAACATTTCTATTCCCTGCACCTTCACCATTGCTACCGTTACCCTTCCATCTCCACTCCAACTCAACAGAACAGCCACCTCTACCCCACCCCTACAGCATCTCACCCCTCTCCCGTAAAACCCCTGCATCCCCCCTCCTCCCTCCCGCCCCGCGCGCCGCGTTCCAACCAGCATGACGGCTCCAGCACTCAGGTGTATTACCGCGCAAATATTCATGAGCTGCTGTCACCCTGCCGCCATTCTTCTGTTTATTTAAATTCCTCGCGCGACGCCAGAGGGCACGCGCGCCGCCGCGGCGCGGTGACGGCACGCGGGGCGTTGTTTTCCGGGATGCTTGGCGCTGCCGTGACGCCACGGGACGGAACGAAACGGGGCGGGGCGGTGCGAGGCGGGGCGAGGCGGGGCGGGGCGGGGCGGGGCGGGGCGGGGCGGGGCGGGCGAGGCGGGGCGAGGTGGGGCGAGGCGGGGCGGGCGGGGCGGGCGGGGCGGGGCGGGGGGGGGGGGGGCGGGGCGGGGGGGGGGGGCGGGGCGGGGCGGGGCGGGCGGGACGGGACGGGGCGGGGCGGGCGCCAGGCGAAGCGACGGCTAAACGCGCGACTAAAATATTTGGATAATGGTATTGCGTGGCATGTGCGCCAGTTTAGTGATTCTCTGAGTAATTGGCATGCGGATGACTTTACTTGTCGACGTAATGCTATGCGTTGGGGCCGAGTTAATTAAGAATTTTGTGATGTCACGTGCTTCGAATTTGCAAAGCATGTTTTTACGAACAATGTGGTCGTTGCTGGTGGTATGGGAGTCATCCCACTGGCTTCCGGATTTGGTAGTTAAATCACGCGGGTGAGGGGGCCGGTGTATTTTTGAACGGAGGAACATTCTTAGTGTACTATTCGTACTTGTGGAATATAAAAAGACTACGGGTAGGCGGATGATAAAACTAAATACTTTTTGAATATTCGAAACTTGCAAAAGTTAGGAATGATGCTAAAATGTTTGTACTGTCGTTTCACTACAAGCGTTTAATGCCAGCCGTAAAATTAGAATGGAATGGTCATCGGGTATATTGGTGTTCGGGCCTTTGAGTTCCTTGTTTCAGGTGCAGTATATAACATGACACTGGAGTATATAACATGACACTGATGACTAGAAATAATGCAAAGGTATTGTCTCAAGTTAATAATTAATGTCAGCAAGTGTCCACGCAACAGCAATGTCATATTCAAACGCTTTGGTTACCCTCATCTGACACTAGTCGGGGGCGGGGATATGACGGGGCATGTATTCCATTGCATTCAGTGAATAGTTTAAACAACACACATTTTAACTTTTGCTACTAACTTTAATGTTACATGTAAATGCGGCGGATTGTTGTAATGACAGTTGAAAAAAATCAATCCCCATGAACGTTGATGTGTTCATTACGTTTTAAATAAGAAAATTTGCCACCAACATCTTACTTTAAACTACTCGTTCAAACAACATTCTGCTCAATTAAAATGTGTTCATTTGAGGTGCAATTGACTCATGACACATAGTGATTCCGGGCGCGTCAACTACTGAGGTCATTAGTCCCGTAGGTGTTGCGAATTTTTTTCATCAGGAGGTGACGGTGATTTTCCCCACTGGATCGCGAGATCCGGTGCCGACCTACCGTCGACTAGCAAGGTTTTTCTCAACCTGGTATCTCCCATCAGGGGGCACCGCCCAAGCCGGGACAAGTTCTAAGTCCCTGACTGGTCCCCCGGCACGTGTAGAGTAATGTAGGTTAGTATAAGTGTGTGTGTGTATCAGAAGTGAGAAAAAGAAGGAAAGATCGCGAGCGGTCCGTGGCCCTTTTGTTAGGTTACTGCTCCGGTATTCGCCTGGTGTTGATCGGAGAAACCACGGAAATCCACCGATCACAGTAGCCGGCCGCTAGAATTTTCCTCCAGACAGTGACTGAATTAGACTTAGCTTTAAAGCTAGTGACGAAAATCCTGCAACCGTCGGGACTCGAACCTCCCAGTCAGAGGCGCTGCAGTGGCATCCGTTAAGAATAAACACAAATTAGATGAATAAACGTGAAACTGAAAAAGGTTGATTGTGATACGAAATACCGTGTGTTGTAAAATGATATAAATTATACATGCTTAATAAGCGTGTAAATCAGCTAAGCCATATAGCTAGTCTTTGAGGAATTAGTTTGTGGATAAGTTTGTCAATATAATCATATGCGTTTGTGTCTTGTCAATTAGAGGTTTTTACATAAAATACCTCAGATGTCGTAAAGGAAGTTATCTCAACCGTTTTATAATTAATCAACAAAGTACGAGTAATTAAAATAAAATGTAGTGTTCAATCAAATCATATCAATCTCCTTGCCGATGGTCGGGTTAATTTACCACCTTTCGTGTAAAACATGATCAAAACAAATACATTACTTCTAACATTAATATTGAATCATGTTATATCCCAGTAAATTTTACTCGTTTTGGAGATTACATGTAAATGGAGCGCATTTTATCACGATGGCTGAGAAAATAATGAAAATGATCATTGGTATGTTCATTACATGGTGCTAAACAAGGAAACTCGGAAGACTATCTCATTACTGGGCAGATGGTTTTTGTACGCAGATTTGAATTTGATTGCATTTGAAATTTTAATTAAGTTTTGCACAAACCCGCTCAAAAGTATTCGTTTTTATGCATGATGAAATATTAACATACATTTTTACTTTCTAGCTATTTTTCTTTCTTTCTATACTACATACGTAGTATGGAAAAAGTTGTGTAATGCTGCAGCGAAAAAAACGATTTTTCAGTTGAAAATTCGAATTGTATGTCTCGGTCGCCGGGAAAATGGATAATTCTTATTTCTATATGTAGTGAATTACTTCATCTAATACGTCGCGTAAACAGAAAACACGCGTTTTGTCCTTGTTACTCAAAAATTTGTTTACGACCGTCCGTCCGTCAACGCTAGCGGCAAACCGCAAGCATGTGGATATTTTAATTTGTGGGGGTACTTTACGTGTAGCCTTAAGGACATTTCAAAATTTTTCTCAAAATGGCTCAACATTTTTGGATTTTTTTTGTGAAAAAAAAAGTCATAAATATGTATGTAGATTCTGCTCATGTTTTCTTGACCTTTCTTGATACATCTTACGTCGTTAATATATACATTACGAACGTTGTCTTTTGCATTATTGCATTTGTGAGTTAAATTGCCTTAAATAATTTGCAACAAATTTTCTCGAATGCTCAAATAGTTTCAGTAAAAATTAGCTAAAAACTGTGCATTTTCAGAAAGGTTGAAACGAAATTTTTACATAAACGGTTCCATAGTTTGTAATGAAAATTGACCTGTATGACTTTCATTAATATTGTTAAAGTTATATTTAAATTCTATTATTAGAGGATCGAAAAACTGCGAAAATATGAAAAACACCTTTTGGGTGTCGATAGGTAGAGTCTGGGAAAAAGATTGGACAATACCGAATCGCTAGCCCAGCCTAAAGATATTTGAAAACTAACTAGTACGAGAAAGTCTGTGCCATTGTGTAACATGGCACTAGTTTTAAAATAGCAATACGAATTATATAAATGAAATTGAACTTTTAACTATCGATAGCTACCGAAACCGTACGTAAAAAAAGAAACTTTTCGAGCTTTCTACACCAATTGCTGATAGTTTTACTCTTCAAAAAGCTAGTCAAGAAGTAACTTTTCCTGCAAGAGAACATGTGACAGTAACAGTAAAATAAAAGTGATGGGAATTTGTAATTCACGGAGACATACCATCATATTAAATAAATAAAATAAAATTTATTACCAGATTTTTTATTTTATCATATATTATATTACACCATTGATTAAATTTTTCAGTTTCTTAAATTAAATAAACCAAGTTCATAAAACAGATTGTTATTTGATGTGTTAGTAACGGAGCAAGTTAGTGTATTCAAAAGTCATAAAGGTACAGAAGAGCTCGTAAGGGATTTAAGAATACCACTATTCGTTTAGTTCCAGGTTATTAATCAAACTAATTAACTAGAAAACCATTTAAATTTATTACGTATACTATTAATTGTAAAGCCTTTAATATACTCCATATTTGTAAATAAATGAAGATAGTATTATTCCCCGAAAATTAACATAGTTACAAATAGTTTAGTAAAACACATATGTGGAATGAAAGACGGTACTAATTCCTGAGATGCATCTGAGTTATGAGATATGAGATATAGCAACGTTATGAGATGTAGTTGAAGCTCGTCGTTCTATCTGCTTTCCGATATCTCTCCTCCTCCGGCTCTCAATCTCCCATCCACCGCCTGGCCCTCGCGCTGGCCGCAGCAATGCTCCCCCCCCCCAGCTTTCGTCCTCCCTTCGAAGCGTGGGTGCTATTGACACGCGGCGCCGCCCCCAGCGCCCCTGCGGACAGTTGAATCGCGTGGCCTCTCCCGCTCCCTCCCCTCTCCTCCCCCCACCCCCTCCTCCCACCTGCGGAGCGCGCTCCTCTCCCTCCTCCCTCCATTTTCCCCGTTCCCCCGCGCCTCCTCTCCCCTCCCTTCCTCTCCACATTTTGCCCCGCTTTCCCCACCCCTTCCCAACCCCCCTCTCCCCCGCCCCCCCCCCTCTTCCTCCCGCACCTAGGGAGCGCCTTCTCCCCTCCCTTCCCCACTCATGCCCAGCTTGTACTGCCCCCCGAAGGCCGTCGCCCTCCTCTTCCCCCTCGCCCTCTCCTCCCCACCTCTCCGTCTCCGCCCCTGCGAAGCGCGCCTCTCCTCCCCTCCGCATCTTGCCGCGCTTGTCCCCGCCCCCGCGAACCGCGCTGTCTCTCCCTTTCCCACCCCCCCCCCCCCTCCCGCTCCCCCCTCCCACCCCTCCCTACCCACCTCATCCCGCCTCTCCCTAACCGTGGCCGCGGATCGCGCCTCCTCGCTCCTCCTCCCCACCTTCCCTCACCTTTTCTCCCCACCCGTGAAGTGCGCCCGCCCACCCGGCCGCGGTCGCGACTCTCGGAAAGTTGTCTGGCCGAGCGCAGACGCACAAAGCCAGGGCGGCCGCGTTGTTTGATCATCGCCGCTTTCATTTTCCGGACGGGCGCCATATTGTCGAACGGGGCAGAGGGGAAAGGAAGAGGGATTCCAGCGACCGCAGAGTCGTCGACCCGAGAAGCCCTGCGCGGCTGAAATATAGATAGGAAATAATTTCGTTCTGTTGGAGAGTTGGTGGAGAATTTGATATTAAAACGGACGCTTCCAGCAGAACTATTTTGCCGTCTGTGCCGTGAAAACATTAAAGGGCGAAGCCGTTTTAGTGTGAAATTTAGTCGGACTCAGTAATATTTGAATCATCTTAAATTAGAATTAACCGAAGTGAACGTCGTATCAGGTGTACAAATGTTAGTCATCCGTATCGGCAACGCAGCCTCAGTAGGGTTCGTTAAAAGTCAGGTGTGTGATGAAGCTGGTGTGTGGTCACTCGGGAACAAAAAGCACTAGATTAATCAAATTAAAATCAAGATAAACATTGAAAACGAGGGCTGAATTATTTGTAAATTGGCAGCAGTGATGATATTTGTAAACTGATGGTATCTGTAAACTTCAAATTTTATTTCCGCTTGACAATTTATATTATAATTTTATGCAATTGAAACTGATATGGAAACTGAAAATATTGTAATCTTTGTTTTCAATCTGATTATGTTCCCGCACTGTTGCAGCCTCTGTGTCACTTCTTATCATTACGCAATGTTTATTCTTATTGTATAGGTTTGTTATTTAATTTCCCTATCTTTGTATTATCATTGTTTTTTCTAATTAATGTATATACTCTTATATTTTTCAATTATTGTCAATTCCCTCGTCCTTCAGCCGCCATCCTGATTGAGGTTTTCTGGGTTTTACTCAATCGCTTAAGGCGTATGCCGGGATGGTCCCTAGTTTTGCATTCCAGATATAAATGTAAAATATGCCCTCCTCGATCTTCTTCATAGTATAAGAAATAATGTAAATATTTCATGTGGTTAGGCGGAAGAGCCTGAGGAATGGCCTGAGTCTCGCCACTAATAAAGACAATTTTATTATTATTATTATTATTATTATTATTATTATTATTATTATTATTATTATTATTATTTGTATTACAAGCAATGATCTCGTATTGTGGCATGATTCAGGCACTCCCCTCCAAGAAGCAGAGTTAATGCATTTTCCGGACGGGCGCCATATTGTCGAACGGGGCAGAGGGGAGTGTCTGGAAGAGGGAATTCAGCGACCGCAAAGTCGTCGACCCGAGAATCCCTGTGTGGCTGAAATATAAATAGGAAATAATTTCGTTCTTCTGGAGAGTTAATGGGCAATTTGATATTAAAATTCACCTTTTCTTGTAAAACGGCAGCAATATTTCGGATACACGATTGCGATTTGAAATGATGAAGAGGTTAAATATGTGGGGCGTGGATGTCTACAGTCAAAATCAAACAAAAATCTCTTTAAAAGCCATCCACACACATCCAGAGTGATGTAATCTTGAATATTACATTACAGGGCATACAATGAGAACTGATACATCATTTAATTACTTGATTACTAATTCGACCCATTGTAGTCACAATATTCTCGACGTTCTAGACGACCTAATTCATAGACAAACTGCTAAGCAATAACAGGCGTTTCTCAGCAAATGTCATAAACATTATTTAATTTAATTGTGTATAACACGGTATTTTTATATTCTCTGGAAGTCTCACGTATACATGGATTTTAAGGCACATATTTTTGCATCTCAAAGCCTTTCATTTTTTTATCCACACTTCCTCTCTGAATTGCGTTGTACAGTTTGTCATTCAGAATTGAAATGAATGAATGTTATGACGTGCACTTTTTCCTCAGAATGAAAATAAATATTTGATGCAGCTCTTTGAGTTCTTTTGGGTTATACCTAAAACATTTAATCTATCATCTGAATTCGTGGCTATTAACGACGAATTTGATTTGCTAGTTGCACATTCATTCTTAAGTAGTAATCTTACGTGTAGCACCTTGGGTGAATGAGAAATTTGATTCTGAACAGATTTGTCAATTTAGTTTTCTTTTCATGGATGATTTCTAAATATCATGCCTGTGATATCATAAATCGGTTGAAACGTACAGCAAACCATCGAAAATAATCCATGAGAAACTTTGTAAAAGCAGAGTAATGGAAAAACATCTCGCGAAGAGAAGAAGAAATTTTGCAACTCTATAGTGGGGCTTTACCAACCTGATACTCATAGAGTGTAATCTCGCTCGTTGATTCGTCATATCACGTTATCAAACTCTAAGGCACATTATAATTATTTACAAATTCACCTTCAACTTCAAGAACAAGAAATGAAGGACCGCAGTTTTTAAATTCAGTTGCTACTATCGCGGACTTTCGTTCTTTAGTTAGTTTGTTGTTGTGAAGCTAAGCGCGTGTTTATTTACATGAATAACAAAATCATTAGTTCTCCTTCTACGCATTAACTTTGAGGGTGTTACTTGTCATACGCGTGCTCTCAGAATTGCTGCTATCTTCCCTAGACTACATGTATGAACCGTATGGGTATAGGGTATCAGCTAATTTCACATTCTTGGGAGATACCACGATAGAAAAGGGAGGATCACACCCGGTCTGTGGCCCTTTGTTTAAGGTGTTGAACCGCCTTATGTCTTGTACTGATCGAAGAATATAGTGTAAACAATCGATGAGAACTGCTATTCTGTGGAATTCTAGTCCAAGCGTTGTTCGACTTTGGTACAGAAACTTTGTTGGTTTCTACTCTGTCCTCCTTGCTTCAGATTCTGGACTCGCATACGATCTTGCAACAGTTGCCCTTTAATGCGCAAATACCAAAACCATTAGAAATTATATGTATCTGAAAATTGCCATCATTAATATCTTCTCTATATGGAATAAGTTAAGGAAAGAATAAGTTTTATTAACATTTATAAGAAACGGAGAAAAAAGTAAATGTGCTACTGCTAGACAGGGAATTACTTCTCCCAAGGAGATTTAATTCGAAAAAATAAAATTTGGCAGATTACGAAAACAATAGGCGCACATGTAACTCAAAACGTAAATTTCGTTGTAACACATGCCGCCATCACGATAACTCGGACACGATGAGTCCCACTTCCTTAAAGCCAGGTTTTTTTTATCTCTCATGGGACACGAACTATGCTTTTAAGCAATATTCAACAAAATAAGATTATCTATTTGACGTTCCTTTTGGGCGTATTAAATTTTGGGAGAGCATTTCCATTCCATGACCCTTAGGTGAGTCATGAAAATCGGACTATCTTTCTGTGAGGCGGTTCCGGGTTTGACTCCCAACCGGGGCAAGAATGGAGCTGTTTCATTACATTTCTATTACAAATCGTCTCAGTTTCTATAGCTGTTTGACGGAAGAAAAAGATCAGGCAGGCCAAGTAGGTTAGGACCGGGGTTAGGAATACGTCATGTTCCACACATCTCTTACTCCCAGACGTGCATAATAATGAAAAACTGGGAACACCTCTGAAAAGTCTGATTAATTCGACTCTAAATACCAAATATCTACGTACACATACGTACATACATACCCCCATTCAGTGGAACGGGTATTCAAAAACGTTCGAAGTTGGGATACAGCATTTAAAACAAAAACAAAAAATGCGACATTTTGAAGATTCTGAGATTTTGAAAAAAAACAAAACATATTTGGGTTCTTCGGGTACATTTTTGACGATTTGACCCCTCCAGATATTCTACCAAGAAATTCCGGTTTCATCCGCCAGGGAAGCTACTGCATTGTCCATCTCCGTAAGATTTAAGACACACGTTGGAAGGTGGGGGATCACGAGAGACATTTGTGAGATATTTAGAAACATGTCGGGATCAGGGGGGAGAGATATGCATGGAACTTACGGGAAGCCAATAGAGGCTCCAAGTTTTGCTTATTGAGCTGTATTCTACGAACGTAATAAAATGCACATTTCTGAACCATTCATTACATTCTTCTCTTTATTAACTATTCTGTATACTAATGCTTCACAATACGGGTGGCCAGAAACAAACAGAACTTCGAAGGAATGTGTAAAATTAAATCAGTATTTTATTTTTATTACAGTTGAAAATTATGATTTTTATTATAAATTACATTAAAAAGGAAAATGCTATTTGTGTGTAATTTCATCGAACAGGGATATGTTCTTTTATTTTTTAATAAACGCATAGCGATATTAGAATGTACAAACTAGCACAGTACCCCCATTAAAGTGCTGTACCGTACATTTTGTTGGTTGGCTTTTGGAAGTTGGAATAGCATTTAAGCAATTTTTTCTTTTAGAATAATGATTTACAAATCGCGCAATATTTGCAGAGGTTCAACCACATGTATTAAATTATCATTAACTGCAAAAACATGTGTACGTCTTAATGGATTATAATTTTATTTTGTGTTATTTATATATTCTACTTCATATGCAATTAATAAATCAATTTTGATAATTAAACTTCTATTAAACTTCTAACTTACCACATCTAATTCCCAGAGAGTCAACAATTAATTACCTTTATGTAACTCTGGTGTCTCATACGCTTTATGTATTAACTATTCCTTGCCCTTGTGTAATTTCTCTTGAAGATATAGCTTTCAAATATTTTTTTAAAATTGGGTACTCTTATTTACACATCTAAAGAATTTTAAACAACCTAATTCTCACAATCAGTTCAACAATTGTTCTGTTGCTTATTACCCGTTTTCATTTATTACTCCTCGTATTCTTTGGAACATTGTGACAGGTTTCTAAAGTAATTCTGGAACCCATCTTGTTCCGTGCCTCCTTTTACGTCCTATTTATTGGTACTTTCTTTTACCAACAACGATTTCCTTTTCAATCTTTGCCTCTGCTTCTCGATTACTATTGGAAATCGGTTGAAGGCGAGTTGATCCTACAATTATTCTCCGTTAAGATGGCACAGTGATGGAATTGTTCCTTTCGTGAACGCTCTCATTTTCATTGTGTGCGAGATGTTCGCTTACGTTTGCGTCGTCAAGGAAACGGCAGATACAACCGAGATTCTCCTCGACGGTATTGTTGTTTTATTCGAGTCGCAGCGGCAGTTGAAGAAAGAAGCAGTTCAGGGACAAAGAGTAGTAATCGTTCCGAGAGTGGCGTTACAGCGCGAACACAATGTCGCTAAGAGAGGCCACGAAGCTTAGCGCCCAATGGACTTTCCACTAAAACGACGGCGCCAAGTCGGCAGGCAGTTCTCTGCAACTTCTATTGAGTGAAAGGGACAACTGTGAATGCAGCTTCTCGGATACACAATCCCTTCAAGTTTTCTTTTTTGTTCTGGTTAGCAGATGCCTGCCTCCCTTAATTCCATATTTGAGGATAATGGGTGTTCTTGTTCTGTTCTTTAAAACTCTGCAAGCACAGTAATAGCATCTCCTCTACGGTGATAGCTCCTTAAGACCAATCGATAAAGAACACTTAAATAAAGAATTGAATGAAATACTCACTACATCTAAAAGTGACATTCATAAATATGCAATTATTTCTACATTTATTAATAAATAACAACATTTAAGCTATACACCCGAAAAAATCTCTTAATAAATATTTTTGGGGGATTTTTGAATAACGTATTTTCCATTTGTTACATGAATATATATTCAACGTATGATTTTTCTGAATAAACTACTTTGTTACTACGAGTTTCTTTCATTGGGTAAATGATATTATCAAACATTTGATTTGGATACATTTACAATACAATTAATGACAAATGTTTTTAAGGAATTCTTTTTCAAATCGAGCTGCGAATATCATTACTCTAAATACTTCCTTGCGTCATAAGCAGATGCTTACAGGACATCACAGAGTTGCAGAATATATTCAATAATACCAAATGTATGCAGGATACACACCCAATAAGAAGCTGGAACATTGTTGAAGAAAATGGAAGCGCTATACAAAGGAATGTAGCGCAGATGTCATATCCCACCCAACGTCGCAGCCACTATATTAAAGGAGCGTTTACGCAGGCGCAGATTCTCTGCGAAGCTGGGGACAGGGACGAACATTCCACATTTCGGAGCGGACGTTTTGCAGCGAGACTGACGTGTCGCCGGGCGCGCTCTAAAAACACGCACAAGGCGCATCGCGCGGGGAACGTCTGCTGTCGCTTTTGCAGCCGCCCCCCCGTCCCTTCCGCGTTCGCTCCCACCGCTTCCATCGCATCCACTTTCGTCTTTCCGCTTCCATCCCTCCGCTTTCATCTTATCCGCTTCTGTCCCCTTCCCTCATATCTCCTCCGCTTCCGTCCCATCCTCTTCCGTCCTCTCTGCTTCCATCCCTTCGTTCCCCTCCCCTCCTCTTCATCCCCTACTTTTGTCCCTCCTCTTTCTCCCTCCTCTTTCATCCCTCCCTTTCATCCCTCCTCTTTCTCCCCTTCCTTTCATCCCCTCCTCTTCCTCCTCTTTTCCACTTCCATCCCCCCTTTCCCCCCCTTTTCCATCCCCTCCGCTCCCTTTCCCCGCTACTATCTCCTCCTCTTCCCCCTTCCGCTTCCGCCCCCTTCACTTACATTCCCTCCTCTTCCCCTCTCCTCCCCCTCCTTCCTCCTTGCGTTCCTCCCCTTTTTCCCCGGTCTCCGTCCTTTTCAGCTCCGCCCAACCCCGGCCCTCGCTGCTCCGGTCCGCCACGCGCACCGCTGCGCCACCTCGCCCCCCTCCACCCCCTCAGCTCCGCTCGGGTTTCACCGTCACCCTCCTCGTGACCTCCGCCTCCATCGCACGTCTCCACCGCTGGACCGGAAGCGGTGGCTCAACTGATGTCTACCGGAAGGTTCTAGGTTCGAGTCCCAAAGGCGGCAGTAGTTTCGACACTAGCTTTTCAGCTAGGTCGATTTCAGTCGCTGTCTGGAGGAGAATTCTAGCGGCCGGCTACTCCTATCGGTAGTTTTCCGTGGTTTCTCCGTTCAACACCAAGCGAATGCTAGAGCAGTACCCTACCAAACGGACCACGGACCGCGCGCGATCTTTCCTTCCACTTCCTTGTCCCATCCTCTCCCCATACACACACACTTACACTAACATGCACTACACTACCACATATTCGGGAGACCGGTCGGGAGCTTACAGCTTGTCCCGGCTGGGGCGGTGCCCCGTTGGTGGGAGAGTCCTGGTTAGGGGGTAACCCCAATAGCCGGCGGTAGGTCGGCGCCGGATCTCGCCATTCAGCGAGGGGAAAATCACCGCCATCTCCAGAGAAAAAACGTGCACTACACTAACGGGACTAATGACCAAAGCAGTTGACGCGCCCGGAAACACGAAAAAATCAATCAATCAATCAATCAATCAATCAATCAAAAAATCCATTCTCCTTACCTAATTCTCCGGTTTTAACCTTTTTCGTCGTTGTACCCTCTGCCCTTCTCCATCTCATTCTCTATTTGGCCCTTACTCTCCTTCTCATTTTTGTTCCTGCCTCGTCCTTTTCGCCTCCCTTCCCCATCTGCTTCCCCCTGTCGTCGTCTTCACCACATTCCTCGTGGGTGTCCTCCCCTCGGCTCCTCCGCCTGCGTCACGCGGCCCCGGAAACGCGCAAGCCGCGCGCGCGCGCCCGTCTCTTGTTTCTTGCGCGGGCGGCTTCTCCTCGCAGCGGCTCAGGGCCGTCGCGGCTTCAGCCGCACAATTGGCTTCGGAATGCGCTGCGGAAGTGGCGGAGATGCGGCGTTTCTGCAGCGGATGGCAACGCGATAGGCTTGGGAAGGAGGATGTTTTGTTTACGCAGGAGATGGGCAGTGGCAATAGCCCCAGTGGGAGGTTGTGTTAACATATCTTGAAACATCAAAGGTTCGTTCTCTCTGGGAAAGGGAAAAATTATTCTGACCGATGCGATTGGGTCTCTTTGAAGACTCAAACTTCGATGGGGTATCGGGAGCGGTAGCTCAATGCATCAACTGATGTCACTGCAGCACGTCTGGCCGGAAGGTCCTAGGTTTCTAGGACTCTAGGTAGAATTTTCCTTTAGCGGGAAAGAAACACCGCCACCTCCAGCAATAAAACATCTGCAAACTATACAAACAGGACTAATGACACTATTAGTTGATCCGTTCGAAAACACGAAACAATGAATCAACCAAACACCACATATAGCTAAATGAAAATACCCCTAAATAAATACCCAATTGGGACACACACATTTGGGCATCTCATTCTTTCACGATTGTTCATACCCTGCACCTTCGAGGTCATTCCGTATAGCAAATTTGAATATAGCCATGTCAGATGTAGGATTCGAACTCGCAGCCCTGTGCGTAGCATTTTCCGATTCCCCCGTCCCCAACTCCCGGTTGCACCGGGCCAAGCATAACTCGCAGCGCGGAGCAGTGGAGCGGAATCCGACCGTGTACGGTGTTGCGGAATCCTGCAGCAACAGCAACAGCAGCAGGCGCTGCAAGAAGTGACAGCTTCTCCTCGAGAGGAGACGAAGGGGCGTGGGGCAAGCGCTACGGAAGCGACGTAATTGCGCGGGCGGCCTCCAGAGCGCGCCGCGAGCGCCTCCCGCTTCAATTACCGCTAAATAAACGGCGGCGGGGGGGGGGGGGATTAACATAACGAGGCGCGCGGGGTGCGCGACCGCGGTCAGGCTGGGAGAGACGCTGCGGGCAGTGGGGGAGGAGGCTCGGGGCGGGGAGCGGTTGAGTGAGGAGGGGGGAGGGGGCAGGGGAGAAGGACGTGAAGAACGGCGGAGGGGGAAGGGCTCGACGGGGAGGAGGGACATGAGTGAGGGAACGAAAAACTGGAATTGGGGAAGAGGAGCTAGGGGAGGAGGCTCTGAGATGACGGAAGAAATACCGGGGCGGGGGAGAAGGGACTGGGAGGGGGGGGGGCCGAGGGTCTCGGCGGAGGGGGGGGGGGAGGGACAAGGGGCAGAAGAGGCGCGGCGGGGAAGGGGGATGGAAGGGCTGGGGCAGGGGAGAAGGGTGGTGATGAGAGAGAGGCGGTAAGGAGCAGAAGGAGACGAGGGGTGGGGAGGGGGTGTTACTGGGGCTGGTGGAGGAGAGCGGTGGCGGAAGAGAAGCAACGAGAGAGGCCGGGGGGGGAGGTTGGCGAGGGGTGTCGAGGAAGGGAGGAGGGGTTGGTATGCTTTCGGAGGGTCTCTCCGAGGAAGGGCGTGACCTGCGTCGACGGTTGTAGTCGGACCAGATTTCCCTTTAAGCGACTTGAAAGAGGGCATTGCGCGGAACAAGGTGTTTCCGTACTCTTCATGTACGAAGATAACATCTCATCAGATCTACAAGGCAAAAAATGGAGAATGAACTTGGAAAACTGCGGAGATATGTAAATGTAGGTAAATGTCTTTAATGGAAACTATTTACTGTGAACAAGTTTAAAAGCATCCATGACTCAACATATGCAATGCAATTTTATCTAATTATTTCCATAAATATCCTTTAGAAAAAGGATGTTGAACATTCTAATTTTTACGAGGAATTTTTCCTTTTTTAACTATACAAGCATTTTAATTTTTGAGCTAGATAAATCTTTTTCATCTTGACCTTCGAAGCCTGGAGTGTTTTACAAAATTCACATTATTTTTTCCTCTTATTTGTTATTTTGTATTTTTCATATGTCAAATGCATTGAAACACAGGATAGCAGGAATGTAGCAATTTATATTCTCTTTCTGATAATGATAAATAACAAATCATTTTTATATACCACTTATTCTATCAATTTTCAGCTTTTAAACGAAGTAATTTTATGGACGATATCGTAGGCTGCCACGGCCAGAGTCATGATCTGGGCTGTCCGGGTGACGCCGCGTCGAAGGCTGGGGTGCCGACGTTTAGACTGACATATTGCGGTCCTCTTCAGGGCTGTACTACCCTGAAGAGGTAGTGTTGTCAGTACAGCCCTGAAGAGGACCGCAATATGTCAGTCTAAACGTCGGCACCCCAGCCTTCGACGCGGCGTCACCCGGACAGCCCGGATCAAAATTTTATAGACGTTAAATATTCCATCTCATAGTAATCTGAAACATTAACTGAAAATTGTGCCAGCAAAGATTGTATTGAGATCCCTTATCATTCCAATTTTTAAATTTACTATGTAGTTCGATTTAATGCTAGATCACTTTACGTTTGTTTGCTCTAACTTTATTGGACACACAAACGTATTTGCCATTTATCCAACGCCATTATCTGTATTATTGATTACTGATTTCGCACAAGAACACAAATGCAAATACCTGCTAAATTCTTGTCGGCAATATATCGGTAAGAACATGTAGATAGGGTACTTATATACAAGAGATCCTTTACTCACAATGTATTCATATTAGAAAGCAATGTAGATGCTTTTAAACTCTGAACCCGAATTTATTTAATTATATTAATATTTTTATTTTATTATGTTAATAATTATTATTATATTATGTTAATAATTATTAGTATAATTATTACATAAATAATAACAATTTATTGTCAAGAAAAATTAGTAAAGGAAAGGAGTATTAATAAATAGAACCGGCATCTACCTTCAAGGATCTAGGCCGAATAAGTTTGGGTTCGCAGAGTGAACAATATAAATGTAAAATATGCTTTCCTTTTTCTTTAAATTTGTTCACAATTGAGGCATTCGGGTATTCGAGAATTTCTGACATTTTACAAAACTAAAATTATTGACTTACCACGGCTCTCTTAAATATGGACTCTCTTTATATCATATTCGTTTTAAAATCCAGAAAATTGACAATGAAAATACATTCATAATTTATGTTTCATTAAATATGTGTAGCACACTTCCACTAATACGATCGTTGCAATTTCGTAAGTAATGTCACATGTCAGTTATCACTATCTCCGCCCGAACGCCTCAATTGTAACTAAATGAAAATATTTAAATGGTTAGGCGGTAGAGCAGGCCTTACGGCCTGAGCCTCGCCAGTAATAAATACATTAATAATAATAATAATAATAATAATAATAAATATTCATTTGAATGACGATAACCACACAAGCATTTACGAAGAAGAAAATATCGTAAATGGGAACGTGAAGAAAAGTCTAAAGAACTGACTTGCGTGATGCAGGATGCAAAGTATAGTATATTTTGGGACGTATATAATATTGAGAAAAAGTGATGAAAGTAGAATTGTTCAGAGGGACAGTGCAGTGACATCAGCTGATGCCCTGACCCATCGTTCAAGGTCTGACATATGTGGTAGTGTAGTGCATGTTAGTGTAAGTGTGTGTGTGTGTGTGTAAGGGGTGAGGATAGGATAGGAAGAGGTATGAAAGATCGTGCGCCGCCCGTGGCCCGTTTGTTAGGGTACTGCTCCGGCATTCGCTTGGTGTTGATCGGATAAATCACGGAAAACTACCGATGTGAGCAGTCTGTAATACGTTTCCTACAGACAGCGACTGGATTCGACCTCGGTATGAAGCTGGTAGCGAAAATACGTCACCGTTGGGTTTCGAAGGCAGTACCTCTCAATCGAAGTAGTTGAAGAGACAGCGGCAATGAGATTAACTGAACCGCTACAAAATTATCCCGAATGTGAAAGTATGTATTTTAACTGAGTCTTTATTGCCATTGGCCTGCACTCAAAATATGGTTTTCGAAAATAATTTTGAATTTTGTTACTGCCATTTTGTTTCAAAACTGTATTAAAGAATAGATATATTCATTAAAGAAAATAATGTTTACTTTCAAAGTAAATAGTAAACACAAGTGTAGTATTTTTATTAAAATTGTGTGAAAAATTTGATTTTGGGTCAGAACGTTCAAAACATTTTTTTTTCGTGGAAAGAATTTTTACCACCTTTCCTAATACTTTTTCTTCTGTTGATAATGTGTGATAAGCGTTTGTGGTTTGTAAATTTCTATATTTGTTATCAACTAAATATAAGTTTCTTAGAAAGATAATTCTTATTGAACTCTGTGATTAATGACTTCTCTCATAAGAGTAAAGATATTAAACTACAAGCCAATATTAGCCAACGAATTTATATAACAATATTTTGAACTCATGAAAAAAGGATAAGTTTGTAGGTCAGGGAAGCACTGAAATTGGAAACATTTATATTATAAAAAGTTTGAGTTTGTGTGCCAATCTCTCCGATCCTTTGATGTTTCGAAATAATTCAAAGATAAATTCCTAAAGCTAGTAATTGGAGCAACAAATTAGCAATTTCCCTGATTAAGAAACGTTGAGATGCGTATAACGAAGAGAAACAAAGCATGACAGTATTTTTCTAGGGAAGCTCGGCGTATGAAATTGGAACAAAATGCGGCCACCAGAACTTCCGTAATCTAATTTGGTTACGCTGTTCGTCGCGACTCGTTAATAAGCAGTGTTGCCACCAGGAGCAGCTCAGCTTCGCCCTTCCTTTGTTTTCTCTCGTTCCTTCGTCCTTCGTCTCCGCTATTCGTCCAAGCGCGAAGCACGTCCTGACTTTCACTTTGCTGTCGGCTATTCATTGCCTCCGGCGGGGAATAATTAGTTGGTAATTATAATTACTCTTTGATTATTGAGTAAACTTTACTTTTGTCAGGAAATCATCTTCCCGCAAATAAAGTTCGAAAACAAACTTCGCGGTAAAAGTGGATGAGAGATGAACAAAGCATAATTTTGTTTATGATATTTTCCCAGAAACGCAGCATTTTTCGGCAACCTGTAAAAGATGTGGAAGCTAACTAATTTAACTTCAAACAATAACAACACTTTCATTTTGCTGCTGCATTTAATTAAATTATTATCCTTAATCATTTATACGATAAACTTTGCATTTCTGAAATTTTCTTAGTTACAAAACAAGAATAAAGTGAAATAATATTAAATTTCTAAGATATTCCATTTTACAATCAATAACATTTACTTTACTAAATGTCAAGAGCGTCACTTATTTATAATGTTATTTATAAACTCTATTTGCAAATTTTGTGGTCGGGTTCTCGAAGTACTTTCACGAAACAGTAATTTGTAATATTATCCATTGAGCTTTTGCCCTAAAAAATGCACTCAAACTGACGACCACCATACATACGTTTTTACAGAAACAGAAAAAAAAGAAGCGAGATCTGCCGAAAGGTGGTTATCGCGTTCACCATACAACTGTCAAAGTTTCTCAAAACTATTATTTACCACTTAAAAATAAAACATCCGTAGTTCAGAAGAAATATTTTCAGTATTGCGGAAACAAGTGCAATTAATATTTTTTATGTGGTTCTATATTTTTCCCACCCCCGAAAATGTTTTATGGCAGCCACCGCTTTATTTCGCATCCCCCTGCCCCCTCTCTCCAGGGGTTCACGCCCCCACGGGCTAGGGGAGGCGGAGTTTTGATTTGTCGCTCGCGTTCTGCGGAAACAGTTGCTGGCGAACTGTAGGGTTTTCATTTGAATCGAGTTGCTCTTTTCTTTGTTCTCACTAGTCGACTGCGTGCATATTGATGTAGTTTGTGAGATAGGTCCTTAGTAGAGGTTTGGTTACTTGCTTCAAGGCATTGTTTCAAAAAATATCAACCAAGGTGGTTATGAATGTCACGAAATGAATATACGATCCTTTTAGTTCATAGATATTTCCGATTGTCAATCTTTCATTTTACAGTTTTTTTAAAGTATCGTTCAAAATCGCAACCACTCGACTTATATTGATATGAAGACAAAGCATTTTGAATCGGGTTTTCGATGAATATTGGTTTTATATGATTCACGGACAACCCGGTTGGTTTATTTTCATAAATCATATTTTACGATTTTTTCAGTGTGACTAATGTTTCGTTCTTTACTCGATCGATAATATTTTCACTTCTGAGGTAGGTTGTCAAGGTTAGTACGTACAAACGAGTAAACCTCTTTTTTCATGGTCTAGTGGTATGTTTTGTTCATGAGTTGGAGATGGCAAATATATTTATTTGGCGTTATTTCGAGCACTAGTATAGCTGAATATTTAGCTCAAAAGATGTCAATGTAGACGTTTTACCTCACTAGATATCTAGTAGTCATTTAATTTGTTTTACGGTGATATTAAAAAAGATCGTTTCCAATTTTTAATCATCTTGATTCGTTGCAGTTTAAAACTTAATCGCTAAGTTTTCCAAAAATATAATCTTGAAATAAATATTTTCAAATAGTGAAGCGCAGAATATTCATTAAACATAATTACTTAAAATCATCCTAGTTCTCTATAAATTTCCTGTTGAACTCTACAAGCATTTTTAACATATCATTTGTAGAACCAAGCACGAATCACAATCAGCTTATTGTAAAGTTGAGTTACTATTTTTCAATAGTAGCTGTAATTTTTGTAGATACCGACTAACAAGATGTGTATTTGAATAACATATAGCTCTTTCGCTGTTTAGCGAAAATATTCATCATTCTGCATTTCATACATGTGAACAAAAATTTCCATCCCTGCGAAGGTTCCCATCCACCATCCCACCTTACTATCATTTCTGTTTAATTTTAAAAAATTGAATTACATATTTAATTTATGTTAAAATGCATTAAGTGTACAGCAAAAACAATGATGATTATTGGAAGTTACGAAAATCGACATTTCTCGTCAAACGAACTTCTCGCAACTGACTTGTCAGTTTATTACGTAACTATGACTAGGAAATTTTATTTTCTCTAATGAACTATTAATATTTTATTAATCACCATTGCAAATGTGTTTGTAAATATAACATCCGTTACGCGACTTCTTTCGATGTCCCCCTTCTTTCGACATTTGCCTTTTCATATCGGTTGCTTCTCTTCGCGAATCGTTTACAGTCGTCGCATGTCGCGACAATGATTCGTTTAGTGGCTCTCACGCGACACAAGATGCGCACGATATAAAGCACGGGATGTGGGAACGCCTATATAAACAGGCGAATCGTAAAACATTTATAGTTTTGGGAATTCGTATCTTGCGCTATAATACCACAGTGCCTTCTAGTTTGATATCTGCTTTATATGGGACTTTTGACATGTCTTGAGAAATCGCTTTGCTCGTGCGTATTTACTTTTTGTCCCTGATATGACTGAAGTATAAAATAACTAATAAGAAAGACGACATTATCAAACGAGTGTTAAACGGAGCTCATGAGGAACTTTGTGAACAGTTTTGCTTCATTAGCAATCAAATGAAATGGTAATTAATGGAAAGTAGAAACATTTTTTTCGGAAAGAATCTTTGATACAAAATGTAAATAAAGAGTAGATTCAAAGCGGAAATTTTGACAATACTAGTGAGATATATAGCATTGAGTACAAAGCGGCCAAATGTATACGCTTGAGTTTTAAAGATACCATAACGTCTCCTGATATGTATGGATAAAAAAATCTTTAGAAACAAAAACTGTTCCAGTACCTCTAGTATTGGAATTTTTATGTTAGTTCTATAATATAAAACTGCTTGAAGACAAAGAATCCCTCTTTATTAGACAAGCTGCAATTCATTCGTTTCCTTATGTTTCTCTCGTTTGTAGTTTATCTTGCCTTCAGTAGTGCTACGATTCTCTCCCACTGCAATGCATGATTAATTCCAGGAGAGCAAAACATATTTCTTGAAGAGACTCAAGGCAAGAACAAAAGTTTAGCATATTTTTATATTAAGCAGACAACCTGATATTTTCTATCGCGACGGTAAATCTGCTCCAGATAGGTCAGAAACATTTTTGTCGAGTAAATGATTAAAATTATTATTTTAAATCGCTTTCCTCTTCTCAGAATTGAGTGACCCCCTTCCTTTTCCAGAACTTTTCTCGTTCCCATTCTCTCGCAGCCCCCATGGGGAGTTTACGATTGTCCATCTTAACTTGTTCTACTTCCCTTTGTGGTATGACCTTCCGCCCCTGGTGGCACATTACTGCCAGAGATGGAATCCTTCCCCGCTTTTGAATGCCTATGGGAGTCCGCAGACCCAGCTTTGTTTTTCTGTTTTTTGAAGCCCCGACCTACCTTGCAAGTCCATTCAATTCAATCCAGTTCAATGATGCCTGATTTTCCGTGGCGAGGCTCAGGCCGTTCAGTTCGTGAACCATTGATCAAATACGCTCAATCATTTCATTTAATGTGTTTCTTTATCCTTCTTAATCAGAAACGGTTTTGAAAACGATATTTTATTGAAACTATTTTAATTTTTGAATCAATGAAATTAACCTGAATTTAACTACACTATTAAACCGTTTCAAATTTTCGTACTTGGTTGAGTAACGCTTTTGTAATACTAGTACTATATTAAACTCAGTCTAAAGTCTGAACCACATTTTTGAGAATAATGTTGAGAATTGAAACTGTGAAATTGATAACTAAACATATTTCACAATACAATTCAGAAAATATTTATTTATTTTAGTATTTCTTTGAGAACATCTGAAAAAGACTTACAACAAAAACAGCAGAAAACAGTAAAAACGAGCATTTTATCTCGTCGTCAGTCATACTGTAGCGCTGCATTAGAGCCTCACTGCTGCCGGCGATACATTTCGGCACCGACTGACCTATCAGATTACCCCTCTTCGCACCCTCCCCGCCTCCCCCTCATAGTGCCCGCCCAGCCCCCCCCCTCCCCTGGGGTAAACAAGACGAATGGGTCCCCACGCGAACTTTGCTCTCAAGACCTCGCGGCCGAGCTCCGCCCCTCATCTGATCCCAAATTAAGATGTATTATGTACCATTTGTCGGCCCCGCCGCTGCACGGCTTGGCGGCCGCCTTTACCCTCCCCCACCCCTACGGCGGCCGCCGTGTTTTTATCAATATATTTTTTTCTTCCACCCCCGCGCTCCCGCCGCAGTCCCCAGGGAGTTGCGAATTAGCGGCGAGGGTGGAGGTAGGGGACGTTGTGTTTTACGGACCGGAAGTTGGGAATCGAGTTAGGGGTGGGAGGGGCCTTGGGGGTGACGGCGCAGTGCAGCCACCGCGACGGGAGGGGGAGAGGGGAGAGAGTGGGAGATGCCGTCGTCTGAGATTAGTGCGCTCATTGTATTAACGCGCTGGGAATCTGATTTTTGTTTCCGGTGAGAGTTGGCGGTGGTGGGGAGGGTTTCGGAGGTATAAGGGATGAAAATGTAAGCTGCCAGTTGCTGTCGTCTCGATCTGAAAGATGCCCCGGATACATTTGATAGAACGATATGGAGTTTAAGAAAGCTTTTGTGGTACGATCGTTTACATTATCTGACACTTTTGTATATTTTTTTAGTAAAGAATTTTGCTTTAAAGTTTCGCTTTCACACAGTAGAAAGAAATGTACGATCTTCATATTTTTAAGCATATATCAAGTATTTTTCTGCAATTTGTAAGCGGTAATTTTGCAATTTATTTTCTAAAACAGATTGATTTAATTAATGTTCATACGTTTTAATACGAAACAAATTGGAAAGGCGCAAGTGGAATGACATGTTATACATGACGGCATAGGGCATAAATTGACTCATGAAAGTATTCCGTGATATTGTAAACTAATAATTTTTGCTAGTACTTGTCATTGAATTCAACGTCATATCACAATCATAGTAAAATCCAAAATGAGGTGGCAGGCAAAGGCAGTTCTTGCAATGTTTCTTCTACGTGGAATTGTGGATCGTGGAAATACTACATAATTGTTGTATGAACATTTATGATCTTAAGGAGAAACCATACAGAAATTAAGTTAAACATGTTATTATGAAGCATTTCATTATTGTTAGACATTTACTTTAAATTTATTGAACATTTAACTGAATAATGTAGGATAAAATGTGACATTAACGTTTCCAAATATAGTCATATGCTAGAGATCTTTCATTAAATAATGAATGGAGACAACACGAGTCAATATTAGAAACAACAACCCATTGACAGCTGTAGCAGTAGAAATACCAATGTTCAACTGCGTCATTATTAAATGACATCTCGTAATGGCGCGAGAATCTTTTGGAGTAAATGACTCACACAAACACGCACGCACGCGCGCGCGCACACATACACACACACACACACATACACACACACATCTGTAATCATCTGCGCTCACAATCTTCACGAGGACAAAACTATCACGATCGTCAACCGTCGTTTTTTCATCTTATTCGAAGTACAGCTTCTTGATTAACTCGACAAGTATTATGAATGCGTGGAAACCTTTGAAAAATATACAGTTTTTTTTGAACTCTTAAAATAACGGATAAAACCGAGGGCTTCCGCGACCAGAGTCATACATACTTACGGAGGATGTCTGGGAACAGTTGACAACGTAATGCCACCTTCCTCAGAGCGAAATATGAAGGGAATTTCGACCAGAGGAAGGCAGCAGTATGACAAACAAAGCATTGAAAACTTGAGCCCAGGACGCGACGTCTTCAGGACAGCTAAGTATTTAAGATGACAGGTCTTCGGCAGCTACATTCGCATATATTTCGTAGCATTAAGTTATATTAAGCCAACAATACAAATGTAGAGTATAGACTAACTTTGTAAAATCTGAAAATGTTTAAATTTTTTGTTTTTTAAAATCCGCTTTCGCCGATAACGCATGATAGTGTCATTCACGTAAATTAGAAAGAACAGAGACCATACCAGATGGCTAAAGAACATCCATGGGACGAATAAATTGGATAAATATTGTCAAATACTTCTATTTGTTGCGCAAGAGACGCGTTAAACACGCACTGATAGAATAAGTGTCTGGGACGACTTTGCAATGCAGTTGAATAATAGTCGCGCCAACCCGTTCTGGCATAACTGTAACTTACCTCAACCTGTAGGAGTTTCGACAAAGGTTACATAGCTAGGTCGAATTCAACTATAGACTGAAGGAGAATTCTAGTGGCAGATCGCTCTGATGGATAGCTTTCCTCAGCTCTCTGACCAATTCCAGGCGAATATCGGAGCAGTATACTAACAAATAGTTCACGGACCGCGCGTGATCTAGCTTTCTTCTTCCTTGCCTTATTCCATCTCCCCTTACTCATACACACACTTACATTTACATACTTTACACTACCACACATATCGGAAAATGAGTCAGGAGATCAGAGTTTGCCTTGGCGGCGGGGTGCTCTGTTGAGGGGAGATACTGGGGGGAAAACCAGGAAACCGATCGGCGCCAGGTCTTTTGTTCCACCGAGAGAGGACACCCGCTACTCTCCGGGTTATAACACGCACTACATTTAAGGGAATAATGACCTGAAAGTGGTAGACCTTGGCCCGGAACACTCAATACGCACTCAGCCGAACCTAATTGGGCTTCTGAAGAGCAACGGCCGAGATGCGAGGGAGATGGAGGGATGTGGCCGAGCCACGCAAATTCCGCCCTTACAGCGCTGCCCTGCCCTCCCTGAAGGGCAAAGCAAATTCTCCCAGCGACCGCCGATCTCAACGCAATCACTGCGTCCTCGTCCTCCCCTTCAGCGAAAGCAGATTGCGGAGGCGGCCTTTTCCGTCGCTTTGGCTTTTTTAATGATCGCTCGGCGGAGATTGCGGAGTTCATATGCAGCATGTTTTAAGGAGGGTTAGGAAGTAGCTAAAGGAAGTACTAATGGGATTTTAAATCTCTACATTGCGGTGTTTTACGACGACTCATGGTGAAGTGGTTAGACCGTTCAGTTTTCACCGCTAGGTAACGGAGTTCAAATTCCAGTAGATCCATGTAGAGTTTGGTAGTGGGAAAGCGGGTTTGCGGAAGATTCTTTGGGGGGTTTCTTGTTTTTACCTGTATCTCATTGCATCAGCGGTTCATCATTGTTCAAATCAATACCGACACGTATCACTCATCCAACTCTTTATCCCAGGTGCGGATGATCATATAGTATTGTAGAATATTTTGCAATATATTTGGCGTGGTGTTTGTAGGAAGATAATTCTAAGATGCAAAGAAAATGGGAGGATTTGAACGAATGTTATTTAAAATGATGAAATGTGTATCTGTACAATATACTTCACTTTATTTCTTCCATATGATTATTTATTTAACATCACTGACGCCACAGTGACAGACTCTGAACACCCCAGATACTCGAAAAATACGTATGAATAAACCATCATTTACATGATCAATATGAACGATAGGTACTTGAAATAATCTACATAAGAAGTGCATGTGTAATCATAATTTTGCTGGGGCGTGACATGTTAATAGAAATTATAGTGGTTGCAGCCAGCATAATGTAAATTTATGAATTGTGTCCAAATATCTTCCTAATATTACTCCGCCGACGATCGAAAGTTGGTTTCGTTTCTGTTACAGTATTATCAACCTGCATCTATAAATTACTTACATTTCACATTTCAGGGTTTGGTATATCTCGAGAAGAAAATACGTGTATAAAATGGTTTGGACACTTTTTAACACCGTGTTTTCCTAATTTAAAACGTACAATTTTGATGAATAAAAATCGCAGATAAAATATAAAAATATTATTTTCACGACCACGCACATCCACTCAAAAGATAAAACGAAATGAAAATTTGCGGTAGCTTAAATTTGACTTAGGGCTTTTGAACATTTCATTGTAAGATAATGTAAAGTCACATTATTCTCAATACTATTCTGCAAAGAGTAGTTTATTTAACTATTTAATTCATACACAATCAGACATAATCGTGGTATGGAAAGAAATTAATTCAAAATACTAAACGTGCCATGCGTAAACCTCAGTGTCTTAATGTATCGAAGTTATCGAATTCGACTTTCAGGCCGCATATTTAACTTTGGTATTGGTTTCCCCGTCGATTTCGCCTCCTCATCATACATTCGCGGCGCAGATTGATTCCGACCGCGGCAGCAGAGCTTGGAAAGCCGTTCTTTGTTTGCTCTTGCTTCATTTGAAACGTCGCGGAGAAATATGTAGGTGCCCGAAAGAACGCGCAAGTGGGAGCGGCATGTGGAATGCCGTAATATATAACACCCGTTTCGCCCGAGGGAGAAGTAATTGGAATTTCTGGCGCAAGACAGAGCCTTGGCGCCCCCATGAGGTGAAGGTTTTTCCCCTCCCGGGGGTCCTCGGAGGGTGGGAGGAACGTTTTTCCTCCCCCTCTGAGGGACCGCCGCGCCACGCCGTACCAGGGACCTCGGAAGGAGTGGAGGGGCGGTGGAGGGCGGGGAGTATGGGTGGGAGGGTGGCGGTCGCTGATGTGAAAAAGTTGCCCCAATTTCGGGGCGGGCCGAGAGAGCGCGTCAGCTGTGGGCGCGAAGGCGGGGGGGGGTTGTGGCGGGAAGGGGTGAGGCGGGAGGAGGACCACGCGCTGTGTGGGCGTGGAAGAATGTGTAGGTGGGAAGTGTGTTTGTAGAGAAACGTTTTCCAATTTTTCTGCGAACGCGGAGCTACTAAAATAATATCCATGGTCAAAGAAACCCCTTCATAATAATTAGGGGGCGGATTTTAATGAAATGTCATTTGTTCTTTTCACTTCAGAGCAATGCCGGTTAGTGTAGAAATTAATTTTATGTTATAACAAAACGAAATGAGCCATTTTTATACGTCTTTTATACGTCATTTTTCGTTGATTTCGACTAATACGTCATTTTTTACTCTTTTCATACATTTTTTTTAATGCATTTTTCGCTATTTAATCGATTTAATTATTTTAATGGTACTTCCTTGAAATAATATTTACGAGATGCAAGAAATGTTCTCCACAGAATTCCTAGAAGTCTTTCGATTTCTTCGCTTAAAAAGTGTAATTTCAGCCGCTGTGATTATGTAATCTAAGATACCTGTGACAACTATCAGTCACTGCAATTGTAGGTTTGGGGCGATTTCGGGTTAACTAAAGACCGACATTTCTTAGTAAAGAACAGTTGGGACACGGGACTCGGGACATGGGACACGGGACTTGGGAGTTGGGATTTGGGAGTTGGGATTTGGGAGTTGGGATTTGGGAGTTGGGATTTGGGAGTTGGGATTTGGGAGTTGGGATTTGGGAGTTGGGATTTGGGAGTTGGGATTTGGGAGTTGGGATTTGGGACTTGGGATTTGGGAGTTGGGATTTGGGAGTTGGGATTTGGGAGTTGGGATTTGGGAGTTGGGATTTGGGAGTTGGGATTTAGGAGTTGGGATTGGGACTTGGGATTTGGGACTTGGGATTCGGGACTGGACGGGACTCGACTCGGGATCGAGACGCAGGACACGGGAACAGGGCATGGGATCAGGGTACGAGACTCGGAATACACGGCTGGGGACACGGGACATGGGATCGGGGCACGAGTTCGGGGCACGGGATCGGAACACGAGTCGGGACTCGTGGTTGGGACCAGGGTGGAGTTCAGGGTTCGGGACACGGGTCTTACGGCTCAGCTCGTGACACAAGGGCCTTGGGATACAGGACGGACCACTGGACGGGGACGTGAGGAATCGTCCGAAGCGGTGGGTGCGGGTGGGACCCAGAGCAGGATGTAGGGCGAGGTATCCGCCGGTAGGTCAGTGCAGGCGCCGTCACCAATGCCCAGCCGCATTCCTGGCGTGTTCGCTTTGGCGGCGCGGAGCAGCGAGCTGCGTTCCTTCGCGCGCCGGCGGACACCCTGGGCCCCGCCCCCTCCAACCCACCCTCCCCCACACCAGCTCCGCTCCAACGCTCCGTCCGCGGATCACCAGCCGCAAACATGCGCTCTTGCACTCTTTGGTGATTCCCATAGATTTCTCTTTTTGGTTAGAGTTGAATCAGACCAGCATGGCTGGACTTTGGCGCATAGTTGCATTATTCTCTAACTGCGTTTTTCGTAGTAAATCGTTTTCGTTATTTTGGAATGGTAGGAATTCGTAATTGCCATGTAGACGAGACATTTTTTATAATTAGCTATTTTTTTTTTGAGTGACAGATTTGATTTCTAACGCAATTTACACGCTTCACTCTTCCAAATTTTGATGTGAATTTATTTCAAGAAGCCTGGCGTCAGCCTTGATCCATGACGATTTTTCTTCTTACCCGTGTTGTATTGTGATCAATTACACTTTCTGCCCTTTAGTAAAAATAATAAATTTTTCGTGAACATATTCGGAGATTGAAATTAACATTTTAAGACATTACGTATAGATACAATTATTTAATGTATAAACTGTTAGAATTGTTATAAATCATTAAAATGTTATAAGTATATTAGTGTTTGTTGAAAGTATTACAATGAGTTTTAGTTCTACGTTATGAGAAATGAATGATGCCAAATTTGACTTTTTTATAATGATGTATTTTTTTCAAATTATATATACTTCGAAGTATACACATTGTTGGCGCAGAGGTTTCAGTTTTTAAAATATAGTCTTCAACTACACTTTTCTGTTTCCCATACTGATTGAACTCTTGTAGTGTTGCAATTAATGAAACATATTAATATCCGATTGATCAGCATCATCTGTGAATAGATCCTTACAGTTAAACATTTATGAATCACGATTTGCAAAATAACGTATTGCTAATGTCAAAAACATTCCAGAGCCCTTTATTCACTTCACGTAGAAATTAGACTCTATACCAATTTTAAGACATTTAATTTTTCAGCCAAAATAATTTTAGAGTTAAAATCTGGTGAGCTAAATTGTTGCTAGTAATACAATTTTGGTAGTCTTATTCTGCAATTGCTTGATATTGTTTTGCCACAAAATATGTGATTTACGATTTATGTTTCCTCAGAGGAAGAATTATATATATATATATATATATATATATATATATATATATATATATATATATATATTTTAAAAAAAGGAAAATTTTACGAGAACTCATAATACGTATCCGATAGTAATTATTAAATTATAATTATTACATTCTCGCAATTGAAAGGATTGTTTATTTTTGTACCGAACGCGAACAAATCGTTCCGAAAGTATCCACCCACTCGCGCGTATCAAAACACATCCGTGAGTGCTATTAGAAATGTAATACACAAACTCGTGAGTGTACGTCGGATGGGAATAATTAACTTGAACGTTAATCCCACCCGCTCCGTGCCGAAGGCATCGACCGAGATAATCCGGTTTCGCCCGTCCGAACGAGCGGCCGCACCCAATGAGCGTGTGCGCCCGATAGGTGCGCTCGTGTTCTGTTTCACGCTCTCTCAAAGCCGGAATCAACAGAGCAGTTCCCGGCGAGTTATTTCATTTGCGGAACTCGCTGCTGGTGGAACTGCCAGCTACCCCTGTTGTTCATATTTAACGCCCTGCGAACGAGGTGTTGGGAGAGACCGCAAGTCCAGATCCGAGAAGAGCTACCAACTCCCACGCCTAGTGTAAGCTCTTTTTATACATTCACGTGCACTATGTAAGTAAACGTAAGTAAACGTGAGTAAACGTAAGTAAGTAAACGTGATGTGGTACCTATGTCGTCTGTCTTCAGTATCTTAGAAGACCACCATGATGTAATGGTGAATGTAATACATTAATTTAATGTAGAAATAATAATTGACAAAAGCAACACACCAGGTCTTGCTTTATTTAGAAGATTCTTTTTTTCTTGAGATATATGAAAATTAACATCAGAGCAGTTGCCGGCGAGTGCACCTTGTACAGCGTACAAGGTGTTCGAGAGTTAAGTAAGATCTTTTTATGTGTCGAGGTACTCTATGTAAGCAAACATGATGTGATACTTGTGTCTCCTGCAATTTCTCAGTAAATCATCATATTGTACGAATTAACATAAACCAATAAATGAATCATGGAATAAAAACAGACAAAAGACAAACACCAGACCCTGTTTTATTCCACAGATTCTTTTCTCTTAGAATAAATGAAAAATGACAACAAAGTAGTTCTCCTCGAGTTACTTAATTTTCGAAAATTTCTGGTGTGCAGAAAATGCTTTTCTCCATACTTCACACAGATTTTACTACTTTTTCACCGAATATAAGTCAAATCAAACCGCGGCCTACTTGTTAATAATGACTGGATAGTAGATTATGTTGATCCCAACAAAATATTGTGCATCAATATGGAACAATTTTCTCTGAGAGACGCAAGAAACGAGAAAATCTCACGCAAATCTGCCGCGAATCTGTTTGTGCACCAGAACCTGAACATGGATTCACCGCAATTTGATCCTCGGTATTCAGAGGTGAAAGGCAAGCAATCTATCTACTAGATCACGGGTCACTGTCGTAGCTGACAAGGTGTTAGTGACGTCACGAGTAAACGTGTCTGACCGTTGTTTGAAGCGCCTACAGGCGTCCGCATGTAACCGTGTGGGTTTAATATGTCTCGTGCATAATCAAACAACTTTCTCCTTCAAAAGTTTATCAACACCGCGCCGTTACAGGTTTATTAATACGTCCGCACAGGATGCGGTCTCCCGCGCATTGGATGAAAATTGAGGGACCATGGATTTCACTTGTGGTAGTTTGGCCCGCAGGGTGCTGCCCACAGACAGCTGTGTTTACCCAAACAAGTACAATTGTACCGGTAAGTGGTCACGTATCCCGAACGTGCAGGAGGCTCTTTAAACTTGAGATACATTGTTATGTCTCCGCTTATCAGGAACATAGCAGAAACGTATGTAATCAGGACGGCCGGCAGTTTGGGCAGCTCATGAGGGTTGGAGCAGTTTCTCGCGAGGGGGCTGCTCTTCTCTGAACGTGCTCCCGCGCGAGACATTTGCACCTTGGCCTGGCAAGGATTTGCTGCGCGGGTCGGCGAAGGAAGCCGCAGTCGGGTTTGTCTCCCCCCTCTCAACTTCGCCGCCACCAACACTCTTTTGATTGATTGATTGATTGATTTTTTTCGTGTTTCCGGGCGCGTCAACTGCTTCGGTCATTAGTCCCGTCAGTGTAGTGCATGTTTTTTCTAGGGAGAGAGCGGTGATCTTCCCCCGCTGGATGGCGAGATCGGGCGCCGACCTACCGTCGGCTAGTGGGGTTTCCCCCTAACCAGGACTCTCCCACCAGCGGGGCACCGCCCCAGCCGGGACAAGCTCTAAACTCCCGACCGGTCTCCAGGAATATGTGATAGTGTGGTGCATGTTAGTGTGTGTGTGTAAGAGGAGAGGATAGGACAAGGAACAAGGACAGATCGCGCGCGGTCCGTGGCCCGTTTGGTAGGGTAGTGTTCCGGCAGTCGCCTGGTGTTGATCGGAGAAATCACGGAAAACTATCGATCAGAGCAGCCGGACGCTAGAATTCTCCTCCAGACAACGACTGAATTCGACGTAACTGAAAAGCTTGTGTCGAAAATCCTGCCGCCGTCAGGACTCGAACCTAGGACCTCCCGGTCAGAGGTGCTGCAGTGACAAACACTCTTTTGAACTACCCTTCCATTTCCGTATTACTGTAATGTATTCTAGCTTATTCAGAGGAACAATTGGCCGTGCATTGCCCACTGTCGTGCATTCTTCCATTGCCGTCTTATTTTTTTCGAATTCTAGTACACTCGGAATAATATTTACGTTAGTATAGAGAAACTTATGTTATGCTACAAAAAATTGAAAACGAGATTTTGTCTGGGAAAAGGATTTTGGGTGTCACGAAAAATGGGTGCTCACTTTCTTATGTATATACAGAGCAATTATAATGTCGCAGAAATAACATACGTATTTGTTCCTCTGTCAGTTCGTCAGCCCGTCTGAGAACACTAGTGCCTGAACACTTCGCAGGATTTTCTCCCGAAGAGATATTCGTTGACTGAACAAATAAAATTTGCCATTCGGATTCCAAACGAATCTACGAGTTAGTTTTTAAAGTATTTCACATGAAACCCGGAGGACAATCTGTGTAAAAATGGCTGCAACTGTTGTCTTTAAATGTTTGTTCATTGGGCTTATAATTGTGACAAAATCAATTTTTTTTTTCAAATCTCCTTATTTACGAAAATTCTACACTTGTTTCTAGTCAGAAATTTACGAGAAAATACAGATAATATTTAAACCTACTAACTACAAATATGTATTACTTGAATAATCATTAACCTTTAGATTTTATAAAAAAGATTTTAAATAAAACTACGGGAATTTATTATTAACGTTTACAGTAAAAAATTACAATGCTTCATGTTTACGACAAATTAAGAAAAGTTTTTGCAAACAACACATTATGTATGTGAGAGTTTGGCAGTCACATACTAGTATATAAAATCTAAAAAGTGACTCTGTGGACATTGTAGTCAAAATATTGAAAGATATATTTTGATATAACGTCATAAATGCATGTTTATTTACTAACTATCCTGCATAGTTATTTCAAGACGTTAATAAGACTTCCAAGATTTCCATTCTGATTGCCGCTGGATCAAGCAATACTATTGTTATCTACCTTACTATATTAATGTCACGTGTGAAATCTTTGAAATAATCAGTATTTTTTGAAAAAATCCCTCAAATCATTTTAGTATCCAAATTTTGCATATAAAAATAAGACGAAGAAAATCTTCAATATTAGATTATAATCTCTCCTTGTTCCATCTGTCATTATAAACTCCCCACTATTCTGCATTTGTTTAATTAACCGCATCGTCAAGCGACTTTCAAGTGTCCTCTCAGCTCTTCCCCTTTGTCGCTACGGCGTTCGAACCATCTTTAAAATTAATATGTCAATGGAAGGGGGGGGGCACGACTGACCACACCGAGGTTTTCTATATAATATTTCTTCATTTAAAGAATTACAGTTTCATTTCTTTCGTTTATTGGTATAGCGGTGAAATGTCATTGGCTTCTTCATAATTGAAATGATACAAGGCGTTGTCATTGCCAACAATACTGTTTATTTCATTAAGAGCAACTTTCGATGGCTTAGCCATCATTATCAGATAACTGATACAATAAAATATAAAACGTAAGAAAATATAAACAAAAAATAAGGTTTAACAAATTTAATCCTCTTTAGGTACTCTGTTAATCCTAATGTTAGTTAACTGGTAACTCTGTTAATCCTAATGTTTTTGTTTAATTTTCTTATATTTTATTGTATCAGGCAACTGAAGATGATGGGTAAGGCATCGAAAGTTGCTCTTAGTGAAATAAACAGTATTGTTGGCAATGACAATGCCTTGTATCATATCAATTCATTTCTTACGGCCTGTATTCTTTGTGACCCCTTAGACATAGTTTCGTCTTTCAACACTAAACCGATGTTTAAAAATATTCGAAACCTTCGTCGTATGCAAAAGTTTCATGTAAACTCCTGCGTTCTCTTACAGACCTACGCCCACTCTCGATTATGTTCTTTGGTATTTGTATTTATAGATAACTTAATTGGAGTTCGGGCACCGGAAAGTATTTGGGATGTGACAGTTAACTACTCCTTCCATTCTCAGTTTGTTGTGATCCAGTAACTTAACCATTCAAGTATTTGCGATATTGTCAAATCTCCACCATCCCCCCTCCCCGCGAACAAACTCACTGCTCTGTTGTTCATCATACACGACCTGCTGCCCTGCCATGATTGCCCAAACGAGCATGAAATCGCTCCTCGCCTGGCATTTCTGCAACTCCCGCTGAACCCCTGTATTTGACGTTCTCTCTACTCCACATTCAAGAAAGGCAGCGCATATTATCTTCATAGTGTTCATACGTTACGACCACACCATTTTGTCCACCTGCTTTTCTCATCATCCTATCCTCTATTATTTCTGTCCCGAAATCTGACCTTCTCAAGAATTAGCATCGTATCCTCATTCCATCACGCTCTCTGTCCTCCATTTAAAATATCTTCGTTGTTCGCCAGTACCACGTATATGTGCTGCTCTCATAGAGCTACGAGCCCCTAATAATGAGCTACTCCCTTCTCTCGGGTCTGCACCCTACGACTCACAAGCCACTTTGTTCGCCGTCCCAGCCACACCAAATAATCGCTCCCTTGCCTTTCTACCTCCCACCACTTCTCCACCTGCCACTTTATCTCTCCGCTTTCCAGCCGCATCGTCTGACGCTTCTCCATATCTTCGTGTCCTCTCGGTGAAGTGCTGCACCTCTCGTAGAACACCTCTGCTGCCCGCGGACGAATTAGGCCGCCGCTTGATATTTGCCTGGATTCGGAAAGCACTTGGCGCGGGGCTTGTGTTTGAGCCCCGGCCGGATCCCGCCTCACCGCTTCGCCGGTGTGTGCGACCTTAAAGCTCGTCCCACACTCCCGCCGTCCTTGCGTCGTTCACGCCCCATCCCACCGCAACCCCCGCTGCCAACTCGTCTGCTCACAACACCCCGTTTATTCTGCCACCCCCTCGACCCCGCCTTCATCTCCTCCATCGTGGGTATTTTCACCCGTCGCCACTCTGCGACCAGTGGCCCCCGTTTCAACGACAGTCTCTCTGACTGCTCCCAGCACCCCCTATCTCTCCTATCCCTCAATCCGCTTTCCCTTCCCCCCTGTTCTCACCCTCTTTCACTCGCGACCTTTGCCCCGCCTCTCTGGAGGCTGTTCTCAGCACTCCGACCACTCTGCCACCGCTTTCACCTCCATCTCTCTGTCTCTTCCCAGCACCCCGTCCACTCTGCCTTCCCTCAATCCCACTTTCACCTTCACCCCCTCTTTCCACTGTTCCCACCCTCTTCCACTCAGCGCCTCGGCCCCCCCGTCTCTCGGCTGTTCGCGCCCCCCTTCCCCTGTTCCTCCAGCCGTCCCCTTCCTCCCCCTGCACCTTAGCTGCCCTCCCAGACCCTCTCTCCATCCCGACGCGTCGCGACGCCTCGTCTTCGCACCCGCGATATCCTTCACAAACAACACACTGCATTGTGGGTTAAATGTTTAAGTAAGCGGCGACGAAGCACTCTCGGAGGCGAGACGCTTTCGTGTGGAAGTGGTTATTGTCAACTCTTCTCTTATTTCAAACACATTTAACATAACCCTGCATTGGTCTGCAGTTTGCATATTTTGATAGTGGTTCGGTAGGGTTTATGTGACCCTCCATTACACGTCTCTTAATTACATAAAATATACTCTTCTATACTTTTGAAACGTAAACAACAAAGAAATAATTTACAGTCGGCTCCGGTTATAGTGAACTTTTGGGAACTAACGTTTTTGGTTCGCTATATCAGAGGTTCACTATATTCCATAATGTAAAAGTTATATAAAATTTCTCCACAATGATTGATTTTATTAATATAGAGAAAGTAAAATACATTAACCGCACGGACTAACATTTTCAATAGGTTAAATTGATCTTAAAAAATTAATTATTCTCATTGTGTGGTGCGTACTTTTTCATTTTTGTTATTTCTCTAGATCCAAATCCAGAGATTGTGCTCTCTCCATATTTGATTCTGCATTTTACACCATCTCTAAGGATCCACCTTGTCTATACACACCGTCCCACTCTTTGAAGGACCTTTTACTCGTCATAATAACATACGGGATTCTTTCTGTAAAGGAATGCCCCAAGCGAGTAATGAAACGGATCGCTTTTCCGCGCGGCGCGGTGAGTGGCGCCAGACTGTGGCAGTCGCGCGTTTCCTGTCACCTCCTAGAGCACCACGCGTTTTGTCACGCGGAATCTCAAGTAACATCAAGTTTGAAACTGAAGCAAGCAGTCGCGAGTCGCCCACGCCTGTTGTAGTACACGCAGGGCACGGACTTGTTTCCGCAATGACATTGAGTGGCGTAGGGTCATTAGTAAGGTGTTTACTCCATGTTCGATACCACCTCCTCAGGGGATACTTCTTCGATGATGACCTTTGGCCGACATTCTTTCCAAATGGCCAAGTGTTGCAAATTTGTGGCACCGAGGCGACATATTTTTTTTCCAGGAATGGATTAATTTTCAGGACGTTGCATTTTCGGTGATCACTATAGCCAATGTTCAGAGTTCATTACAACCGGTGTCACTATATATTTTTGGGCTTATTTGTAATGTCAGTGAAATGGGACCAGTGTCTGAAGTTCCCTCTGAGAGTTCACTATAGCCGGAGTGGACTGTAATAAACCAATCAATTGAAACCGAGAGCGGTAGCTCAGTGCATCAACTGATGTCACTGCAGCCCCTCCGACCGGGAGGTCCTAGGTTGGAGTCCTGACGGCGGCAGGATTTTCGACACTAGCTGAAAAGCAGCTAGGTCGAATTCAGTCGCTGCCTAGAGGAGAATTCTAGCGGCTGGCTGCTCTCATCGGTAGTTTTCCGTGGTTTCTCCGATCAACACCACGCGAATACCGGAGCAGTACCCTACCAAACGGGCCACGGATCGCGCGCGATCTGTCCTTCCTCTTCCTTGTCCTATCCTCTCCCCTTACACACACACACACACACACACACACACACACACACACACTTACATTAATATGCATTACACTACCACATATTCCGAAAGATCGGTCGGGAGCTTAGAGCTTGTCCCGGCTGGTGCGGTGCCCCGCTGGTGGGAGAGTCCTGGTTAGGGGGAAATCCCACTAGCCGACGGTAGGTCGGCACCGGATCTCGCCATCCAGCGGGGGAAGATCACCGCCAAGTCCCGCGAAAAATAAACATGCACTATACTAACGGGACTAATAACCAAAGCAGTTGATGCGCCCGGAAACACGAAAAAATCAAATCAATCAATCAACTGAATTAGTTGAAGTAATAAACATTATTCAATACATGAATCTGCCCTAGGAAGACGAACATTCAACACCAATGCTACCACAATGCTCACCTTACTTTTGCAAATAGTATGAAGTTCCCAACCCTCCAAATTAAAGAAGTGTATAATAAAATAATAAAATTAAAAATTAGAAATATATTGAGAACAAAAAATTGTATCTGTGAAAACCTGATGACTTGGCGAATTGTGAGGTTTGGGTCAGCAAAGTTCGAGGTGAAATCTTATCGTTTAGTACAAAAGTCAACATAAAACAACAATTGACATATCACGATTCATTTAAAAAGTGTTATTAAAGGAACAAAAATTGCCACGCTTACGCAAAATTGAATAAATCAATTTTGAATTGTCAATGAATAAACCAATTGAATAAATCTAGTAGTCGGAAATGGCGTATCGAACCCCTGCAGTATTGAATTTGAATTCATTGCAATTTGCAATAAATTGTCACGAAATCTTAAAAGTATGAACCCGAAAAATTAATGGGATAACTTGCTAGTAGAAGAATTTCATTCGGAGGGATACCAAAAAATATATAATATTCAGTATATTATGCTACTTATTATCAAGCAATAGGATTAGTTTTCTGAGTTCAAATGGTTTCAACGTGTATGAAGCAATGAAATCAATTGCTATGACATTTAAAATATTATTAGTGCTAATGTAATGTGGATACTTTTAACTACATATTTACTATTTTTGTGATTGTAATATAATACAGGTTTAATGTGTGATAAATTCCTAATACATGGAGCTTAATATTGCAGTATAATCGATTTTCTTCTAGAATTACTTCCGTATTTATTTATTTAGAGTCTCAATAAATCCAGTTGAGATTTCATGAAAAAAGGCTAAGCGTTACCTTTCTTATCTTGATACAACACCTTCACACAAATTGCCTTCTTCTTTCGTAATACATATCACTAATAGAAAACTAAGAATTGTCATCGCCGTTTTTACTTTTTAAAGTAGTTGTTTAACACACTTTAAAAAATAAGTATTATATCTACATGCAAGGATAAACTTTCGATGAACTTAAATGGTATCAAGAGAGGCACATGAGATCTCGAAGAGAAATTAAATAATATTTTCTTTCCCTACTAGTTCGAAACTTGCTCAATTACCCTGGTGATCCATCATTTATAAATTCAATCCGTCATAATATGTTAATCGCTATTCCACCTTTCAGATCCAGTAAATGAAGCTCAATGAATACAATTGATGTGTTGACAAATTGCGCTCAGTTACTCTTTCTCTCCAATATCACGCTTCGTCGTACTGAGTAAAAATAACTACGTGTTGAAAAATAATGTCCAGAAATCGTCGAATAAAACTGCAGTTGCTTAAGAACAAACATTTTAGGCTATAATTGAAAAATAATTGTTTGGTGTAGTGAATCGAACGTGGTACTTGGGTTTTTTATGTTTAATAAGGAATCTAAATTACAAGAAGAATAATCAGGTATGAGAGACCATATATTAAAAAAAAAGTATTTATTGTATTTTGAAATTCAAGACATAGGGCATTTATCATCGAATTTGTCATGCCATCAAAGTACAAAATTTGACACGCGCAATGAAATAGAAACCAGGACATTGGGGTGACTTTTGCTTTTTTTGGGAGGACAGGTGGATTTGGCTACCATTAATCCTTTATCTCTTTATCCTCAGACTACCATTGGCGGCAGATTGAACAAACATTATTCGTGGAGACATTGTAGAATAAGTGCCTTGTTTCTCAGTTGACCAAAAATCTGAGTGAGCAAATGAATTGGTTAATAATTTTTTAGGTAAATTAATATTCAATTTAATAAAATTAATTACTCCGCTGTAATTCTTAATCAAATGATTCTATAGGAAAATTGTTCCTAAAAATATTAAATTATTCTGATTTTTATATTGTAATTTTGTAAATAAAATGAATACCTATGATTTTATATCAACATGCACCACACGAATCGCTAACACAATTTTTAATCTTTTGAATACAAAAATGTTTTCCGAACTTATCCAGGTTTTTATTTTTATTTTCCTCCTCATTCAAGATGATGAAAATGGTGAAAAACGATTCCAACTGGGCAGTACGGTGTCGCAATGGCAATTACTACTATTAGGCAGGGTCGAAATCATACAGTTTTATTATATTCAGACACTTACAATTAGTTAAAAACATTCAATTCTTTTTCGCAAGCGACTTTTATTCTCAACCAAGTGATCAACGAGTAACCACTAAATTCAATAAGGGAGATACCCCACTCCCTGAAAGGTTCGTAAATCGGTCTCCTCTTTATCCGCTTAGGTATTGTTTTGCAACGCTTCTTCGGTTATGAAAAATAAAAAAAATGATTTTGCAAATTAATTTTAGATCTGTACTCAACACACCATTCCTTACTATCGAACGCATCAGAATAACTTAAAATCCTTCAGAAATGTACAATTACGGACGATCTCCAAAATCAAGTTGGACGCTCTTTCTAGGAGAAATATTTGACAGTATATACTCAGTGGCCATTCAACCATGAAACGACTGGTACAAATTACACGTTGCCACGTTTCCAAACACGAAAGGAAGCACTCATTTCGCGTTCTTGAAGAATGTCGTAAATGACCACTTGTATCAATACAGCATTAAGTGATTAAGGAATCACTTACCCAATATGAATTCGGTCCCAATGAATATGAATTCGTGTAATATCTCTTTCGATTAAACTTTTTAACCGACTGAAAATTTAATGGCTAATCAAACCGTTTACATTCTCTCCAGTTTTAATACATGAAATACAGTTCTCCTCATTCGGTTTTAAAAATCGCAGGACTATTAGTGCCAAAGCGACTGGCATCTTTTTCCATGATGTACAGACAGATTACGCAATGTCTCGAGTGAAATTGACCCTTCACCACCTCGAACAGTCACCGCTCTCTCTACTGCTCCCATCTTCCGCTCGATCTGCTGGGGGTTTGAATCGAAAGCCAAATTCGACGCTCTTTCTATAAACAATATTTGAAAGTGTAATCTCTGTGGCCATTCAACCATGGAACGGCTGGTGCAAATTACACGTTTCCAAGTTTCCAATCACTACACAAAAAACTTATTTCGCGTTAACTGGGAACGTCTTCGTAATGTGTAATATAAAATCATAATTTTATAAATGGTTTCCATATTTAAATAGATAGAAATGCGAAGTGTCTAGGCTTACTCGTTAGGGAGAAAATGGTAGAAACAATTCAAAAGCGGAAGGAACAACACAACTCGAAATGATCTATTTAAATAATTCAAAATCCAGCGAAGTAAATGAATACTTTTTTCTTTATTGCAGTGTGGTGTTCGTTTCTTGTGATCACCACTTATTTGCATCAAGCACTTACTGCTTAAGAAATCCTTAGTAGTTCCAGTGTCTAATTTGGATTCGGCCCCAAGAAGACGTGGGTAGTTCGCCGATGGAGATCGTGGGAGGTAGTGCTGCAGCAGCGGGAGGGGCGGGGGATGATGAAACTAACGAGGGCCCTGACGTTAGCAACGAAAGCCGCTTAGCAGGCAGATGCGCCGCCTCCAGCAGCGCAGGTGCCCGAGCCCCGTGAAGGGATGATGCAGCACGCAGGCGAAGCGGGAGTGCTAGGAAATGAAGCAACGTGCCTGCATTCCTTCAACTGCACTGAAATGATCAGCTAGTGGCGATCTGCAGAAAGAGCTTATGACTTGTTTTGTTATTTATTTAAAACGGTTATTTGCTAAAATATATCTTTGCCCGTTAGGTATTTGTCTTGCTGTGGGTTTATGTGATACATAAGTTCGTATGTACAGTACATAACGTACTATACACCGGAACCTGCCCTATGAACATCAATCAGAAGGTCTAAGTATTATCACATGTAATATGAAATATTAATTTTATAAAAGCTTTCCATATTTAAATAGATGTACATTTGATATGAGTCCACTTAGTAATTGAGAAGAAATGGTTATAAACAATATAAAGAGTGATAGGAACGAAACAATTTGAAATAATTAATTGAAATAATTCAAATATAAATTAATACCTTTTTCTGCATTACTATATTGAGTTTGTGGTTTGTTTGTTTTCTGCTTCTTTTTTATTGCGATCTGCAGGATCGATTTGGTCATACAACAAATCCATCTCTATACATCAGAACGAAATATGCTTATTTGATTGTTCACAGTCATATATTCAAAGCGAAACGACATTTAGCTTGAGGATAAATGTGAGAACTTCTTTTGTTCATACAACTCGAAAATGAACGATATGTTCAGATAAACTTGATTGAGAATGTAAGAAGAAGATTAAGAGAAGACCATAAACTCTATCTCTTTCTTTCATGTTCTCCCACCCTTCCCTCCCTCCCTCTGTCTCTCTCCTGTTAATGCGCAGTGAAGAAGACTAGCCTTAGTAGCAGTGAGAGAGGTGGATCCGGGAATAGCTGCAAGAGCTACTTCAGGGGATAATGATTGTGATGGCGGGGCAGTGAACTACTTGGAGAATGTATTGCATTATTTTAATGTGAATAAAACGTTGCCATTCGGCATCGTATTATCGTGCCGGTCAGAATATATCGTATATCTTGGACAGAATCTGAACTTTTCGATTTTGATTTAACTATTTAGGTAACATCTAAATACACATCACTACTCCATGTTCACACCACTTTTTTCAAGCACAATAAATGTAAACATAATGAAGCAAATGTAATAGTAGTTGCAAGGGTAGATAAACCTTCACGGTCTCATCATTTGTCCCACTTAAATAAGACCGACAAATTAATGACAAGCGGGGAATGGTATGAAATTTATCATAGCAGCGAGGCAGCGTGTGGGGAGACGATAAAAGAAGAGTCCTGTAAGTGGCGTCAACTTCATTTTCCCACCAAATAAGTCAGAAAACTTTATACCAGAATTCGTTTATCTTTCTGTTGAGATTCACTTTATCCTACGAATCTTGAAAAATAAATTAATAAAAAGAAGAAAATATAATGACGTTATGGAAATTATACAAAAAGCAGCCTAATCTCCCGCCATGTAGAGTAGTCGCTATGAAGAAAGAAGTAAAATAGTGAATGTAGGAAGAAAACGCAATAGTTCCAAGACTAAATAAACCTTCATAGTTTCACACTGGATTTAACTTGAATAAGACAGAAATATTAGTAGAGTAAAGTGGAGAATGGAATGGAATTAATCATAGAAGTCAGGCAGCGGATGTGGAGAGACGGTGCAAGCACGGCGCTGTAAGTCGCGTCAACTTACTTTTCCTACCAAATAAGTCCGAAATCTTTGTAATGAAATTTGTTTACCTTACTGCTGAAATTCACGTTATCCAACGAGACTCGAAAAATACGTTAACAAAACGAAAAATAATATAACGGCGATAGAAAGTTGATACAAAAAACAGAGTCATCGCCCGCCGGGTAGAGTAGACGCTATGAGGCGAGAAGAAGGATAATGAATATAAGAAGAAATTTCTTTAGTTGTAAAAGTAGATGAACCGTCATAATCTCGTACTGGGATCAACGTGAGTAAGACCGACAAATTAGTGAGAAGCGGCGAATGGAATGGAATTAATCATAGTGTGTGCGGAAGCGAGTGAGGAAGTCAAGGAGTGAGGAAGCGGAGGAGGAGACACGGTGCAAGCTATAAGTGGCGTCAACTTAATTCTCCTACCAAATAAATCTGAAAACTTTAGAACGAAATACTTTTACCTTACAGTTGAGATTCACACTATCGAACTGCAGATGACCAAAAGCATCTCCCTGCGGGTAGACCAGTCGCTACGAGAAGAGAAGCGGGATAGTGAATGCAGGATTGATTGATTGATTGATTTTTTCGTGTTTCCGGGCGCGTCAACTGCTTCGGTCATTAGTCCCGTTAGTGTAGTGCATGTTTTTTCTCGGGAGATGGCGGTGATCTTCCCCGACTGGATGGCGAGATCCGGCCCCGACCTACCGTCGGCTAGTGGGGTTTCTCCCTAACCAGAACTCTCCCACCAGCGAGGCGCGCGGTCCGTGGCCCGTTTTGTAGGGTACTGCTCCGGCATTCTCCTAATGTTGATCGGAGAAACCACGGAAAATTACCGATCAGAGCAGCCGGCCGCTGGAATCTCCTCCAGACAGCGACTGAATTCGACCTCGCTGAAAAGCTAGTGTCGAAAACCCTGCCTCCGTGGGGAGTGGGAACCTAGGACCTCCAGGTCAGAGGCGCTGCAGTGACATGAGCTGATGCACTGAGCTACCGCTACCGGCGTGAATACAGGATGTGGGTGGGGGAAGTGAGGGGGAGGGGGCGCAGGGTCTATCAGAACGGAAGCGCCGGCGGCGGGAGCGGAACGCTGAGGGGCGGGGGCGGAACGGAGGCTAAGGCGGGGGATCCGTCGACGGCTTCTGTCGACGTAATCCGTCCGGGTCGTCCCCTCCCCTCCGGCTGCGGGCGGAGGAGCACGCCCGAGGCGAGGATGCCCGCCGTGGGGGCGTGGCGAGGGGGAAGGGGGATAGGGGTGGGGGGGGTGGGGGGGGGGCCCCGGCGCCCGCGGGCGGGCGTGGCCGGCGGCGGGATCGTATAGTGGAGGCGGGGGACGAGTGGGTGTGGCAAGCAGCATAGAGTGAGGACTAGAGCGGCGGGAAGTGGAAGTGTTTGGGGGCGTGGTCGGTTGGTCGACAGGCTGCGGTGGGTAGCGTTGGGGGGAGGTGCAGTGTGGGGTTTGGGGGGGGGGGCGGGGGCGGGGTAGAAGCGGGGTTGGTAGGAGGTTGCGGTGGATAGCGGCGACGTTTGGCGGCGGTGGATAGCGACGGATGGCGGCGTTTACCGGCTGGAGGCAGTGGGTGGCGGTGGGATGAGGCAGGTGGCGGGGATGGCGTTGGTTGCAGGGGGTGGTAGAGTGTGGCAGGGTGTGGCAGGGTGTGGCAGGGGGTGGAGAGTGAGGCAGGGTGTGGCAGGGTGTGGCTGGGTGTGGCAGGGGGTGGTAGAGTGAGTCAGGGTGTGGAAGGGTGTGGCAGGGTGTGGAAGGGAGTGGCTGGGTGTGGCAGGGGGTGGTAGAGTGAGGCAGGGTGTGGCAGGGTGTGGTTGGGTGTGGCAGGGGGTGGCAGAGTGAGTCAGGGTGGGGGGGGGGGGGGGGGGGGGGGCGGCTGGGGTGGCGGCGAGTGGCTGAGAATGGGGACGGAGGGTGGCGGCTGGCGGCAGTGGGCGGGGCGGCCTCCGCGCCCAGGACGGCGGATCAAACGGCGCACTTTATATCGCGCCCATAAAGCAGTGACGTCCGTGAGCGACGGCGGCACAAGGGGGGGTGAGGCGCTAGCGGACGAGTTGGCGACGGACGGGGCAAAGGCTTGGATTGCACGAATCATTTTTAACAAACAACTCGGGAAAATAGATCGCGCTCATTTCCATGGTGGGAACGAAATGGTGAAACTCGTAGAGAAAAATGTAATTTTGAAAATACTGGAGATTGTATGGTGCAACAATATTATTTCAACCCATCAGGAAATGTCGTTAATTAAGTTAACTTCGCTACTCAACCAAAACAGATTCTCATAAAATATCGAGTAGACTATTATTATTTTTAGCTCGTTTGAAAACATTTTCTTAATTCTCTTAACGCGAGGGGCTGTTATTCATGTTGCGCTATCCACAACGTGTAATTACGTTTCTTACATTCTAGCCTTAGAGAGTTGTGTAATTGTGTGAAAGAAATGGATTATTATAGAGATTGTAAAATAAATCTATTCTACATAATAGATGTTTAAATAACGTCATGTACAATTTTTTAAAAAGACGAGTAATTTTAGTGGTATTTACACTTTAAATTAATGTAATTTATGAAAATATTCTTAAAACTGGTCCAGATGTTTTCTTTCCTCGGATAGAAAAACGCTTGAAAAAAATGGTGCGGGTCTCATTTGCGGTGAAATATCTAAATATTTAAAAATCGCAGACGTCAGACAATGTTAGCAACCACTAGGTTTGAGCACCGGGAAAACTGAGTATAGCCGTCCCAGTGGTGCTGTAATGGTAACGTGCTAGGTGTGTTGACTCTAAGGACCTGAGTTCAAAATTTGACGTGGAAAAACACAAATTGCTGGTTGGAAACACTGGCATACACATATTGCAAATCTGGTCACAAATAATGCGACAATGTATGTGGGGTAGTGTCACTAGCTTGCTACATAAAAATATAAAATAATCAGAAATCATTCATACAATAACACATTATATTTGTGAAATTCCACTAGTTTTGGTTTGACTCAATCATTAAATTTATTTCTCATAAAATATTTCGTCGTATTTTCATATTTTGATTCTGAATTAAATTATTCTCTTTGCTTTCTGTTTCATTGCTTTAAAGTTTGCCTATTCATTCTATTAAAAGTAGTGACACTTTAAAAAATTATATCTGACTCTCTTAAACTTTCTTCATCTGCGGTTAAAGACAGTCTTTTAGTGAGTCGTGCGTGGCCTCCGTTACAGGCAAAAAGTCAAACACCTTGCAATTTAATTTCTGTTATTTACCGATAACTTTAACATCGGTCATCTGAAGTTACGTCAGAAGAAGCGGAAAGCGCCATCTTCTTCCAGAAACGTCTTCTTTACGGAGCCGACCAGCAAGGTGCAACTTTCCGAATCAATATTTGTCTTTCATTTAATTTCTTGTGAGGAAAAGATGATGGTTTTCCGTGAGTAAATTAAGTAAACACTTCCTTCATTATTGGGGTTTTGGTAGATGCCTCACCGTCAGCACGGTCAGGTGTGGAGTTCATTACTTGTAGGAACGACCGAGCAAAACTGCGCCTGAAAGTCGGTTGCACGCTCGTTCCTTTGCAAAGCACGTCGTTTTAACTAAAGATAGTAGTGTTTTCTTAGTCGTCAAGACATGGAAACTTTATAACGAAATATTCCTCATTCTACATGTGAGCTAAACCACTTTTCAGGATTTCTTTCATTCCTTACAAATGTGCTCAATAACTGGTGAAAGTTCGGGGAAGATGCGAAACATAAATGTTGAATAATATATGAAAGTGTGGCTACTAGTGAGATTAAAGACAATGCTGTCCTTCTGAGCAAAAATAACTTGTCGAAGAAGGTGAAAGAAAGCCAGAATGTGGGTAGGGAAATAAAGAGAGTTGGCAGAATACTACTGACAAGGAAAGGAACACCACAGCGAAGAAACAGATAATATCGTGTAAACCCTAGCATATTGGAAGAAATGCGATATATCTGATAGATTGATGCCGAGACAAAATAATCTGCCAAGATCGAAAACACTTACAAGCATAATGGCCGCGTTGATGGACAAGATGAATGGAAATCCTTATCTAAGAGAAGGGAAAGGGTGCGTTTATGCATAATGTACAAGACATACTCGTACAAAGGGGACACAGCATGGGCAGACATCGGTAACAGATTACAGAAACCGGATTATAAAAGCAGAGGTGATCATCCTTGGAAAAAAACGATGCAGAAAGCAAAGAACTGATATAGGCAAGTTCTCCTTTGTGAAACGTACAGCGCCAAATGATGGAGAAGACAACGGTAGCGGGGACATGCGCAGATATTCATTGTTTACTTTGTGTTTTCTGACTTGTCAACTGTTATGGCCATTAGTTCCGTAAGTGTAGTGATTTTATCATGGGATGTCTGTGATATTTCTAGCTGAATGGTAAGATCCGGCTCCGACATACACGGCAGCTTGTTGGTTTCCTCATACAGGTATCTCCCATGAACATGACATCGCCCTAGGCGGGACAAATTCTAAGCTCCCGACAAGCGTGGTAGTCTAGTGTGGTGCGTGTGTGTGTGTGTTTTAAATAAGGGGTGAGGAGAGAACAAGAAAGAGAAAGGTAAGATGACGTTCGCTCCACGGTGCATTTGTTGGAATACTGTTCCGACATTAGCCTACTGTTGATCTCACGGAAAACTACCGGAGCAGCCGGCCGTTAGAATTGTCCTCTAGCCAGCGATTGAACTCCACCCAGCTATCTAGCTAGAGTGAACGATCGCGACTCGAATTCTAGAACCACCCGGTCAGAGGCACTGCTATAACATCAATTGATACCCTAAGCTGGGGGAGGGTGGTGTAGGGGGATGCGTGGCAGTGTGTATGTTTAGAAAAAGGAGAAACAGTGTGAAGTCGGAGGAAACAATTGAAACAGAGGCTAAGGGGGAGAATTTTTTGTCAAAAAGCTAACGCGTGTATGTAAACGGAATGAATGTAATCTGCACTTATTTAATAAAGAATAAATACTTGACTAATAGCTACCGGGAGCGGTAGCTCAGTGCATCAACTGATGTCACTGCAGCGTCTCTGACCGGGAGGTCATAGGTTCGAGTTCTGACGGCTGCAGGATTTTCGACTCTAGCTTTTCAGCTAGGTCGAATTCAGTCGCTGTCGGGAGAATTCTAGCGGCCGGCTGCTCTGATCGGTAGTTTTCCGTGGTTTCTCCGATCAACACCAGGCGAATGTACCCTAACAAACGGGACACGGATCGCGCGCGATCTGTCCTTCCTCTTCCTTGTCCTATCCTCTCCCCTTACACACACACACACACACTTACACTAACAAGCACTACACTAACACATATCCCGGGAGACCCCTCGGGAGCTTAGAGCTGGTCCCGGCTGGGGCGGTGCCCCGCTGTTGGGAGAGTCCTGGTTAGGAGGAAACCCCACTAGCCGACGGTAGGTCGGTGCCGGATCTCGCCATCCAGCGGGGGAAGATCACCGAGAAAAACATGCACTACACTAACGGGACTAATGACCAAAGCAGTTGACGTGCCCGGAAACACGACAAAATCAATCAATCAAAGCTAATAGCTACGCGAGAGAAACTGGTGGAGATAGGCTTGTGGTACCGAATGCGTTGGAAAATTTGAACCAGCTGGACTGGAGGATATTGTGTGTTAATCGTAGAGGGCAAAGGGCGGTGCCCGCCGTCGAATAGTCGTCAAATGGCTAGAGGGCGCCGTGTGGGCGTGGCCTAGCGAGACGACGGCGCTCACGAAGAGAAAGCCCGTGGGTGCACGGAGGGGGGGAGGGCCTGGGGATGTGAAGGTGTGAGCGCTGCGAGGCGCAATATGTTTCGGGTTCCACGGGCGCGGCCTGATGCAACGCCGGCGTCAGGTAGTGGATGAGCGGCTCCGGCAAAGAGCGTAGAGGGACGGGGAGAACAAGGTGCTGGGTGTGAACTCAGTAAAGGCTGGGGTAGGGGCAAAGACGGTGGTGGCGTGGGAGTGGAGACGGGCGTTTACACGTGTCGTTCAGGTAGCTCTGCTACGGGGGCAGTTTTAGGCAAGAGAGAGGCGGGGACGGGGCAAGGGCATGGGCGGTACTGGTATTATACGCGCACGTTTTCTTGAGCCCCGATTGATTGATTGATTGATTTTTTCGTGTTTCCGGGCGCGTCAACTGCTTTGGTCATTAGTCCCGTTTGTGTAGTGCATGTTTTTTTCGCGGGAGATGGCCGAGATCTTCCCCCGCTGGATGACGAGGTCCGGAGCCGACCAACCGTCGGCTAGTGGGGTTTCCCCCTAACCAGGATTCTCCCACCAGCGGGGCACCGCCCCAGCCGCGACAAGCTCTAAGCACCCGACCGATCTCCCGGAATATGTGGTAGTGTAGTGCATGTTAGTGTAAATGTGTGTGTAAGGGGAAAGGATAGGACAGGGAAGAGGTAGGAAAGATTGCGCACGGTTCGTGGCCCGTTTGGTAGGGTACTGCTCCGGCCTTCGCGTGGTGTTGATCGGAGAAACCACGGAAAACTACCGATCAGAGCAGTCGGCTGCTAGAATTCTCCTCCAGACAGCGACTGAATTCGATCTAGCTGAAAAGCTAGTGTAAAAAAATCCTACCGCCATGGGGAGTGTAACCTAGGAGCTCCCGGTCAGAGGCGCTGCAGTGACATCAGTTGATGCACTGAGCTACCGCTCACGGTTGCGGCGTAGAGATGCAAACGGCTTGAAGGTATTAGCGCGTAAGACGATGGGCACAATGACAGAGCAAAATCACATGTGCAATCGCTAGTGTTTTATTTCACAATTTCCTTCAGTTGACAATAGAAAAGTTTATTTTCAGAGCGAAGTTTCATCGTTTTCTTTTGTTTTGTAGATTTACGAATTCATATTTTTGAGATGCTTGTCTATCATCCTGCCAAATATTTTGTGTTGCACGTGAAAATCATGTTTAAAAGTGAAGTTTCTCCTAAGCTTAATAATAACTGTAAACGTTGCAATGTATCTTGAACTATAAGTGTGATTTGCAATACTTTTCCTTCCTGAAAGATTCTATTTCTTTTAGATACTTTCCTTTAGAAATATTTTCAGTTTTTTTCTTTTAGTACAAAGATTATATTCTTAACTAATGTGTTCTCTATAATCTTTGAATTGCTATTACGTAGAAGGAAAGCTTTTTGCAGTTCGCTCTAGGAGGACATTTTTCATAGCATTTAGAAATAAACCCGAATGTGTTTGTTGTATTAAAAATATCTATTGTATTAAAAAGTCCGATTTTAATGGGATTTCGCACCAGATGTGTCAATTTTTGATTTCTTAATATTTATTCTACATACAAGGATTTTTAAAATTTGAGAAGTTATTTGTTGCACATTAGCGCCTGAAAGATATTTAAAGAGATATATTGAGTAGAAAAATACACACAAAACATGTTTTTAATGTAATATCATAAAAATGATGTAATTTTAATGAACTTATAAAATAAAATAATTTAACATGACATATAACAATAATAATAATTAATTTGACATGTACACAAAATTGTTAAACAGTAAACTTTTTCCGCGCCAATTGTGATCAGAATTACTTTTCAGCCAGTACAAACCATATTCTCTCTGTATTGAGTCACTCATCAGAGCTTCTTAGAGGTTATGAGTTGCTCAATGCACAATTATAATTGAAATATGTCTCTAAATTGACTAATGCCAAAACCAATTATATTATATTGCGTTTTGTTCGTTAATGCGTCAAGCAACTATGGTGTGTGGAAAATGCGCCAACCAACTATATTATGGCGATTTTTGTTGTTAAAAGTTTGAAAAAAGCCTGGTCTTAAGATCATTTAAAACTGATATAGTGAATTGGTATCATGCCTACTAACCCCGTATATGTTGACAACATGTTAGAACTTCTGTTTTACGCCACGCATATAATATGTTTTACCTACTATTCTCCAGACAGCTTGTACAGCAGAGGTGTGAAGACCGCTCGTAAGTACTATTAGCCCTATCTTGAATTATTTTTGGAACAAACTTCCTGAATCAGTGAAATTTACATACAAATTACATCTCATTCTCCCCGCCTGCGTCCCGTTTCTTTATTATTCTCTTTCTTCACCTTTATCTACTATAAATTGAAGAGGAACATAATTATGATGGAGAAACCAAAAAAAGAGAAAAGAAGTTTGTGTATATCATACTCAGCAGTTGGACAAAATAAAAAGAACACCATGCAATGTAGTAAATCTGTTTGCTTGTTGCATGTGCAAACTCTGCGACGCGGTTGCATTACACAGATGACGTGTCACGTTTCGAAGCGCAGTGCATTAGAGGCTTTGGTCTGCGGCGGTGAATACAAGCGATCGATGAAATATATAATTTGTCAGACATCGATTTGACCTGTACATACGGCATTTCCCCTTATCTTATAGGCTTATGTATTGAATTGCCGAATTCTGGAAGCCAGAGTACGTATTGACAGTTTTCTCCAAATGGAAACATTCAAATCCCTAGGATCGGTTGAATCGAAGAATTAGACTCTGTTAGAACACTCTCACTAGAATGAGAATCTCACTAGAATTAGACTCTCACTAGAATGAGAATCTTCACTTAGCTAACACTGTCTAAATGAATCCTAGGAATATTCTTGGTAATGCTTTCTATGCCAATTCCCTATATTTGAACGCAATTTTTGAGTAATCAGTTTTCAACGAATATGAGATCTACACCATTCTCTTAAACTTCTTTCACACTATTTAACAACAAAATTTAATCACAAACAATGGAGCCATTTTTTTTAAAAATTTGGAAAATGTCCCAGGGGCTTCATTTAAATTATTCCCCAAAATTAAAATATCGGTATTAAATTCAAGGGGCCGCGGACGCGATATGAGCCAGATGGAATGCGCAATATCAATTTTGGAGTAAATCCACTGAACGATTTAGCCTCTAGCGTTGTTCACGACGGACAGACAGGTCCACGGACGGACGGACGGCCATCGGACGGACGGACATGTTTTGTCGTCATTCAATTTTTCGGTATCATGGACCCAAAAAACATGGATTCTTGCTACACGTATTACAGTTTTTTTCCTAAATTTTGCAATTGAATTTATCCACTTTTTCGTTACCAGAGCCCTGTAGTAAGAGTTTTTTTCTACCAAAAATTTACCGTTTTTCTGCCCATCATTACATAAATTTATCTCTACTCCATAGCGGGGAAGTAAAAGGAGAGGAAGGAACAGAAAAGAAGTAGATCATCGCATAATAACCCTTGAAGAAGAATCAGAAACAATAATCCGCATTCAAAATAAGACTTCACCTTTAGTCTTCGAGTCTCACATAAGAGCTACGAATACTGATAGCTCTTAATAAATTATAATTATAACATAACTTACAAAGGTTTCCGGAAAGTCAATTGTTTCACTTCTAACAAAGAAACACAAACATTTTCAGATCGACATCTGCGCTGCCGCTTCTCACACAACCCCACCCTACCCTACCATACCCTATCACCGTATCCTCCTCCCGACTCGTGTCTTGTTCCTTTGTTCTCTCCCCCTCTCATTCCACGCGTCCCCGGTTCTTCTGGTCCTCCGCCCGGTCCTCCTGGGGTCGCGTTCTTCTGGTCGCGAGGACGATGAGGACGGCGAGGACGGCGAGCGTCGCGCTGCGTCGCCATGCACCGAATCCTCGAGTGCGCTCGCTGTCAGCCGCCCGAGGACGAGACGCGGAGATTGTGTCCGCGCGTGGAACCGGGAGCCGGTGGCCGCGTCCTCATCCTGCCCCTCTCCCTCTCCCTCGTCCTCTTCAGACGGTTCGCAAATAAGACGCTGCTCTCGCTCTATTGTGAGTGCTTTTTCTCAAAGGAACAAGCGACGACAGTTGGCCCTGTGTGTCGGCGCACGACTTGCGTCTTCACGGTTTGCAAGTTTTCCGCGTGTGTTTTGGGGGACTTGGAGATGAAATAATGCGGAATTTCATGGAAAAGGTCAACGATGTGTTCTTCTTTATATTGCATTTCCAAGAATATTATAACTAGGGGTACATCCTGAAGCAAAACTAATTCAACTGTCGTGAAGCAAATACGTTAATAACTGAAATATGACATAAAATGTATGAAAATCGTAAATGAACATGAACGATATACGGTAGAACAATCAAATTAGAATTGTATTTTTGAATCTAATAATTTCCTTTCAATTGTTTTCTATATTTATATCCTGCCTTATTCCTTTTCCTCCCCGATCTTTACTCTCTTAAAGTCAATACAATCGTAGCAACAACCATGGTGGGGCGGGCCTAGGTGAGACGGGAGAGCGAAATTTGGCTGGTATGTTAGGCAGGGTGGAGAGGACGAGGCAAATATGATGCACGTATTTCTTACAAGTTGTAATACAGAAAACTTGCCTTCCTTACACAGATAGAACGCACTGGACGTGATTAGCCGATAAATTAGTTCAAGTTTGGTTGCTTGGTTGTTAGTGATTCCGGGCGCGTCAACTACTGAGGTCATTTGTCCCGTAAGTGCAGTTCATGTTTTTAACCTGGGGCGATAATCTTCTCCCGCTGGATGGCGAGATCCTGCGCCGACCTACCGTAGGCTACCGATGTTTCCCTAGCCAGGTATCTCCCACTAGCGGGGCATCGCCCCAGCCAGAACAAGCTCAATGTTCCCGAGCTGTACGGTGGTGTCTCGGCATGTGTGGTAGTGTAGTGCATGTTAGTGTGTGTGTGTAAGGGGTGACGATAGGACAGGGAAGAGGAAGGAAAGACTGCGCACGGTTCGACGCCCGTTTGTGGATATTGCTCCGGTATTTGCCTGTAGTTAATCAGAAAAACACCTAAAACTATCGATCAGAGCAGCCGGCCTCTGGAAATCTCCTCCGGACAGCGACTGAATTCGGCCTAGCTGACAAGCTAGTGTCGAAAATCTTTCCACTGTCGGGACTCAAATCTAGGACCTCCCGGTCAGAGACACTGCACTGACATCAGTTGATGCAGTGAGCCACCTCTCCCGGTTATAAATTAGTTCAAAATATTTTGATACAAGTATCGTTTAAACAATAAACATTATTGAATCTTCTTAACTAGTTGAATGGCTTTAATCAAAATAAAAATATCCTGTATTCCAATACTTTACAAATAAATTGTACGATGTTTATTGTCTAAGAAAATGGTACGATGTTTATGGTCTAAGTCCGACAACGAAAGACTCTACGTTCATAATCGGGTGTCAAATAATTTGCTTTCCATCACGTGTCATCGCGAGGTCAGCGGTACGTGTCACGTAGCCACTACGGGACCTACCTGATCCGCCATCCAGCTGTGCGTCCCCAGGGCATTGCTTGTTTCCGACGTCCGCCGCCTACGGCGTGGACGTCGCCGTGGGATCGGCGGCGGCGTCCGGGTGCATCCGAGTCTCCCCGGGCGGCGTCGGCACGCCCACTCCCGCAGACCCACCCCCCACCCCATCCCATCCCTCCGTCCGCCGCCTGCGGTCCCTTTAGGCAAACGGCGACCACGCGCACTCGTCGTGTACATGGGCGCCGCATAGCTCCCGCCACGCCCCACGCTCGCCAACGCCCACGCCGCCGTTGCAATCAGGCGCTGTTTGCACGCTCCCGGCGGACGCGACGCGGTGAGCTGCCCCGAGGGTTGGGCTTGAGGGGTTGGCGGAGGGGTAGATTGGTGAGCGAGATGTGGGAAATTGGGGATACGAGTGGGCTAAAAGTCAAACGGTGGAGGAGAGCTCTTGTCGGAGATTATTCGGATCAAAATGAGAAAACGGTTTAGGTGGCTCAAGGCAACAACTGTTGCCGTTGCAGCGTCTCCGACCAGAAGAACCTAGGTTTCGAGACCGACGGTGAGTTCTTTTTCGTTCTTAGAGACAAGCCTGAATTTAGATGGTGTCTAGAGAAGGATTCTATCGGCCGACTGCTCATCAGAGAGAGGGGTTTCCGGCGCCGACCTACCGTCGGCTAGTGGGGTTTCCCCCTAATCAGGACTCTCCCACCAGCGGAGTACCACCCCAGCCGGGACAAGCTTGAAGTTCCCGACCGGTCTCCCGGGATATGTGGTAGTGTAGTGCATGTTAGTGTTAGTGTAAGGGGAGAGGATAGGACAAGGAATGGGAAGGACAGATCGCGCGTGAACCGTGGCCCGTTTGATAGGGTACTGCTCTGGCATTCGCCTGGTGTTGATCGGAGAAACCACGGAAAACTACCGATCAGAGCAGCCGGCCGCTATAATTCTCCTCCAGACAGCGCCTGAATTCGACGTAGCTGAAAAGCTAGTGTTGAAAATCCTGCCACCGTCAGGACTCGAACCTAGGACCTCCCGGTCACAGGCTCTGCAGAGGCATCAGGTGATGCACTGAGCTACTGCTCCCGGTACAAGTATGTACAAGTTTATTTACATGCATGTACAATAACCAACTTCTCCTCCGAAACTACACACTTGAGAGTATTTCCCTGTGGATACCCCACATAGCTAGGGAGACCGCGCCTCCTCCGACGCTACTCCCGCGCCACTACCGTGACCTCGTCACCCGTGCACTAGACACGACACGCTCCAGCCTGGGCGTAAAGTTTTGCGCATCGCGGGAGGTTTCCAGAATTAAAACCCACCGTCTGAGCTCGTCGGCTCGATTTTATACCAGAGTGCAGCCGTCACGTGACCGTCCTAGGTGTGGGAGGGAGGCTCGCGTCTACCACGTGACCTTCCCGGTCAAGCTGGCGTCCCCATTGTCTAAATGTATCCCAACGCCGGGCGCCTAGCTATTTATGCCCGCAGGTATGCGATACCTCCTCCCACCCACGGCCGCCAACGTGACGCTACAAGCTCACAGCAGACCGTACGAAGTGGACGGTGGGTGGTAGACGGCTGAATGGTGGTTGCACGTCTGTGTTTAATTAACAATTCCTGAACGGCTCAGACCGGGAGAGGTTGTTCAGGGAATCAACTGATGTCCCTGCAGTCCCTCTGACCGGGAGGTCCCGGATTCGAGTCACGAAGTTGGTAGGATTTTCGACACTAGCTAGATAGCTAGGTCGAATTCAGTCGCTGTCTAGAGAGGAATTCTAGCGGCCGGCAGCTCTGATTCGTAGTTTTACGTGATTTCTCCGATCAACACCAGCCGAATAGCGGAGCAGTTCCCTAGCAAATGTATCACGCGCTATCTTTCCTTCTTCTTCCTTATCCTATTCTAACTCTTTACTGACACACACTTACATGCCATACACTTCCACATATGTCGGAAGACCGGTGGGGAACTTAGTGGTTGTTCAGGCTGGGGCGGTGCCCCGTTGGTGAGAGATTCCTGGTTGAGGAAAACCCTGCTAGCCGACGTTAAGCGCTGGATGGCGCCGGATCTCACCATCCAGTTGGGGAAGATCACCTCTACTTCTCGAGAAAAACATGCTCTATCGTTACGAGACTAGCGACCTTAGCAGACGACGCGCTCGGAATCACTAATCGATCAATTGAACGGCTCCGGTCACCACGTGAGTCATGTCATCAAGTGCATGAAAGCAGAATGGACTGCCTTAATCGCGATTCGAAGTTTTCGTGTATTGTGCTGTTTGGGAATTCATGCAGTCAAGTATGTATTTCCACCAGCAACAAAACTAACCTTTTTAGGTGTAACACGATCCTTCTGAAAACTTCTGGCGGGATGGAACGAGAAAAAACAGGATGAGGAGGGAAGGGATAGTGCGGGGCTTTTCATGGCGGGGTGGGGCGGAATGGGATGAGATGGGATGGGAAATGATTGGGTAGGATGGAACGACAAGGGTCGAAATTATATGAGAAGGCAAAGGAGGAAAGGAGGGATAAGAATGTAAGGAAAGGGACGGATGAGATGGAACGGTAGTAACCCAGGAAGGGGTAAGATTCTTTCCGCTGGAACGGGAGATCCGGCGCTGCTCTGCATGCCGAACTTTGACTTACTTTTTCTTACGAATTTTCACCTCGAGGTAACTTACGCAGCGGGGAACTGTCAGCGGCGCAACAAGTTCCGGCCTAGCCTCCCGGTATGGTAGTATTGTAAGGCATGTAATAATGAGTGCGTTTTCAGGGGAGGAACATGGATGAGGATGAAAAGATAGCGCGCGGTCCATAGCCAGTTTGTTAGGGTACTGCTCACGACATTCGCCTGGCGTTGATCGGAGAAACCACGGAAAACAGTCAGCCTCTAGAATTGACACAGAACAGTCAGCCTCTAGAATTTTCCTCTAGGCAGTAGTTGAATTCAACGTAGCTATCTAGCTAGTATGGAAAATCCACCATAGCCGAGACCTAAATCCACCCGGTCAGAGATGTAACATGCAGAGACGACGCGGAGACAAATGTAATGTTGCCTCTGAGCCTGATCAGTGAACAAGAGGAACTACAAACAGGGAACGGGAAGGGACAGATACGGACTGGAAGGAAAGTGACGCGGAAGAAAGGGAATAGGAAGGAAGTGATGGACAGGAGAGAAAAACGAGATCAGGCGGGGGGGGAGGAGCAACGAGGAGGTTGGACGAGACAGGGAAGGGAGGGGCGGGGCAGTGAGACAACATCGCCAAGGATCCTCCAGCGACCTCTGGCGAGTGGGCGTACGCCGGGCGGGAGCTTGGGCTCCTCGCTTCATTCGCTTGACGTCGCCACCACCACCACCCTTACTACCATTAGCAATACCAAAATCACCACCACCACCACATATACCAATATCACTATCTTCACCTCCACTACCGCCATCACCGCCATCACATCATCCGCACTCTCACCCTCATCACCATTAGCGAAACCAAAATCATCACCACCACTACCACTATCACCACCTTCACCTCCACCATCACCGTCACCGCCCCCCCCCCCCCCCCCCCACCACCACTCCCACCCACACCACCATTGGCAAAACCAAAACCATCACCACCACTAACACTTTCACCTTCCACCTTCACCTTCCACTTCACCTTCACCTTCACCTTCATTCACCTTCAGCTTCACCTTCATTTCACCTTCAGCTTCACCTTCACCTTCACCTTCACCTTCACCTTCAACTTCAGCTTCAGCTTCACCTTAACCTTTACTATGACCATGTCCATCACCACCACTGCTACCACCATCGCTACCACTACCACTTTCAGCCCTGCCACCACCACCACCACCACCACCACCACCATCACCACCCCTACTCGCCGCCGCTGCCGTGGGACGCGCTCTGCCGATTAGGCGTGGCTCTCCGCGCCGCGCTGCGTCGCGCGGTCTGGGACGTCGCCGAGCGCGAGGACGCCCCGGCACACACGCGCTGTTTGTCCTCTGTGTTCGCCAGGATTGCGCTCCTCATTTGTCAGATTACCGGCGCTCCGGGGAAATCGCCACTCCGGTCGGAAGCGCACCAAGGCGCTTTTGTTTAATCGCGTTTGTCACTTAGCATACTGCTCTTATGCAGTACACGGGGAACAGAAAATTAAAATGTACCATGCACTTTGGCAAACTCGGATAACTTTTGAACGTCCGAGCGACGTCGTGTTCTTGACTGATTTGCGGAAGTTTCTGAAATTGCTCAAAGCGTTCTTCTGAGATGAAATATGGATGTTTGTATAAATCTTATGTAAGTCAATCGACTTGGAAGAAAATTCAAAATAGATAATATTAGTCATGATACAACGTATTTACCTAGAAGATATTTTCAAAATTCGGACAAAACCGAAAGCAACGACGACAAACAACACAATTCGGAAAAATTACAATCGTCATTAGAACTACAAGAGATTTCTGTAGTTTGCCTGCAGAAATCTTCAAAAGAAAGTAGATATTTGTAATAAACCAAGTGTATGTTTTGTGGTCACTAACGAACTTTGCAGCTAATACGACTCACAATAAAATCAATTTCAGAAAAGTTAAAAACTCTTACAAGCAATGTACATAATAAGTAAGAAATAGTTTTATAATTACAGACGAATTAATTGTCAAGAGTCTCATGGAGTTAAACATAATCAATGTAAAAAATGCCGCACAGTAAGGTTCCTGGAAAATTGCTGAAACGTGGGACAACGCCCTGAAATGCAGAACAATTAAAAGTGGGCTGTGAAGTGTAATGTATTTTCTAAAATACTACCATTTCACTTTACTCGACAACAGTTAAATATATTTCATCTAAATAGAACATCGCGCTCACCATTTTCCACCCTGGTTTACCACCATTTAAAAAAGGGTACGCAAATGGAAATAAGCTTGCGCCGCGGCACCTGCCAACACTAATCGCTTATTATAGCCGCGAGGGTGAACATTTGTAACGTACTTCTTATACCAACAAAAACATTGATAACCAAGGTGGATAAACTGAGATCTGATATGAGATCAGTTTCGTCATAAGATTATAATATACATGTTCGTAATATTATAGCACAGATGTTCTAATACCCCTGAAGTCCTATTAACTATCAAGTACCGGATGAATAGTCGAATTCTCATTTTGTTATATATCTTATTTCGTAAAGAATTATTAACATATCCATACGCTGACTTGGAAACCTTATATCGCAAACAAAACAAGTAAAGCCCAAGCCACCTGCTCAAATTATATCTCTGAAATAACAGAAAATTCGCCCTCTAGGCCGATTTTACATTGATTTTATATAAATGTGTTCTCCACTTACTTTTAACCTATGGTTACACCTTTTGAAGAGGTGCTATCCCTACTACAGTAACATCACTTCAAACTTAAAAGAAATCGAAAGGAAAATCCCCTTGTTTGTATCTAATAATCAATTCCATAAGAATTTGATGTATCTACAACAACCCAATTCATTTACAAAATTTCTAATAGGTTTTTCCAAACCTTTTCATTTTCTTCAGCCGTAAGTAATATCCGACTTCAAAAATATCACGCCCAAAGGAGAATTCAATTCTGGTTCCCCAAAGATAAATTCACTTTAATTATTAATTCACTCTTCTAATTTTATGGTATTAATCCCTAACCCTCTATCATGCCTTCAAATACCCTCAATCACATAATCCGAAAATGAAAATTGAGGACTACAGAGGGAGTGGCCTCGTTCTTATTAAGTTTAACGCTAAGTTAGCTATGTATTGTTTAATATAAAATATTATGTATTCAAAAGACACATTTTATGCAAATTAAGGATGATGTGGTTAAGATTATTGTTTTCCGGTGTGATATGTAGTTGTTCAATCGAAAATGTTTTCTAGATGAAAAGTTCAATAAGGAGACAATTGGGCAAAGAAACCTCTTAGACGGATGACCACTGGGTGAACAGTAGCCCACGATCTCTCATCGGCTGTAGTTATAAATGAAACATCTGGAAAAAAACATTTTCCATTGGGCCTCAGTCTATTACGCTCAAAAATAATCATTGAAATCCAACAGTGATGTAATTGTAATAATTGAACTTTTTCTTATAACTGTATAATTGAAGTATTATGGGTAAATAACCTGCGGAATGCTTTTCGCCTGTAATATATCGCGAAGGGCTTTGAGCTCTGCTGGGCACAATAGAAAGACAGAAAAGTATCTAGAATATATATTCATTCCTAGGGAATCTTATGAATAACCTTCTTGTGCTGAGAAAATAATTAAAAAAGTATTCGTTATGAAAATCAAATATTGTATTACGGGAATTCAGATAATCTGTGTCTACTCTCTTTTCTTTAGAAATACAAAATATGAATTTTAAGTTTAGGTGCATAATAAAAACTGTTATCAAGAGTTTTTAATGAGTTTCCATTTTCATATTTGTATTTGCGAAAATGAAATTGAAGGGGCGTTGAAACCCGAAGCGTGAAATATTTATTCTGGAATCCATTTAAGATGAATACTGAGATTGTCCGTCGCAATATACCACCGTGGATTGCGTAAAGTTTATTATTACAAATAGTTTATTTTGTGTAAACACTTCGCTCTATCGTGATTTCACTAAAGTGCGTTTTACTCATCTGTTGATCGCAAATGCATAACTGCTTGTGCTGAATATAACGCAGAAAATGTAAATCTATACTCAATTCGCCTCATGAACAAACATAAATCACACTTGTCTCATGAATATCATCAACGAACACCACATTTCTGCTTTTGCACAAACAATCATTTACGGATGCAATCTACATAAAATTCGCAAGCGCCACCTCCATGAAATATCACCAAATGATCGTTCTACAACTGTGTACCATCTCATTTTGCACCCGTGTATTACATCGCATGAATGGAGGCTGGTAATATTTCCTTCCGCTGCCGCCATTACCTCTGAAATCGATAGTCAACCTTAAATAGAGTTTGTGTACGTTCTTGGGAGGAAACATTTCCCGCTGAATTTTTAATTTCTTTTGCGAAAGTGCAACAGCTCTATTGGGCCTTGATATGATATTCGCAGTCTCACACAAAGATTACATTTCCTTGCATTTTCCTTTAGATTGGTGATACATTCTGTATTAAAACTCAATTACGATCTCTTCTGTATAAACGGTAATGAAACGTGACAGTTCAGTTCGATGTCAGTTCGCGCCAGATGACTACACCCCGTAAATATGATTTGCTGGATAGTAAATTACCTTCGTCCTCCAGAGGGCACATTAAAGAGATTTAAGACAATGAATATGAAATACGCTAAATTATACTGGGAATAAATCAGAAGCGCAAATGCAACCCGCAACGAACGTTACGACGCAACATACGTTACAACTGTGGATAACTCAGAAACGGTGTAACCTAACAACTTAAAAATTCATTTTTCAGGGACTTTTAAATAGAATAACCTTCTTCGGCATGAATCTCCATTTCTGGAGATTGTCTTCGAGATATTCCTTGCTGTAGCAGAGAAGGTTAGAAAGCGCAGAATGTCGAAACCGATGATTAATTAAACTATTTTATATTGTGTGAAATTGCATTAGTCTAAGTATTTATATTTGTAAATAAACACTTAGCAATATTTGAAGCATGATTTACATTCTGAGTATGGTTTACAACTGGACTGTTCGAAGATGAGTTTTAAATCAATGATTTACAAAGTATAGTGTATTCGCCAACATTCTGATGTTATAATAAATATATTAATTATTATTTCAAAATCTCAATAATGTTTTCTATTATTACAAAAAGAATTATAATTATTATTATTAATACATTATTATTATTTGTAAACTACTTTTGGAGCGCGGAAGTGATTGCCTTATTCCGATGAAGCACAGCCCAATTGAAGACTTGATCGGACATCTTCAATATTGGTGGAACCTTTCTCATGTGAGATCATTGTCTATGGACTCCGAGGGAACAGAATCAGCTTATCACCAGGCCAAAACGATGAATGAATGAGCAGGAATGCATGTTCGTGATCCGTTGTGTAGAGGCCTGCTCTTCAGAATTCCTATCTAGGCAGAGCTCGGCGTCGATATGAACTACTTATCTAGCGTCAAAAACTTCCCCCTCCCGTTTCGCACTCGAATCAAGTCTTTCCGTGTATACGTACCTTACGGCAACTACAAACGCTACGTCACTCGAGTGATTTTTAAACCATCCAGTAAATAGTTTCTCTTTCATTCGCCAATCCTGCTTAAAAAGGGGTAGGGCCTCATTAACCGATATTTGCTGCCAGCTGGTCACTGAAACCGCAAACCCGGTTGATGACGCTGCTTCCACACTGCGTGGTGTGATCGTAAGCGAAACAGACGTGCCCCCCCCCCAGGGGGTGTCCGGGTGACGGGGGCAAGGGGGGGAACGCGGGGTGAGGGGTGAGCGTCCGTGTCGGGTCTGTCAGGTCAGGTTAATTTTCCTTCCGCTGGCCGCCGATGGTGGCCGGTAATGCGATATCCCTGGGGAACGCCGGCCGTAACGATGATGACATCGAAGGCCGTGTGGCGGGAACGGGGTTGGTGGACGTAGGTTGGGAGGATGTAGAACGCATATATTTAAGCAGATAGAGCTTAACCAGATGAAACGGGTGACATATGTTCAAATAATTCGCAATGCTAAACGGTATCCCAGCGGAATAACGTTTTGCATTTTGTATTTTTAAATCTTGGGTGAACACACATTGTGGATGCGTATTTATAGGTGGGTTGCAAATTAAATTGTTTTACGCTACTTTATATTAGTTGAAGCTTCACGCGTCATCCTGGACAACCATTGAGATGTCAGTCAGTCTATCAATGTTTTCTAACTCATCCATATATATATATATATATATATATATATATATATATATATATATATATATATATATATATACTACGCTTCAGTATGGCGAGTAGAAGAGATCGCTTCTCCTAATACTCTCGATCCACCGGGGCGCAGCGCTAGGGTCGCTTTCAGAACTATGACTGCGAAACTTATTGACTGGTCAAATTTGCCATCATTATTACTATTATTATTATTATTAATTTACAACAGTAATTAACTTATTAATGCTTTTTGTTAATAATCTGTAATTAAATTGACAGGCGCGAAATACACTCGCATTAATTGCCAATGTAAATGATGCTGACTCTGAAGTTTTGATACCCATTGTTGATATCTTGAATCGAACTCAGAAACTGTAAGTTACAATTTTAAAAATTCAGTATGAGTAGATAAGTACTTAAAATATGACGATCATGGCTTGATTCCACAAGATTATATGAAGTTCAATATATATTTTCTTTTAATATATTTATTTCCGTGTGTCCTATAAACTGTAACATTATGTTTTGTAGTGAGAAAGATTTGAAAGATAACATTAGGTGTTCCATATATTTATTTCACGTTGTCAATTTTAATTTGTAATGATATTAGTTTGCTCTTGAGTATGAAAATTTATTATTTGTTCTACTTACATCTTAGTCTCTTCTCTTTTAGTTTTAAATATATAATTTGAAATTATTTGAAATGTTTGAATTTCTTAAAGTTAATCATTACGTTTGATTCTGGATGGTTTTGAGGTTCATTAAAATAGGAAAATAGGGAACGTGTTATTTTAATTTCTCAAAAAGCAGTAATTGCATTACTTGAGGCTTGTGACGAAATGACTAGCGGCAACTCTTTCCAGCGCGGGGCCCTGGTTCGATTACCGGTCAATCCATGTCGATTTGGGGTAGCCAAAGCGAGCTGTGGCCAGGTTTTCTAGAGGTTCACTAATTTCCTTGCTTCTTACTTCATCATCTATGAACCGACATTCATACGTCTCATTATCGCTATCTTCTACGGTTTTTAAGACCTCAGCACAACCCTAAGAAATACATTTATATATAATATATAAATTTTATTTATATATATATACAACAAATATAATAAATATTTATAATATCACAAATATGTAAATTGTTGCGTTCGGAGTAGTATTAAGACTTTTGGGAAATTAAATAATTTTTGAAAAATTTGTATATCTTCCGAAAATTTAATTATATTTATGAAAAATTTTTGAATAAAAACAATATTAATATAATCTTAAAAGTAGATGATCGGATTTAATGTTTCTGAGTAATAATGGCTGGCTATATGTTTAGAGACTTGCAAGATTTACGAGCAGTAGGCGATGAAGTGCATAGAGAAGTATGGACTCTATCACCCCTAGTGTCTTACGGAGTAACAATATGAAACTCTTAAAGTAATTCACAAGGTGCTTCAGAAGAAATACTCCATCGTTTAAAACTATGAGTTTATCAGTATCTGCTGGTTTTAAATGATGCAATAATTCGTGAAGTTGAGCGGACGAGTAATTGAATCCCGATGTGTTATGAAAATGCCCGACTGATAGACACGGACATGATACTTCTTAAAGATATACACTTTAAGATATACACTTTAATAACAAAAAGAAAGGCAATGAAGGAAACCAATTGATAGCTCTAAAGGAAATAGTGTCTTGATTAATATGTTGTCTCTGGCCATTTTCTAAAGACAATTATCTTGTTCATCTTTTGCTTCTTTTCTTATAATTTTGTATTTCAAAAACTTCGTTAAAGAGTACAACGTTTGGGCGAGGGGTTGGGCCAGAGGATTGGGCAAGAGGATTGGGCAAGAGAATTGGGCAAGAGGATTGGGCAAGAGGATTGGGCAAGAGGATTGGGCAAGAGGATTGGGCAAGAGGATTGGGCAAGAGGATTGGGCAAGAGGATTGGGCAAGAGGATTGGGCAAGAGGATAGGGGCAAGAGGATAGGGCAAGATGATGGGGCAAGAGGATTGGGCAAGAGGATTGGGCAAGAGGACTGGCAAGAAGGATTGGCAAGAGGATTGGCAAAGAGGATTGGCAAGGAGGATTGGCAAAGAGGAACAGCAAAGAGGAACGGGAAAGAGGAACGGCAAGAGGAACGCAAGAGGAACGAGCAAAGAGGAACGGCAAGAGGAACGGGAAAGAGGAACGGCAAAAGGAACGGCAAAGAGGAACAGCAAAGAGGAACAGCAAGAGGAACAGCAAAGAGGAACAGCAAGAGGAACAGCAAAGAGGAACAGCAAAGAGGAACAGCAAAGAGGAACAGCAAAGAGGAACAGCAAAGAGGAACAGCAAAGAGGAACAGCAAAAAGGAACGGCAAACTGGATTGGGCGGGAGTGATTAGGCGGGAGTGATTAGGCGGGAGTGATTAGGCGGGAGTGATTAGGCGGGGGTGATTGGGCGGGGGTGATTGGGGGGGGATTGGGCGGGAGTGATTGGGCGGGAGTGATTGGGCGGGGGTGATTGGGTGGGGGTGATTGGGCGGAGATTAGTGGAGGATTTGGCGAGGATTGGGAAGGAATTGCGCGAGAAATGGGCGGGGAATGGGCGAGGAATGGGCGGGGGGCCTGGGGCGCCGCAGGCCGGGGCGGCCTCATCCGTATGCGCGCCGCGCCCCGCCCGTCCATTACCCCTTCCCCTCGGAGCGGTAGTGCTCGCTGCGGGTACATTTCCGGAATCACTCCACAGTCTGCTCGGCATCGGCCGGCGTCCGGTTTCTGGCTCTTCCCTCCCCACCCCCACTGCACGACCCCACCTTCCCCCTCCCTGCCGGCCCTTGTGTCGCCTGCTACGCTCCTGTAATTCCATTTTCGGAAACCCAAGTGTTCATGCTACGATTAATACGACAAATTACATTTTGAATTAACCTCTCACACAAAGGACAATCCTTACACCAAAAACTTTTGCATGGTGTAGAAAAAACTTTAGCCTCTCTGGCTACTCGCTCTTAATGCTTCACCCCCGTGGAGAGGTCTTGAAATTATGCACCTCTTTGAATTCGATATTTATCGGAGAGTCGAGAGTTTTTGTAACTACTTCGCAAAACAAACGATGGGAACGCATTTAATATAAATGAAAGGAATGCCAGAGCAATATTCAGGGCGGAACGTGATATAATATTCCTTCCGCAGTGCACGCAAAAAGGGGCACAAAAATGAGCGAAGTTGACTCTCTGTGAAGTTGAGAGAATTCACAAATGGAGTGGTGGCGAATCGTTTTCTGGACTAACTTGCTGAGAAAACAGTGCCCGACATTTCAGTCTTGTATTTCAGGAATAGAAAATCGGTGCCAAAAAATTTCCGTTTCTAAGTGGATTGTGGCTACATTTCCAATTGTTCAATCCTTTAAAGTCACCTCGACAGGAATGTCAAGGATACATATTCTGGTTTACTCCAAGTTATTTTTACCACTTACAAGTAAAGGCCTCGGACTTACCATCGCCAGATGGTTCAATTGATTCAATTTTATTTTGAACTTTTAACTCATAATGTCCTATCCCAAAATCATTGAAACTCCTTTATTTTTTAGCAGAAGCAGTAACCCATTTTTATTTGATGATGACAGAGAAATTATAACAGTAGATATTCCATATTTTATCGACAGATGAGTTTGTGGCGCCAGCCAGAATCGATCTTGAAGACTCAATAATATGATGAGTGATTTATCTAGGTTTTAAAAGGTTTATCTGATATCTTCCAGGCGAATGCCTGTTCAGCATCTTATATAACCGACCACGGACTGCGCAAAATATATTCCCATCTCCTCCTCCTCCTCTTCTTCATCATCATCATCATCATCATCATCATTGTCGTCGTCGTTGTCGTTTAATCTCCATCAATTCCGATTGGAGAGTCTTAGGAAAGTAGGTCCCATCTTAACCCACCTTGACATGGCCCACTTACGCCGGTGGGAGGTCTTGCAGACTGCACCTGACCGGGTCTAACGCTAGGAAGAAAAGCAATGCAACACAACGATATTCTTATTTTCCACACCACATCTGATTTCCTTTCTTCATACAAGGCCAAGAGTCTATTGCCAAGATCTGTCATGCTGAGGGAATTGCTTACTTACACTTTTGGATCTTTAAGGTAGGTTTCAATATTAAATTAAAAGAAGGTAATGTAAAGAAAATAAATAGACAAGATTAAGGTGTGGATGATTTGGATGTAGATGACTAAACAATATCATTTAAGTCCGAACGTACCTTCAACATTATTGCAAATGCTGTAGTCTATACGTACAGTACTTTCTAAGTTATTATATTTTCTCTTAAGGAGAAAACATTGATACGGTATTGTTCTCTTATAGTGAGTACTTTCTCTTCATGAATTGTCATAAATAACTCAAACTTAACGTTATTTCTATTCAATTTTTTAGAACGTTTGGTCTCACAGTGGTTTAAAAAGTATAATATACTACTCATTGGATGTAAGAAATAATTTCGTTTTGCAATTTCTATAATAATTAATTGCCATGCATCCATTATTTCTCTGGCAAATTTACAATTCAGTGAATGGTATTTAGTATTTAATTTAAATTCTTAATATATTTTCAAAATATAAATTTAAACTAACCTTTATTTCTTCTTTTTATAGCAAACCGAACTTACATTATAGCTTCATGGAAAACAACTAGGCACAACATTGCATGTTATTATAATCCTTAAAAAATACGTGGTGTAACATGTAGAGTGAATCCATTAATTAAAACAATATTTTTCCTTTGTATGTGTCAACGAATTGATAGATTACACTTTATTTTTTCAATGTCATGTTTTACTTAGGTTCACCCAAGAGATTGTGAATGTCCAAATTTGGAATAGTTTTTTACGTAACGTTGAAAAATAAACGTTGAATTTTTTTGTTTTGAACTTGGATTATAAAAGAGAGTTTGCAAGTTAGTAGTTTCTCCGCGTTTTTGGAGGAAAACTCCGTGATATGAATATGACCTGTTCTTAGCATTGCACTTTTCTCCTTTACTCGTAAATGTCTCGTTGTTCAACTTTGTCATAGTTTTACCAGCACCGTTTTGTATTCTTCTCTCTCTTGAGTCAACATTAAGTTTTTATTTTTCCGAGAACTATAGGTACAAGTTTTTCCCTAAAACTACGGGTAAGATTTTAGGAGTAACATAGCCAGAACAGCGATACTGCATTGCAAAAGAACCAAAACAGCCAGAAGGAGAAAACAAGAAGGTCAACCACTGCTATTCAAGACCCTTGTATCACAGAAGAGAAAAGGGAAATAGGAGCAAGCGAGAAAGTAATGAGAATCAGAAGATATTGATAGGGTTCAGCAATAATTTGAGGCGTTTTTAAGGTTACATGAGGAGTAAGAATAGATGGAATAGAGAAGTGAGTCATTGTTGAGAATGATAATGGGCTTATGTGAGTTTTATTGAGACTAATGTGATAAGAGGCCAGATGGTGGAGATTGACGGCCATAAGGGAGCCCAAATGTAGTAAAAAGCTGTGAATAAAAGAGGTACTAGAATATACGGAAAATAACAAAATTCCTCTGTCACCAAAAACTGCTGCCTCGGTAGTCCATGTCTCTACATCTACTACGCTCTTGCTCCCACATCTTCATCACATTCCTTCGTTTCCCCTAAGTCTGCTCGCCTCTTATTTAAACCCACATTCCCAACTTCTCATTCCCACTCTCAAACAAGACGCTGGGAATGGGGATTTAAATAAGAGGCGGGCGGGAACTGAGAGGAACGGCAGGCATTGGATGAAGAGACGAGGGCAGAAGCATGTTGGATGTAGAACCACCGACTACCCAGCAAGCGGGGTTTCGAGGCGCCGGGCGGCGGGGAGAGACAGCTACTTGGTCTGAAGCGGGTGCGGAGCCAGCGCGACGGCTGGGACTGAGTCTGCGGGAGGTGGGGGGGGGGGAGGAACGAGAGTGAGGAGGGATAATGTAATTAGAGCGGGCGCTGGCGCGTCGAGAGGCTCGCAAACAGGCGCTGCCGCCGCCGGCCGCCCCCAGCGCCGCCCCCGCCCCCGCCCCCGCCACGCGGGGTCGATAGGCAGCCGCCCCGCCCACTCACCTCAGGTCGCCCTGCTCTAAGGACACTTCTTCGAACACCACGCGGATGCGCTCCTTCGACCTGCAACACACACCACACACATCCGTTAGCAATGCACGCATTTGTACTACTTCTACCCTAAAGAGATTAATACAAGAAGGGACCGCTTTGTCAGCAACTGCTTAGCAACTGTTGGCAACATAATGATTGGTCATGTTCATGCTCACATTTTGTCAGTGGTGCATTGTTTACAGTTAGGCCATCACTATCTCTTGCATTGTCATCATCCTGCATGACGTTCGTTTGTTTCTCGACCTGTCAAACTCATCCTTTATTAAAGTAACCCCTGTATAATTACTACGTCTTTGCGTTCTACTACTCATTCTGTGTAACTACTTATTTTTCTTCTCTAACTATTACTTCTTTGTACTTGACGTGTGAAAGTCACGTGATGACGCCGACTGATGTTCCCTAATGACTTGCAATAGCAACAGCTTTTCCAATGACGTACTCTACACTTGTTGCCATCAACTCGGAATCAAGAAACGAAGGCATAGAGCATGCGTACCAGCTGAGTATTTCTGCCACTCATTTATGACGTTCAACATCATAATTTTACCTCATCCGAACTGACAAAATACAAGAATGAATTCTGGTAATCTCTTTTCATTGCCCGCGAAAACGTATGCAGTAGGCAAGTGAGAGTGGAAATAAAGTGCGGCAACACAACCTCTGTAATGGCGCTACTGTCAAATACAACGGAGAATGGTACAACGTACAATGCCGAAGGATGCCATCCCAAAAACGACAAAAAATAGAAGATCTTGGAGAATGAATGGCTCAAAAACTGATATTTGTTAGAATTATATTAATAACCAGCGATGATTATTTTCAATATGTCATTTCATATGGGATTGTTATTCATTATTATTCTTATTCAATGAATAAGGGTAACACATTAATATATTATTATTGTAATGTGTAATGAGGATGTGTAATAAGGACATGTAATGAGGATAAATACAAACCGATTGACCTACATATGAGACCCAAGAACTGGTAAGAGAAATATCGGAAGACAGATAACGATGATCAGACGACATAGTAAGAAGGGAAGACTATGGACGTGAACAGCATAGCCAAAAGGAACGAAGTGATAGAGAAAAAGATTAATCAAGTAAAAAGGAACAGCGACACAAATGTATAGAGAGTACAACGATAACTGGCGTGATAACTGATAATGAAGTGATAATAATTAATAAGTGATGTGCTAGCTTATTTAGAATCTACAATGGAGGAAGCCTTTACCCTACTAAGGGTTGTGAAAAGAATAATAAAATTATTATTAACGCAACAAACCTTATGCAAAGAAGTTAATAATGCAAACATTCAAGAGAAAAAATATAGCAATCTAGAACTAGGAGAACCCAAATGACAAAAAACATACAAAACCATGTAAATTAAGGAAAAAAAAGTGTTTTAGGTTCTGTAATTGTTTTGAAACTATGGTTATCGCCACATTCAAATAATAACAGAAGCTTACTAAAAATCGAACTGAACATCAACCGAAGTGAACAAAAAGAGCTTCAAAATTAGAGCCTAACCAATATCTCTAAAATAATATTCAGTCCATCGGTTATTTAATAAAATGAAATCACAAATAAAAACAAGATGATCTCATATGGAACAAACAATATATAAATTAAAGGGTGAGAAAAATAAACATTTACATAGACTATAGTTTGAATAACGTAGTTTTTTGAAAAAGGATAAGCCTATAATTTTAGAAAAAACATTCCAGTACAGTTTATTTCCCATGAGGTTCTGTTTTACTGTAACATCCATGTTATGTTAACTTTAAGTTTTTTTGAGGATTGGATTGACAAGGTTGATTCATGCAACACATTTCGGTGTGTTCGTCATTTTAAGAGAGAGCAGTTACATTTTATCTAAGGCAGCACACATAGCAATTTCTTTCGAATACATAAAGGTTCAAGAATAATATTGGAGAGCTGAGCTAAGGTGTCAGCCACAGCAAAGATGAGCAATAATACAAAATTTTAACATTGAAAACTGAACCTGGGAAGGCTGAAAATTGATTTTTTATTAAATATCGGAAACAAAGCAAAACAAATGGCAAAAGATCGACACCATCAGCCACAATTCCTCTATCGGATGACACCCTGGCTCAACGCTTCTAATTAACAATAGAAGAATAGACTAGGAAAGTTGATCTATGAGCACACACGCTGCTTACGTTAGATCAGAACAGTAATTCAGCATTAAATAGCAAGAAAGAATTATTTCGGAGAAATAAATTAGTGTTATTATAATATGCAAGTTGTATCGCAACTTCATTATTTTGGATTGAGGGCCTCTTAAAAATAATTTCCCCAAGTTTGGGAGCAATCACCGCAGTGATTCAAAAGTGATTGTGGGTACGTGTACACACATTCCGCTGCGAGCAGTCGCACAGTACGGAGCTCCGCGCTCAGCGCTGCGCCTCGTCGCGTACCTGTGTTCTGTGCCAGTGTAAGATAAAGTGCTACAATAATAGTGTTCATCAGCACTTCTAACTGTGTGCGCTAATATCTCCAGCAATTAGTGCAACATTATCATCAATCAACGCTGGCATACGCCAGTGTATCGCAGATGCCCTCGCCCAGGTCTACCCGACCGAGGGCGAAATGGAGGTCGCTTACCCAGAAGGCGACGTCCGTGAAACATCACTGCAACATATTCCAGATCATCTACTACAACGTCGACTAGAACAGTTACCTCACCCATCAGATCAGCTTCACATGCTAAGTGGAACAACCGCACCTCCATTTACCGACCAGCAACACATCGTTGGCAGCCAGGAGGCCGCCTCAACAGACCTCAGCACGATGTCGCAACCTTCATCATCAATCATCAACATCAAAAAGAGGTCAATCAGGGTCAGTGAAATCCCCATCGAAACAAAAAAGAAAAGTGTAGTCTCGACTAACGCTAACGAGAACTCTAATCTATCCAGTGCTCTAGAATACAATGTCCCCGTCGGGAACAGATTCGGAGAACTCGCTAATCTGAATCCCAACCCTGAAGTTAAACGGTTCGAATATTTAAATGTAAATACGGACGATCACTCTTCGCAACAGCCAAAATTCCTCCAATCTTTGTGGCGGACATAACCAGTGTACGCCAACTTATAATCGAACTTAAATCTAACGTCACAAACAACTTCATCACCTATTCAAAAACATTGAACAATCAATAACAGAACCGGAAGTTTTGAATGACCTACAGCAACGCTTCACTTCAATAATCAGAGTCACCAGACTTCAAAAAAATTGCCTTCCAATCCCAGTAGTCGCTGCGGAATTCAACGGCTTTGAACCCATAGAAACTATCTTAACCATACACCAAATTTGCAATCATCGTGTAAGAACCGAAAGACGCAAAAAAGCATAAAGGCCCCCTTCAATGCCAAAGATGCTTAGACTATGGTCATACCAAAAACACTCCATCACGTGTGCATTCTGTGCCGGGAACCAATCTGCCCTAAGAAGAACGAATCTCCGGTGTGTGCGAACTGCAATGTAAATCACAAGGACGACAGAAGAAACACGAACTGCATCAACTACAAAGAGATCTTGGATAGGAAAAGTACCTCTAAAAATAAAAATAATGAAAATTCACCAAACTCTAATGCTACTCCTCCCCTCCAAAATCAATCAAGAGCCCATTTCCCGCCACTGCCGCAATCCCAGCCTATTCAAAACTTCACCCATATTTCAAACACGAACAATCCACCTCCTAGCACATCGCAAAACACCGAAAATTCCAATCACCATACGGCCCATTCCAATAATACCCAATACAATCACCCTATAATCACCACTATAATTAACTCCATCACCACCTGCATTATTAACTTCATCAACTCTCTTATCCCATCTATAATTAGTACTATTCAGAACTCTGTGGCCGAATATCTAACCAACAATGGCAAATAAATCCTAAAACAATGTAACCATTCTAAATTGGAAAGCAAACTCAATCACCAACAAAAAAACTGAATTCGTACATTTCCTCCATCACTACAACGTAGATGTAGCTTGCATTACCGAAACGCACTTGAGCAGAAAAAATAAATTATATATTCTCAATTATAATGTATATAGAACTGACAGAACAAAAACGAAAGGCGGTGGTGTACTCATCGCAATCAAATCTATTTACACGCATATTCAGGTAACTCTTCCGGACGCACCAGGCTTAAAAACTATAGCAGCCTCAATAATAATCAACAATAACTCTTTGAAGACCATAGCTGCATACAAACCTCCATCAACAAAAATAATAAATACAGACCTCCAAAATCCATTTAACCTCAATGATAAAGTTGTGCTATTAGGTGACCTCAATGCCAAACACAGTAACTGGGGATGCCAATCCAACAACCAATATGATAAAACTCTAGCCCAATTAGTAAACAATGACAATATTAAAATTCTCTCCCCGAGTGAACCTACTTACTACCCACAAGACCGTTCGCGCAAACCACACATTCTGGACATTGGTCTAACCAACACAAACCTTAACTTCCATTTATCGGTGATATTCGAACTTGATTCTGACCATATCCCAGGCTTACTTACTTCGCAGCAAATGTCACCTCAACATGCCCCTGTACCTAAACCGAACTCATTAAAAATTAACTGGAGGAAGTTCGCCAAAACAATAAAAAGTACAATACCCAACATAAAAATACTAAATACTCCCTTTGAAATAGATCAATCCGTTAATTGTCTAACTAACCTCATCAACACAACCATCCAAAATTCTCAGTTGACTTCCACTCCGAACACATCCCACAAACCATACAATAAATTACCCTCAGGCATTTTAAACTCAATATCGGTAAAGAATAAGACTAAAAGACTCTGGGCTCAGCTAAGAACCCGAGAATTAAAGAGAGAACTCAACCTAATCTCCAACGTGGTCAAACGACTTATCAGAAATCATAACAGCGAACAATATCATAAACTCATACAATCACTCAACACCAGTAATAACACATTATGGCATTTAACTTAAAAAATCTCAAGAAAATAAACACGGTCCCTCCTTTAAACACGACAGGCCTTATCCTCACTTCAGAAGGCAGAAGTGCTCGCCACGCATTTCGAAACCACATTCTGTGAGAACACGAATGCCCACCCGCAACATAATATTCTACAAGCCACAAAATTAAACTTCTTCGGTCCGTATCAGAGAATAAATTTCTAATCTCCCATTGAAATTTCTAAAATTATAAAGAATCTTCCTAACAAAAAAGCCCCATGTCACGACAAAATAAACAGTTTTGCATTAAAAAAACTACCACCAACGGCAATTGCGTACTTAAATAACATATTCAACTCATGTTTCAGCTATAGAACTTTTTCAGTCAATGTTAACAACCATTTATCCAACCCAAGAACAATAATCGCTGGACTTCCCCAAGGCTCTCCGTTATCACCCACCCTATTCAACCTCTATGTCGCTGACCTTCCCACACTTAATAAAATCACTATTGCTCAATTTGTCGACGACACAGCCATATTTTTCTCCGGTACAACCCTCACTGTGTTAAGAACCCACTTACAAATTTATTTAAATATGATAGACAGCTGGGCTGCTAAACTTAAAATTCAACTAAATCCTAACAAAACCGCTGCAAAAATATTTAATTTAAGACCCCACTCTCCCCCACTTCCTCTCACTCTAAATAACAAATCAATAGAATTGTACCCCCCCAACAAACCTGTAAAATATTTAGGCTTATATCTTGATACCAAGCTAACTTGGGGCAAATTTTGACTTTTATGTAGTTGACACATACGTTTCAATCTTACTATCTACAAGTTAACGATTAATGGCTCTCGTATCAAATTGAACAATTAAATTATTACCTTTTTAAGTAATCAATGAATCGTTTTAGTTATGTTTTCCTGAGTATCTGACAAAAGTATGTTTTTTTGTTTGTTGGTGAAAATATTGACGAACGTATTTAAATCATATATTCCCAACTACAATGTTTACATTACATGTGCGCAGATATTTCACCTTTGAGATATCAAATTAATTTACAGCTTTAATATTAAATTTCATATTCTTTAAGCTCAACAGAACATTTTAGCTCTTTTAAAGTTTCAGAGTGAAAGTTAGATCTTTTAAAGTCCTAAAAATTAATTTATGTTATATTTGTTGTATATAAAGTGGAAACAATATTCACATTTGGTGAGGGTTAGAATGAAACAATAGTAGGTTAAAATTTAAGATTCCAGAAAAAAGTCAAACTATAATAAAATTAATGTTTTTAAACATATATATTTCTTTACTTCCACAGTACATTTTAAATTTGAAAAGTTAATAGTGCGCTATTTACGGAAGAGAACTAGTTACAGAATTTTTTTCTCGTAATTCTTCTATTCAACTAGCATGACATTTATTTCAGAGCCCTTCCTCTAATTTTTTATCACAAAAATTAAGTTCACTTTATTTTGTACTTCGTTAGAAGGCTCATGCACATAAAATTAACTTCCTCATAAGAGGAAGTGGTATTTCAAAGATGTAAAGTACTTTCTTGGCAGAAACAGATTTTCCGCTTTCCTTGCGACTTTAATTTCATGTGAAGGTCTTCTCATTTCGTAGATGCCTATGGCTTTCGGAGGCACCTCAAAAGCAACCTTGGGTTTCTTCTTTAGTTGATAAAGTTATTAATTTTCAAGACAGACGAAGTTACAAATCATTTAAGTGATGTGATTGACATATTTAGCAATTATGTGGCACCTGCAATTTTTACTCATTTCAAGAATATATTTAGTTACTAGCGACATATACGCGTAATAATAGTAATAAACTTATATTTAAATTATACTATATTTTTACAAATTTGTACGAGTACATACGGATATGTACAAAGATAGGAAACGTACTAAAATATTCATTAATTTTTTAAATATAAGAAGGAAGCATTCACTGTGCCCGAGTTTTTTTAAGATAACAGAAACAAAAAACATTCTAAAATGCCTAAGGGCATGTATGTTCCCTCAAACATACGTTACCTTAATTTTTTCAAAATTGAATTTGTTTAACTTTATTTGGAAAGTGGTTCAACTCTTGTGAAACCACCTTATAATTTTTTGAACGTCCATGACTTGGCAGATATACAATACATTCTTTGTGGTTAGCCATTTTCGTCTTTCAATATTCCACCCTCCCAATTCCGCAAATCCCGCGCTCCGTGACAGGTGTCTTTTTCTACCGGAACTGTCTGCACTGTTCATATGGCGCAACGTTCTCAACTGTTTCTCGGGAAACGTTTCCTCGGAATTGAATATAATGTTTTTCGAATATATCGACGATCGTATTTCACTTCTCACAATAAATTTATCCTCTCTCTGGCGACGTCCCAAGCGCCACCGCGACTGCAGAGCGGCGCACCTTCCCAGCACGTTGCCACCTAAGTCGGCTGCGGGCGGGCGGGGAGGGGTTCCTTGGGTGCTAAAACTGCCACAGACTTCCCCAGCCCGATTACCTTTGACGAACACCCTGGAAAGGCCGTCCGTCAAATTTTATTTCGATGCATATAGATTCTGGCGCTGGCTGGGGACTGGAGGCGTGGGTTGGGCGCGGGGTGGGGGATGGGGGAAGGAAAGCGGAGCCTCGTAACTTACAGAGGCTAAATAACACAAATATCTGCAGAACGGGGCTGAGGGGACTCGGGAGGCAGGCTGTCAAATAAATCTTCTTCTTAGCGGCAGAATAAAATTTCGTCGGGGGTGCGAACGCTGGCGGCGAGGGCGGCGAGGGCGGCGAGGGCGGCGAGGGCGGCGAGGGCGGCGAGGGCGGCGAGGGCGGCGAGGGGGCGGCGAGGGCGGCGAGGGCGGCGAGGGCGGCGAGGGCGGCGAGGGCGGCGAGGGCGGCGAGGGCGGCGAGGGCGGGGAGGGCGGCGAGGGCGGCGAGGCGGCGAGGGCGGCGAGGGCGGCGAGGGCGGCGAGGGCGGCGAGGGCGGCGAGGGCGGCGAGGGCGGCGAGGGCGGCGAGGGCGGCGAGGGCGGCGAGGGCGGCGAGGGCGGCTGGTAGGGTTAGAGCCAGACATGGTTGTGTTCTCTGCGCAAAGAGAATGTGTTGGCAAACAGAAAATGCAAAGACGGGCGAATAACGGAGATGAAGTGAATTAAAGGGAGACATACGAGGAGAATAACATGGTTGAAAACGCGCGTCAAACTACGAAAGCAAAAGTTGAAGTGTTGTAAAATTATAATTGTGGGGAGGATATACCTTAAAAGATGAAACAGTTTGCTTTTATTGACACTCGTCCATCATGTTTTGTAAAATAATACTATTAAATACCGTGCAATATTAGAAATTCTATTAAGAATTCTACCATTAGTACCTCTCTAGGTATCGTGTGAGCATTATTCTTAATTAGTATAATGATATCAATAATGAAATGTGTTGAGGGTTCGAAATAGTTTTATAAAGGTATTGAGACAGCGAAAAAATTATTGTGAGCCGTCCACATGTTGATGCAATGAAATCATTGCGACTTAACATGATAAACGGTTCGACTGCGTAAAATCAGCATATGCAAAATGTTAGAAACTTCTTACAAGCACTAAGGACATCAAGACAAGTTTATATGTCAACTGTTATATTTATGCTCGATTTTGCAATTTCAGCTTGGAAACACAGCCTGCTGATCCCGAAGCTTCGGCTTATCACCTGGCTGCCGCAGAACTTCGGCGCGCAGGATTACCAGTACACGCATGGAGCATACACTATGGTGCGGGCTTACAGTTGCAACAACGCACGCACTGACTTGTATAGGCAGGTGACAAACTTTTCACACAAGCGAAAAGTCTTATGAGCAGTTTCTTTCAACTAATAGCTTTGGTTCGCATTTCTGCAAAGCCTTGTAGGAGACGCTGCCGTTTTCCAAGAAATCGGTGGCATCTACACGAAGTTTTGCGTCATTTGCGTGGTCGGCTTCCGCGTGGAGTTTCGGCTAACTTGATAATTGCGCCCTTTAAGCTGAATTATGAAGTACCACTCGGTTAATTTAACTGTTTTTCTCTAACTTCACGATTTTTTATCCTATCTCGGTTAACTCAAAAATGAATGAGATTAAATCGAGTTTGTATGAAGGAGACCTTATAATCTTACATTAGAACCAGGCGCGAAAATTTAAAAATGCGAGTGCATAAATATGTTAATGTAACGAATTTTCTGGGTATTATTTCTGTCCTACAAATAAAAATGGAAAACCAAGCTACGAAAACGGAAAAACGGAAAACAACATTAACAAGAAATGGTTAGAATCGAGAAAAAAGCGAGTGTCGTATAGCGATCATGGTTGCGTATCGGCGTGGTTGCGTGAACGTGTTAGTTTGCAACTCAGGAAAAACTCATAATCAAGATAGATCAGCTGAAATTACGGATTGTGCCACCAATTTCATGCAGACATACGCATGTCGGGGCAAAAACACGGGGACAATATCGTCCAATTCCAAACGGATCCAGTTGTAAAACAGGATTCTTTAAAACAGGAGCAAGAAAGTGGGAACAACGACGAAAGCAAAAAAAAAAAAAAATTAACACTATGTATACGAATGAAAGCAACTACGTCAGCGATGTATAATTCTATGACTGCGGCTTGCAAGGAACTCTGACACCATGAGTGGAGCCACAGTTTTGTCAGAGCATTTGTATGAATGACAGCGACAACCTAGGGAAGCAGTAATGCACTTGAGCCGAGGAGATTACAGAGGTAATAATTTGAGGTGACAAAATTATTTCTGGAAAAGAATATTTTTAGCAGAGAAATAATTATGTGGGGATGAAATACGGCAATAGTAGTTCTGTGCAGAAAAATATAATTTTGGAACTTTCGCAACTGTGGTTCAAGTAATGTTGATACAATGGGGATAATTATTCTATTAAACGGGTGTCATTGGGTAGTCAACAAGGAGATGGAAATTGTGGCTGAGTACGTGGCAAGATAAGAAAAACGGCAAGAGTGCTAAAGCTACATCAGTCAAATGGAGAAAAATGGAGGAAATAGTATAATGTAAATGAATGAAAAACACCCCAAGGATAATCGGACAGATGGGAGACCCATTGCAAGGAAAATCAGACGCTGACCGAGGTGTTGCCAAAGATAATGGGAGCTGTGACTCCTCCAATTGCTGCCCCGCCCCCACCCACATACTTGGATTACGTGTCCCCTCCACCCTTCCAAGGACGGCGCTCACATCCGAGACACCGGTGACTTCTGAGCTGAGAAATAGGTGGGAATGAAAAAAGGGAGGGGACGGGATGGGAAAGGAGAGGAAGAAAGCGCGGACACGTTTCGCTTTGACAGCCGCGGAAATGTTTGTCGTAAAAGCGAATATTCCGCTTCAGATGGCGGCGTTCGCCCACGACGCGTGCGGTGCAGAGTTGATGTGGAAATGGAGGAAGGGTGGGGGTGGGGGGAATGCTTCGCTGAGAAAAGTGGGACGGCCTTTGAGTGCACTTGGTACTGCTAAGGATTGTGCGTTTGTAACTGACAGTTTCAATATTTGTAATTTATTACTCAAGACGATAAAGAGGCATTTTATCTTCTCCTCTGAGAGGAAGACATTACATACATCATGTGCGATGAAGGAATGAGAGAGAGATTTAGCCCGACTAAAGTATCTTTATCGTTGTGCATGATATTTTATTAAATGTTATCCCATTTCTTTTTGTGAAATTCGAAATAACAATTGACATGTTATGTTAGGTTTTTGTGCTACCACTGGCCGCGACTCCCACGCCGCACGAGGTGCCCCAAAGAGTAGATTTTACGTTTCTTCATCGCATTACTACGTACGTACGTAGTAAAGACAATGTGTTCCGACCCTGCTGCGGCAGAAATCGGCCATTTTTCTACTGAAAAACTCGTATTGTCGGGCCCTGGTTACGGAAGAGTAGATAAATATAGTTCCTATAGCAATAAGTTAGTGTATTCAGAATTAAAATCCGGGTCGATGATACCCAAGAATCGATTGGAGAATAAAAAACATGATCTGTGGTAGATGCTAGCGCGTAAACCGTTCAGTCGATTTTCATAAAATTTGAGATTCCCCGGCCGCTCTAAAGAAACTAAAGAACCTGACAGTTTGAAATCGATAAAATGATTTTTCGAGAACTATACCCGAATCCACGAGAAAATTTCCAATTTTTTAAAAAAAATTTGCTCCACTTTTTTTATCAAACCTTTCCTTCAAATAGGGCAAAGAACGCTAAGAAAATGACGCTGATTTCGTTTACGTACTACTCTCTAAATTTTTATAAATTACAAAAGTGCGAATTGTTTTTGGCGTGTTTCTACAACAGCAATATTGAAGATACAGATTTTTTAAAATTAAATGTTCTTTAAAGATGTAACTTGAAATAAGATCAAGTACAATTCTTCAAAAAATATTAGTATTTTTTGTGTGAAAAAGACAATTTTGAAACTATTTTCTCTACATTATTTCTTTAAACGTTTCAGAGAGGAAGTGCAAACTTCTTAAGTTTTTAAAAATTATTTTACACATTTTATTAAAAACGGCATGAATTTGTCCTTTAAACGATTTATACGATTAGTGCTAAGTGCTTTGACTAAAGCGACATTAATGCAATTTTGAAAGAACTGAAGAAAATACATTTTGTCACATTTTCTCAATTTTTCAGTACAAATATGCATTTAGGACTGTTTCACTCTTTTATTTAGATATTTATTTAGTCAAAAACAGTAAAAACTGTATGTGACGTATTGGAGAGAAAATAATATGCGCACGCTTTCTTGATTTTTTGGCCTCGTTGGGAAGCAGCTGGGAAGACGTTGGGCAATATTGGAAAGCTAGCCCAGAATAAAATGTTTAGAAAACTAATTAATGCAAGGATGTCTGTGCAATTCTGGGGCACCACTAGTTTCTTAATAAAATCTGTTCTTTAAAACTAAATCTTAAAATATTATTAATGAAAATATGTGTTGTTTTTTAATTGCAAATGCAAATGTTCAACTACTTTCTACCATTAGGAATGTTACGTTTAGCGATGTGCCGAGTGATAAAGGGGTAACATAACGTAGACTGTTATCTCTAAGTTCCTGAGTTCGAATCTCATATAGAAGAGGGTCTTTTTGCTTGTTCATGTAGCATAGCGAACCTGTTACAAATAACGCGAGAAAGTATATGCCGTTATTGCCCCACTAGTTTTCATTTTATCTGACTGCATTAATGTGATGTGTGCTTATGTAATCGAAGTAGATTAAATAGCTCATTATTGTATTCCAGGTAATATGGGTACAGCAGGAGGCAATATAGTATCATTACACAAATAGGAATACAGTTAGAAGATAAAACTAACTGTCAAAAAGTGTGAATGGATAGAATAAAACGTTTATTACCCACGGGTGTATTACCCAGAAGTCCATTGATGTGCTCGTTACGCTACACTCACGCTTGTAAGGTAAATAACTATTTTATTACCCGTAGACAATAAAATGATAACATATTATTTAAAATCAAGATCATTTACTTTCAAATTTCTGATTAAAAAATTATATTATATTTATATTATATTATAGTATTATTTATTTACTTTATTTTCTGTACATCAATACTTTGCCCGAATCTCTCAGCCCCTTCCGAAACAAAAATACGTTTTTGGTTCTAACTTGCTACAAGGTTTTTTTGTGAAAGAAAGTTTACTTAAAATTAAAAGTTATTTGAATATATTATGAAAAGTGTATTAAGAAGTATTGTGTTAGTGTATTCAGTCTTTTTAGAAATTTCAAAGATTTGTTATTCTCGGAAATATTTTGTAAACCCCAACTTCCTTTGTCAAATTGTTTTTCGATTCCTTTCAATGTTTTCAGTGATGTTACCACTGGATTAATTTCAAAATATTCTAGAAATTATCAGTTCGTTGCAACTGAAACTTGGGTGACACCAATATTTTTAAAAGTTAAGAATCATATATATATATATATATATATATATATATATATATATATATATATATATACACATTCCTTTTTTCACGTTTTTCATTTAATTTGGGCATATTCCCTACATTTTTATGAAGTTTTAATTATTATTTTTCAGCATCAAATGTAGTTTACGCGCTATTCACAGAAACATATTCTTAGTTTAAATCGCTTGCTGTTATCAGTTTGTGAAAATTTTATCCAAACTCTAATTGCTACAAGAGAAACAAGCTTCGCGAACTACAGCCTCTCCTGCCCCAACTGACGGAGGGTCTCCACGCCCCACTAGTTCCGCACCGCTCTGTGCACTGTCGTGGCAGTGACTCGACTGCCTGGGCGGGGAAGTTTCCAAAACACGCCCGGTCGCTTTCAGAACCATACGACCTGAACCGAGGCTGACTCCTTAACGGGCGGTGCGCGCAAAACAGCAAACAGCTTGATGGGACGGATCCCCGCGCCCTCCCGCCTCGGCGCTCCTCCCCACCCTCTTTCCCTCTCTGCCCCTCGCACCCCTACTGTTCTATCCTCTCTTCCCACTCCCTTGCCCCACGACCCTCTCCGCACCCAATCGCCCCACTCGCTCTGCCACCACGTCTGTCATCACCGTGGCTATTTGCTTTCCGGACCCGCCTCTCAAGTAGTCGTTTCTTCGCTGAACTACCCCATTCATTCTTTCTACTACTCGCGCAACTTTTCTTGAACGATATATTGATTGATTGATTGATTTTTTCGTGTTTCCGGCGCGTCCACTGCTTTGGTTATTAGTCCCGTTAGTGTAGTGCATGTTTTTTCTGGGAGATGGCGGTGATCTTCATCCGCTGGATGGCGAGATTCTTCGCCGACCTACCGTCGACTAGTGGGGTTTCCCCCAAACCAGGAGTCTCCCACCAGCGGGGCACCGCCCCAGCCGAGACAAGCTCTAAGCTCCCGACCGGTCTCCCGGAATATGTAGTAGTGTAGTGCATGTTAGTGTAAGTGTGTATGTAAGGGGAGAGGGTAGGACAAGGAAGAGGAAGGAAAGATCGCGCGCGGTCCGTGGCCTGTTTGTTAGGGTACTGCTCCGGCATTCGCCTGTTGATCGGAGAAACCACGGAAAATTACCGATCTAGAATTCTCCTCCGGGCAGCGACTGAATTCGACCTAGCTGAAAAGCTAGTGTCAAAAATCCTGCCGCCGTCAGGACTCGAACCTACGACCTCCCGGTCAACGATAGATTGAATAAATGCGGGCGGAGTGGGGGTAGTAGTTATCAAGTCGGTCACAAGAGTATTTACAATAATGCTAACCTCTGGAAAATCAAAGTCAAACCTGTTACGTGTGCGTCCAGGTCATCACTCTCGCTAGGCAACTCTAGGGAGTCCAGATACTAGACAGGAGTTTAAGGTGCCTCTTTTGAAGGATCTGGCCCTACCTCAGCCATTTCTTTATATAATGGTAATAAAGCTGAACAGAAGTTTTCATTTTGAAAGCAACTAACTTCTGTTTCGAGGCAATGAAATTTTAGGGCTTGGAATGATGTCATCAGTGCTTGTTGCGAGCTTTTGCCTTCAACTGTTTATTGCTCAAGAGAGGGGGAAGCAAGGTCATCGTTCAAGAAAAGTTGCGCGAGTAGTAACTCTACCGCGTGATAATCCTCCTCCAGTTCTCACTCTTTTCTATCTTCCCCCGCTCCCCTTTACGCCTTGGCCCCTCTCTCTCCACCACATTCGCTCCCTATATTCTCACGTCACATTCTCCACTCCACCCCTTGTCCTTGACACTCAGCCACATTTGCCGCCACATCACTCTCCTCCCTCGACATAAGATTTACCCAGTGAGCCCCAATAATCTTTGATCACTTGGCCATCGTGCATTTTCGCCTTTTAGCACTCCTTACTCTTGCCTTAGGACGTCTGCTCCCCACAGCCGTTTTGCCTAAGATATGTAATCACCCGCACCAACTCGATACCTCGCTCCCTCAACCCTACTTCCCTGCTTATCCGCGTTCCTCTCTTCCGAGCCGAGTCACACCCTTCCCCACACCTTCTTCCCAACCATTTAGCACGCCCTTCCCACCATTCCTTAACCCCTTCCTCTAGCCTATTTCCAACTCCCTTTTCTTAGCCCATTCCGTCACCCCTTACCATACATTTTCTCATGCTTTCTCCTCGATTTCGCCACATTTTCCCCGCCTGCTCCTTTCCTCCGCGCTCTCTCCACTTTCTCCGTTCCTTCTCATCGTTTCATCGCTCATCCTCGCCCATATCATGCCTTTTTTTCTACCCTTTCCCCAAGTGGTATCTGCATTGCTTTTGCCTACCCTCCCTACCTCTGTTGCTTGCCCAATCCCCGCGCCGCGTGAGCGCCCCAGCAGTTGCACGAGTCGCCGGGCTGCCTGGTGCCAGGTGCCAGGTGCCTGGCTGCGCCGCGCAGCGAGGGCTTCGTTCCCTCCGAGCGAAGCGACGAAATCGCTTACCTACACCCCACCCACCCCCACCCCCAGCCCCACCCGCACCCCCTGCCCCCTCGCGCTTCACGCCACTGCGCCTCACCAGCTCCCGCAAACTTTATTGTTCTATCCAGAGAGAGTGGGAGAGGGAGAGTGGGAGAGAGATGGAGAGAAAAAAAGAGGAAGAGAGGGATAGTGAAATGAAAAGAAATAGAGAGAAGGAGAGATTGAGGAGAAAGATAAAAAAGGAAGAGAGGGAGAGAAAGGGAGACTGATAGAGAGAGAGGGAGACGGATAGAAAGAGAGAGAGTCGGAGCGAGGGAGAGACGGAGAGATGGAGAGTGAGACGGAGAGAGAGATGGATATAGATAGATAGATATCTGCACTCCGCAATGCATGCACGTAATTTTGTCCTGTAATAATGTAAATACGTGGGTGAAGCAGTGTGTATCTGGTATTTGTAAGTAGAGGAGGCAACCGTTCAGGTATTTGTTCGCAAAGTGAGGGAACGTTTTTAAGGACGTGTTAATTAAAATCATATGGCTTCTTCGTTTCAGGATCAGTGCATATTTACTTGCGCGTTTATTACTTTACATGTATTTACAGTACAATGGAACACGTGCTTCATGAGGTATCTCATTGTCTGCCTCACGAATGAATCGTGTGATTCAGTGAATGAGTTTATGGAGCAATCTTTTGGCATTCTTTCTTGTTGGATTAACGCGCTTCCATTCAGGCCGATCGCAGTGTTCTTTACGAGGCGAGCATGATCTTTATTCATTGGCGTCATAACTTATGAGGAATGAGTTTTGAATGCATAATTTGTAGCTCATAATGTTTTCTTAAGACAAACATTAATTTGACAAAGCTTGCAAATGCCCTCAATAGGTATCAATGATTCTGACAGTTCTATACAGTTGAACTAGTTTAAGCTCAATTTATTATCTTCGATCTACGCGGTCTTTGAGCTGGGAATGATTTTTCTTGATTGAATTTCCACGAGAAATCAGTAGATAGATGTTATCCACACGAGAATGGCTGTATTTAAATTTATTTTATTGTGGGATATGTTTAAAATCAATTTAAGTACTGCCACCATTTTATTCACTTAATCGAAATTTATGTAATTGCACGCATTCTTTTTTAGTGTCTGCATATTTTTATGTGCTATTGCTTTTCTCACGATAGTATCAAATGGCAGATACCGTTTAATAGGTTCCACATTTTGGATTTTATTGATATGTATATATATTAATTTTAGTTATAGTTTAGATATTAAACATTTGATTAGTTATTATTTATTAGGCGATACATATTACAGGGGTTTAGTGAAAAATATACTAATTAATACCCTGTACTGCATAGTAGCTATAACCTTGTATGGCTTTTGTGGATTCAAGAGTATTTACGTAACTTAACTTCAAAGAAAATTATTTATTTTAGTTCACTCAATGCAGACCCCGTTTACACGACTTTCAAGAACGACACATGGTGAATTGATGTGAAAGCGATCGGACGTGTTTGGGAAACTTGCTTTCCCGCCGCCCCTGCGCTTGCAGCATGTAACGCAGCTCTTGCTTGGGAGCGAAAGGAGGTTGGGCCAAAGGAGGCAGGAAGCAGGCTCTCGTGCACAAAAGGCGTCGGGTTCCCGGCGAAGGGGAGGGCGAGCAAGAAACAAAGTAAATATTAAAGGACACAACTTGCGCTGAAGGCGACGGCGGTGGCTTTCGGGTCGGTGGAAGAAGTGGTGCCTGATGGTGAAGGGGATAGACGTTGTGGTGAGTTGTGGCAATGTACGATAGCTGAAAGTCGTGGATATGGCTGAGTCGTTGAGAAAATCGAAGCAGAGCAAAACCAAGTAGTGACATGGTTAACGAGTTAGTGGGAATAGTGAAATAAGCAGAGAATTGTTCAATGTAGAATAGCAGGAAAGGGAAAGGACAGAATAGTGAGGGAAGATGACAGGCTCGGAAAGTAAAAGGATGTCAAAGGTGAGAAGAGAAACAGATTGTGGGCCTGGAGATAAAGATGTGAGCATATGAAGCATATAGTTTCCAGAGGAACAGTGAGGTGTATGCGCGGAGGTGTAGTGAGTCGGTAGGCTACAGAAGCGGTGAACTCTGAAAAGTCGATGGGGCAATGGGAGTCGAAAGCCATCGGCGAGAAGGCGGACTGACAAGGTGGTGCAGCTACAAATGAAGGCGTGGCTGACGCAAGCAACGAGGGAAGGAGCGGAAGGGGCAGGACGGGATACAGGGAGATGACACATAAAACATAATAGGGAGGAGAAATACTGCAGGACAGTGGAAGGTGGCAGGTCCAAATGAAGAGGCGGAGTAGAGGAAACTGGTAGACTGCAAGGTGACTAGCCCTAGAAGAAAATAAGATGGGTGTGGGGGGACACGAGGAACGGATGAAAGTGGAAGAGTGTGGTGGCAGAGTAGTTGAGAAGGTCTCCTGGCCACATAGACCAGTGGCAGAGCAGGGAGGTAGAAAGTAGAACTCTGGACACTAGACGGTGGAATTGACACAGTAGTGCACTAGGGGCGGTGAAACAGAGACAAGCGGTAGTGCACTGGGAGGCGGTGGGACAGAGACATGCGGTAATGCATTGAGTGGGACAGAGACAAGCGGTAGAGCACTGGGAAGTGGTGGGACAGTGACAAGCGGTGGTGCTCTGGGAGGCGGTGAAACAGAGACAAGCGATAGTGCACTGGGAGGGGGGGACAGACAATCGGTAGTGCCTGGGAGGCGGTGGGACAGTCGGTAGTGCTCTGAGAGACGACGGGAACTGGTAGAAGCGGTAGTGCAGGGGGGGGGGCAGCACACCGGTAGTGCACTGGGAGGCAGTGGGACAGTCGGTAGTGCTCTGAGAGACGAAGGGAACTGGTAGAAGCGGTAGTGCACTGGATGGAGAAACGGCAGACACTCGACAAGACATCGTGAACGGCCGGCGCAATGGATGTTGTCGAAAGTGTCAACCTAAAGGCCAGGCCTCTAGCGGTGGGCCCAGCAAAGGTGGCGGTGAGGGAGTGGGACGAGGGTGGCAAAGGCAATGGTGAGGAACGCAGCGAGCGGAACGGATAGACGGTCGACTCTGCGAAAATGAATAAGAAATCGCGGCGTCCAAAGTCGCTTTCTAAGGAGCCGAATTTCGGCGGGCGTGAATAAAAGATGGCGAGCGACGTTGAATGGGGCGGGGGCGCCGCGACGCGCCGAAGAGCTAAGCGCATCCAGGTGCGCAACAGGGCGGGAGAGGGCGCTTAAGGACGCTCTGGCTTATCGCGCCTTCCCTCGCACATAAGAAGCCTGTAATGTTTCACGGCACGATTTTAATAGTACATTATGAAACGATGATGGAATGATGGGTACTAATATGCGAGTGTGATATTACGATACGAGTGAGTATCGTAAACTTCACACGAGTGTATTAATGCCCATTACATCGAGTTTCATGCAGTACTTTTTCTACGACTTTTACAAGTTAAACTTTTACAATTTTTTTAATCGTTTCGTTGCAGTTGACATGCAGGATTCTGCCAAGGCCCTAGGGGACGGTTATCATACCTTCCGTAGGGAGCTTTGGTTTACCAGCCCGCCTGCAAGAGAGAACAAAAGTTGCTGCAATAATTCCGAGATCACCATTTTCCCTTTTTCTCTTATTTCTGGTGGCGCCGACTCATCCTCTGATTCACTATACATTTTAAACTAAACAATTAGCCGCTTATTAAGGACAAACACACAGCAGCAACATATAACACACAAGAACTTGCGTTCTAATCTTAACGTTTGTTAAATGTTCCCTCTACCACTACCACTGGGCTAGTCAAATAGGATCAAAGTAAAATTACGACCCAATTTATTTTAAATAATATTCCACCTACTGATAATAATACCTACTGATAATTTATTTTAAATAATATTCCAATTACTGATAATAAAATAAATTAACGCAGATAAATATATTATAATATGAATTTTAATTTTAATGTACACAATCGAACAAAACATTTACTACAACAATTCTCAATGATTAATGAAGTGGAAATACTTGGTTTGTAATCTTGGTTTGTTTCTGTGATTGGTCAAGAATCTGTATCATAATGAAATCTGTATCGTAATATTATTATGCATCGGGTTGCAGTCATCAAATGACAGAATTATAAACTGGGAGTAGAAAATATATCTTTATACACCATGCTACATGGAACTTGAAATTTCAAGGCTTCGGAAGAATTTTCACTGTTCAGTAATGCAATGTAAATAAACTTCCTAGCGTTTCTTTGGACTTGTATGTTATTTCTCTCAAATCTAAAACCTGAGTGAATCAAAATACACCTTAGCTCGATTTTTCGCTTTTTACTTCAGATTGAGGATCCACTGTTTATTTTTGTTAGCTTCCAAAGTACTTTTACTCTTCTGGCGAGATGTCACGGTTAATTTATTATTTTTATTTCTCGCAATGTCATTAGGAAATGTATTCGAGAAACCTCGCACTCACGGTAGGAGTAATTCACGGCTTATTGTAATATTTAATGATGAAAAATGATCTGTTGATTTAATATTTCGTTAATTATTTATGCGTAAATAATTTATACACATTCATAATGTTTATTAACATATTTATAAATAAATAACGGAAGTATGCAATTTGTAGGAATGAGAGGAAATATCGGACTGCGGAGAAAATTTGTTTCCCAGTCTCCTTCAATCATGATTATGTAATAAATACCTTTGTTTTTACAAATAGGAACCTAGTTCATGGATATCGTTCTAGTTTAGAACGTCATTCTTGATGTATTTCTCTCACCAGTGATTTTCCACGTTCCTCTCACGATTAAAATCTCAAATTTATCGAGATTTAAAAACGTGGAGCGTATTGTTGTTACACAAGATTCGGGATACGTTGTACCTTCATGTTGAAATATTTCATTTGCCTTTGATACTGAATCTTTCATTTATATTGAGAATGTTTATTTTATAAAAATGTAGTTGAATTCTTTTAGGTTTGTGCACTAAGAATTGTTTACTCACCCGAGAGACGCGACGTACTTATTTGAAACGCTAAAGTTATTTTTATTATTTCCATTATTCCTAAAGTTGTAATCGCGAAGTTTTATACATAAATATAATATATTAATTTTGCTCTCATTCAATTTAACGTAATGAAATGATTTTAGTGTTTCCATCATGCCACGACCATTTTATTTTGAAAATATTAAAACCTGGGTATTTGCACTTCACGTTCTACCGGTGTTAAAGTTAAATAATTATCAATGAGTACACCTAATTAGGTGCACAATGCACCTAAAGTGCCATGATGATGCCATAAATATGAAAAAAAAACTTTGGTTTCTAATAAATTTTACTCAAATTGACAGGAATACTATGTTAGTGCCGTCTAGTTTTAAATGATAATGTAGTTGTAACGCATGTGGAATAATATGAAACATAAGGCCAATGTATTAATATTAACTATTATTAATTACCATGAACGTAATTTATACTCATCGTTCTGTTTACCTTTTATTGACAGCTATACTTTCACATAAAAATAATAAATCACGTGAATCTTGGTAAATTATGAACAAAAAATACATGTAGCAATTTTTATAAATAAATATTACACTCATAGTTATTTGGAGAACTGGTAGGACAATTACAAAAAGCAAAATAATCCCAACAAGAGTTTTCTTAACAGTAATTCACGAAGGGCACTTAATCAAGTTCATTCGAGTATGATTGAATAGTTTTTATGCACCAAAGGCGTTATAGGGATAGGTAATGATAGAGCTGTGACAAAAAGCCCGAGGGTCTTTGGCCTGAGATCTTTTTGCCCTCCGAGGTCATTAGAATCAGTTAACTCCCGTGGTACAAATACCATTTTATTTTTTACCTAATTTTATTCGTTCACATTTACTTATTTACTAATTAACTAGATGCTAGGATGGCTAGGTTTGTCTTTTCATATTTTTCTCCCATAATTCCCTTTCATAATTCTCTCCGCAAGGGAAAATGCAGCATCATTAATCTATTTTTATATTTCCCTCGTAACTACTGCCCTCTCTATCCTGGTAAGTTACGTGGAGTATCTATGCTCCTTAGCGAAGATACTAACAAGCTATAACGTATCAGTAAAAAAAAATTCATTTTGTTACTTGTTTCTTTATTATGAATTTCAAACACATCTTATGCGAAATTTCAAACGAATAGGATTAGTAATTTTGAATACAAATAATTAAAATTAAACAACTACACGAAAATTCATAAAAGGAAAATGACAAGATTTAGTGTATTTTTAGTAATTCCGTAGAAAACGCTACCACCGGCAGTATTCCATGTATTCCTAAGTAGCAAAATAAATATTCTATTCTCTTCTAAAAATTCCACGGGAGAAACTTGTCCCCCCTCTCATTTACTCTATAGGGTGCAAGTGATAAAAAGTTAGAAAAGTTTTGATATTAATTTTGAAGTAGGGTGGAAGTCAATATACCTTACTGTTTACTTCATATGTTCGCTTTTGTGAAGGTCACAAGCCCACGGAGCGCGGCGCGGGGCGACAATGTACTTACTGCCGGCCGAGGCAGTGATTCGTAAACAATGGTGTTACTGGGTGAAGGGTCGGAACGCTTTTGTTAGGAAATTGCTGGGGATTTATTTTATTTTTTAACCGATTTTCTAAAGTTGACATCAAATTTCATGTACATTTTGTCTCTTCGTTGAAGTTGCGTTAGGTGTAATAGCGGAAAATTATGGTGGAGAGGTGCCCAGCATTGAGTTTATGTATTTTTTTCAAATTCTTAATTTGTGTAACAATTCGTAGCAACGTTCTACACGATACGAAAATCTTATTTAAAAGGGTCAAAAACATTGCGTTTCCTAGTTATGCCCAATAGTAATTGGGATAGAAAACAATGCTTTTCCTTCACATTGTAAATGTTTTAAAATGTATTTTAAATTGAAACATTGACATTGAAACAGCATTAGGCTAGTGAGAGATTCAGATCATTCAGCCCTCTATTTGATACTTAGCAATAAGAAGTTTTGCTTGCGAAAAAAATCTCGCTATTGTCCCATTAAAATAATTTCGTAATTGGCAGTTGCGTGTGGAAAGGAGATACATTGATCGGCTACGTATCACAGAACACCTATTCCTGGGATACGAAAATAAAACTTGAAATAAATCCTTATAAACAGTAACCAAATCATATACTCGTATTGTATGAAGCACCAGCGTCCGACAACTGTCAACCACCAACTTATTTTAATTCAATGGTTGGTAGGCCTGCGGCGCACGCTCTCGCTCACCGGCCTCTGAAGCGGTAGGCGCAGCGCACGCTCTTGGGGTAGCTGGAGGGGTAGCGCGGCGAGTAGAAGCGGCCGTGAGTCAGCGAGTAGTCGGAGCTCACGAACTGATGGTCGCACATCGTCCCCGGGAGCTTCTGGCCGTCGGTCTGAAACAGCCCTGCAACACAGAAGGACATCGTACTTATCAGTAAGCGCACTGTGCGATCACAAGTTCACACGAAACTACTCCCGGCGAATGCCGGAAAAATACCCTTACAAACGTACCACGAACCGCGCGCGATCTTTCCTTCCTCTTCCTTGCGTATCCTCACACCTAACTTACACATACACACACTTACACTTACATGCACTACACTACTGCAGATATCGGGGCTCCAGTCACAAGCTTGGAGCGTGTCCCGGATTAGGCGGTGCCTTGATGGTAAGAGATACCTGATTGGGAAAACCCTCGCTTTTTGTATCAGCGGGGGAAGATCACCGCTTCCTATCGCGATAACAATGTAATACACTTACGGGAATTTTTATCTTAGCAGTTGATGAGCCAGTAAACACCAATCAATCAATGTAGAACAAGGCGATTTTGCATCGGCACCATGGTACTTAACAAAAGATCCGCTCTATGGCAGCCCAATTTGAGTGTTTTTCGATGACTTCGACTACACGAGTAAAATGCGACGTCACGATCTCCGCCAGAGCAGCCGAGTGTCTGATGATCGATACTCCACAAGTTGAATCACGAATTCAAGATTAAACAGTAAAATGAGTGAAGCTACAGAGTTGAATCTCAACAAGCAGTAAAAATTATGATAAAAGTGGGAATGACAACTGCATTTTACCTTTACCTTCCGTAATTTCTTCCTATAAAGTATTGAACACTGGGGAAGAGAGTGGGAGAATAATCATATATAAAAATTACTTTAACAAACTGTTTAGAAACGAAGCATTTTGGCACAAAATAGTTTGGAAATTTCATGTTGGGATCACTGCAGGTTGTTTAAGGGAAGAGATAAAAGAAGAGAGAGAGTTTCTTCACTCACTTGAACTGGAGTGGCAGAGCTTTAATTGGATAAATGTGGCTTATAAGACTCCATTTAATTCATGATGTCGTTCTCCAACCTCGAGGCTTTTGAACAGGCGCAAGGGATAAGGGCCAACGCGTTTTATAAAAAATAGCTTTAAAGATACTCATTTCAGAAACAGATATGTTGATATTAACCTATTTTCATTGATTAATCGTGTAAAACAACTGCTTTGATAAATCGAATTTTTAAATGAAGTCAACGTTTCCCTTATCTTTGATTAGATTGATTGATTGATTTTTTCGTGTTTCCGGGCGCGTCAACTGCTCTGGTCATTAGTCCCGTTAATGTAGGGCAGGTTTTTTTCGGGAGATGGCGGTGATTTTCCCTCGCTGGATGGCGAGATCCGGCGCCAACCTACAGTCGGCTAGTGGGGTTTCCCCCTAACCAGGACTCTCCCACCAGCAGGGCACCGCCCCAGCCAGGACAAGCTCTAAACTCTCGACCGGTCTCCCGGAATATGTGGTAGTATAGTGCATGTTAGTGTAAGTGAGTGTGTAAGGGGAGAGAATAGGACAAGAAATGGGAAGGACAGATCGCGCGCGGTCCGTGGCCCGTTTTGTAGGGTCCTGCTCCGGCATTCGCCTGGTGTTGATCGGACAAACCACGGAAAACTCAGAAGGAATAATGCGCCGTCAGGACTTGAACCTAGGGCCTCCCGGTCAGAGGCGCTGCAGTGGCATCAGTTGATGCACTGAACTACCGTTCCTAGTCTCTTTGATTAGAATTCACCGATGTCATTCAGAACTGAAAATTTATTTTTATATTGCAATGCCCTAGAGAATGTACTCTGGTGTTTTTTTAATTTTATGGTAGTTGCCGTATGGTTTTTTTTCATTTTTAATAGTTTGGGGCAAATTTGGATTTTAAATCATTGCCGAAAATGATCAATAAAAGGCTATTAAAATATTTTTACGAATCCCTAAAAGCAAAGAAAAATGTAAAAAATTAGATCAAAACTGGTTCAGATCAAAACCTCAAGCTGTTGGATTATATTGCTGATGTAATTAATCCTTCCTTTCGTTCAAGTGAACTCAGTTTTCAGGTGTTTGGTTTGGTCTGGTCTGTTATGTTCTTTACCAGAAAATCTGTCTTTAGCTCTCTCGAAATTGGCCGAACCGACAATGGGAATACAACCTGGTGTAATAATGGTTGATAAGAACCGAAGATTACATACTCACAACCAGACATTAAAAGTTAAGAGCGAAGAAATCGAATAGATTACTCAGAAATGCTGTGGAGAACATTTGTAGCAAAAAGCAAACATTATTTGAAGCAAGTATCATTAAAATTATATTAAAATCATTGAAATCGCAAAAAAATGCTTTAAAAAGGACAGAAAAGGGAAAAAACGTTTTAGTCGAAACTGACAGAAAAATGACGTTTAACTTCACAGTAATTACGACATTAACTACCTTATTTTCAAACGTGTAGATAAACATTAATAAGAATATTTATTTTTAGCTGGATCATTGATAAAAGATTAAATGGCTATGTGATGCTTTACTTCATTGAAAAAGTTTTGATGGTATTCTAATTGGATAACATGTAGCTTGTTCAAAGTTGAAGACCGAGTAACAATTTTCAGACAGGACAGTATCAAACAAAATGGCAGAACAAAGCAGAAAACTGCAACAGAGATTTCACGAGGGGAAATACCAAGGTAAATTCACGAGCTACCAACAAAAACCAGCAAAACTGAGAATAATACCTTACAAGATCCGGCATGAAGCGACTTAATAGTTTTAAATTAGGTCATTATCTTCAGCAATAGGCTGAAAAGTGCTTGATATACACCACTCGACTTTATGGGAACAAGATTTGATTACTAAGGATTCCTCGTGTTTCCGAGGTTCTTATTTCAGCCTGCAGAGCGCGGTTAAGTGTCCATTCTCATCGCCGAGATGCGTCTCCATAAATCTTCGCGATACGCAGAACGCTGCGGCGTCTTCCAAGTGGCTCAGGACGCTGCATAAATTTATGCGCCTTAAAGGCTTTACGCGCCTGCGACGCAGTGAGACGCGGGAGTCTTGGCGCGTAATTGAATTTTTGGCGACCCTCAAACACAGCTCTTTACTACATCACGCCCTGCAAGGCGGCGGCAGTGTTTTCTTACACAGTGCGTTTACTGATTAGAGGAAGACCCCCAAAGTGAGAACGAGGTTCCTCTCGCTTTCTCCGAGTGCGGGTGGAGGAGGAGAGCAGGGAGTGGGGTGGCAGGTCGGAGCGAGGTTGTGCCGCGGGTGGGTCACGGCGGCGGGGCGTGGGATTGTGACGTGGCGGGCATGGGCAAGGCGGGGAAGGCGTCAGAGGGCAAAGCGGGACAAGGGGTGGGGCAAGGCGTGGCGTGGGGGCTGGCAAGGCATGGCGTGGGGCGTGGCGTGGCAAGGCGTGGCGTGGCAAGGCGTGGCGTGGCAAGGCGTGGCGTGGCAAGGCGTGGCGTGGCAAGGCGTGGCGTGGCAAGGCGTGGCGTGGCAAGGCGTGGCGTGGCAAGGCGTGGCAAGGCGGGCGTGGCAAGGCGTGGCGTGGCAAGGCGTGGCGGCAAGGCGTGGCAAGGCGTGGCAAGGCGTGGCAAGGCGTGGCAAGGCGTGGCAAGGCGTGGCAAGGCGTGGCAAGGCGTGGCTGGCAAGGCGTGGCAAGGGCGTGCGGGGCATGACGTGGAGGCGTGCGGTGAGGATGTGTCGAGGAGAGGACGGGATGAGTCGGGGAGGGCACTGTGGGTGGAGAGCGCGCGATAACGCGATAAGAGCTTGGGAGGGCGTGGAGGCGTCGCGGCTGCCGCCTCATTGAAATTCATTGGGCAGGTGCCTGGTCCCTCCTCCCCGTTCCTCACTGCGGTCGTGGCTGCCGTTGCGGTAGACCACAGTGGACCCGCGGCTCTTGCAGAAAACACTATATTCGAGTAGTCGATCTTTAAAAAGGTCTTATTGCCCACTAACATCAACATTGTTTTGAAGTGATTGCTTTTCCAAAAATATCTAGAGTATATTTTCGTAAAATAATAATAATAATAATAATAATAATATTATTATTATTATTAATATTGTTATTTTGAAATATTTAGAAAAACGCAGCTTTCTTATCGAGTCGAAAAATCTAAAATATTATAATCATAAACCCATAAAATGTCACTTTGCAATGAATTGTACGTATTTATATAATATTTATATTTTAGAAATTTTGCTGTCTTTTAAAACACCATTAATTCACTACTACCTCAGAAAGCTTATAAAATGTATATTTACGAACATGTTACAGGTATGCAAACATAATATAAATGCTCAGACTGTGCACCGGCATTTTCGATGAAGATATAGCCGAGTCGTTGGGAGGAGGCACGGAGAATGGAGGGGTTGGGAGGGACGGATTGGGTCGGTTGGTCGGTCGGTCCGGTCCGGGTCGGTCGGGCTCGGTCGGGCTCGGTCGGGTCGGGTCGGGTCGGGTCGGTCGGTCGGTCGGTCGGTCGGGTCGGCGGCGGTCGTGGTCGGGTCGGGTCGGCCGGTCGGGTCGGTCGAGTCGGTCGCGGTCGGTCGGTCGGTCGGTCGGGTCGGGTCGGATAAGATAGGATAGGATAGGATAGGATAGGATCGAAAAAGGGACTATTTGGGTAGAGAGGGGAACGGTTTTGGTTGTGAAAAGTACGATTTGGGTATAGGAGGGGAAGGTTTAAATATCCCCATGTAAACCCTGAAACGTTCACAGTGAGCTACCATGTCAAGTAGGGTCATCATATCATGTGGACTCCCGATAGAAAACCCTTTTCAGGGCTGGGCTAGGCACACTCTCTTCTCCATTTCTTAATTCAATGTGCAAATATTGAGTCGCCATTGATCTCAGTTGTCGATGCGTCAATACATAAATGAAAAACATTACTATGCTGTGATAATAAGAATATGATGATAATTTGAAAAGAGTTTAAAAACATAAAAAATGACGTTCTAGTGGTGAGATCAGGGTATTTTGTTTTATTATCTTTTGTGCAAGACCCTTTAGGTTTCTGTGTGTAGACGTGAGCAGCATAGAGAGAATCATTTGTCTTGCTTGGAAGTATCGATTGAAAGGTTTCTCGTTTGATTTATCGCTGCATCTTTAAGCAATACATTTTGTAATACAGTGATTTCTGTGACATTTCTTACTTCGACGACGGTAAAATATTGGTGCTCTTTGGAAGTCGTAAACCCAAAACTAGACAATGATTCTCAATTCCAAATCTCTGTGCGTATGTAATAAAATGCAAATATGTACTATGAATATAAATCATGTATTAATGCAACCTAAACATTCTGGTCTCCTTTAGAAAGTGTCCATCTGTGACTTTTTGGTGAAGATATTCACACTTCAAATTTCATGAGATACTTCATATTTCGTTAGAGGCAATACAAATTATTGAAAATACCAATTAATTATATTTATTTTAAAATAGAGTTTCTGTATATTTCGATCCCACTAATTCTAAATATGAAATTTTTAAGAAATAAAGGATTTTATGATATGCAATTGTTTTGATAACATATAGTTTTACATTTAATGACAGTGAAAATATAATTACTATTAGGAATTCAGTTTTTTTTCTATTTCGGTGTACTATTGAAACAATTCTCATTTTTTCAGGTGAGCAAATGGTTACTCAAAATTGCTATTGCTATTTTAATGTCACTGCTCTTATTAGAGGCATTTATTATTTTCATATTTGTATGATCTTCAGTAATGGTAAATATTAAATTTTTTGCGTGGAATATAACAGAAGTAAAAGACAATTAATAACTATTTATGCAATAGATTAAAATAGTTTTGCAATGCAATGGATTTTAATGCAATTTCTGATCACGAGGAATACTTCTTAACTTAATCTTATAAGAAAATAAAACTCTGCTTAATATCGTGTTGAATACAGTTTTATTGTCTTTTTCTCTTTTTTCTTCATTGTAGAAAAAGAATTGGGCGAGAATGAAGAAAGACACTTGATTTCAATTGGGATCCCTGAAAGATAGTAATGTAACAGAAGTTTCCAAAAATTAATATTGTTTTTCCGCGAGATTTCAAAACTCTCTAAAGAATAAAATTTCAGGTAGACGGGCTTGATAAATGAACATTTTATTACAACATCAGTACGTCATTATTTAATATTCAAACACTTAAAAATTATTCTCTAAATCTTATATTAAATGTTTCTTGCGAAGTCTCGAGGGGGGAGGAAGAGTTTTATCATCGTAAAACTAAATAAAAAATGCAATTTAATGGTATCAAAAATTTAAAATTTTAAATAAATAAATAAAATAAATTTAAGATTTAAAATAAACTAAAATTTTTTACAGTTGTTCACAAGTAACATAACTAATTTAAACTGCTTAGTAAATTTGTAAAATGTTAAAATTATTTAGAAGAGGAATTCATCATATTGAATTTAGAGAGGAGTACTAAGAACATCAAGGTAATTTTAAATTAAAATTGACTACTCCTTAGGCTTGAAAGAGAAATAAATAATCTTGCAGCAAAGAAAGTTTACTTGCTCTATTGAATCTAATGAAAGAGTCATATTCCTCAAACAGCACCACATTTGATATGAATTACTAGCATTAGTTTTTGAGTTGGGAGTAAATAAGTGCAAGGTGCAAGGAATGCATTCTAATTAATTCGCATACCAGAACTAATGATAAAAGCTAAACAATTTCATTTCATACCCCCAAAAATTCCTTCTCTATTACTCTCCACGGAAATAATATTTATCATTATTTGCTGCGCTGAAAAAATCAATCAATCCGCACAGTAATTCTGAAATAACTGCTAGACGTAATAACTATATTTCATACACAATGAGGCATCTAAAACAACTTGAATCACAAGGCCCAACAATTGAAGATTCATCAAAGTCGGTTGTGCTCGGGGCCGAATTGACGAACGTGAGAACCCCTCGAATCAGGAAATGTTGGAGTACTGTAGGTGGTAAGTAATTTTTAAACTTGTATACTTTATCACCATCAACATCATCAACAACAACAACAACAACAACAACAACAACAACAACAGCAGCAAGGATTAGACCTCTTGATCTATTCTGTCTCAAAATTGTTCATGCCATCTTTTCAAGAGACGTCCCAAACTTCTTTTTTCTTTAAGTGCATATTGAAGGATAATTTTACTTATCCTATGTTCTGGTATTCTCAGGAAATGACTTTTTCAGTTTTTTGATACTTGTTTATTATATCTATAACATACTCAATATTTAATTCTTCTCTGATATCTAAACTTCGTTTGTGGTGATGAATATGCTTCCACAAAACGAAGAAATCTCATTTTTGAAGATTCAGTTCTCCGCTCCGCTTTTTGTCTAGTAAGTAGTTCGCACAAATGAGAATTTTACAATTATTTCTGTTCTTCATCGAATTTGCATCACTTTTGAAAATAGAAATTGGAAAAACATTGAACGGATCTGGAATGAAATGGAAAAAATGAATCAAACCTTGCACGGCAAATAACCAATAAAAAAGATAAAGTTCTTCCTTTTTCACCGAATTCTTTGCTGTATTTTTTGCCAACAATGCAGAAACGTAGAACTTTAGTGCGTTTCAGCGAGACAAAACAGTTGAGTAACACTGCCTTTCAAAAAAAATTTATTTTAGACTTCAATAAGATGACAGGAACTGCAGGCAGACGATATCAGGTTACAAGTACATTGACTTGCAATAGCAAAATAAATGATCACATGTTCATTCAGTGTTACAATACGATCAGCATTTTCTTGAACGCTATGGCCTTCAATACATCCTGATGGATTGAAAAAAGAAAACAACAACAAAACATACACACAGCGATATTGGTGCACCTGAGAAAGTACCTCATGTTTTCGTATATGTCATTTTGGAAGTATCACGCGAAAGAATAACCTGAAACAAGGGTGGAAAATGGAAATTATAACAATTGTTTCAGAATTTACTGACCACATGTGATAGTTGCCCAACAGCTATTAGAAAATAAATATATAATTTATGTTGTTTCTGGTGAAGCATATTTGAAAATCACCCACAATTTATTCTTGCACATATAATAACAAATTACTAAAGTACTGATATTTGAATAACTTAAGTTAATATTAACATTGTATGATATAGTAAAATAACGTTTCGCTTTATAAGTAGCTAGATCCAACAAATCATTTTTTCCATCATTGCTAGTATGCAGAACAAATTTCCGGGTCATGTAGACCCGAATAGTACATGTATACATTAAATTCAAGAAGAAATGTTAAATGAATTTTCCAAAAAGTTTACACTTTAAACTTGTTTGCGAACGAAATTAACTTTTTTGCCTTGAAAGCCCCTTCGTTGAGAATTCTAACCTATTTCGAACGAATCCCTTGAAAGGGAGGGGATATAGGAATACTCAACTGGCAACATTGCACCGCTACTGTTGCAACATTGAACATTGTAATACCTCGAATAATGTTCACTTCTTCACTATTAAGAAAATAATATAATTTTCGATAAAGGATGAACGCAGTAGCTTGGCAAGCAACACAACTATGGTAAATTTTACGCACTACCCAAGTCATGGCTAACATTTTCTTTTTCACATTTTTGTGGATTCTGCAAATAAATGGGGTCCCTGAGCTACAATCCCTAAAGCCACGTCTTTTCTCCGATCCTAAAGTCATTAAATGATATTTTATGTATTTAAATTAAAATAATGAAAAAATAACTTATTTTATTTTAAATGTTTGTAATAATCTTTTTTATGACGATTATCAAGCTCTTTTTATTAAACTTCATTTGTAATCCATTGTTTGCATCTGGCATTTTTGGCGTCACCAGAATTATTGCATAACATCATGTCTGAAATGTGAAACTTCTAATTGTGAACTCCGGGTTCCAAGGACCCTGCTTTATAAATAATTTTATTATTTTTATTAGTAAGAGTGACATTTCCTATGTTCAATCAATTCTATAAATTTCGGTTCTATAATTTTCTTAAACAAGGAGATATAATACCCTTTAGACAAGGACCAAGAATCAAGTTTCAATTTCTTTTGTCCGACCGTAAAATTGGAGTTTGAAGAACCCGTGGTGGCCACTACCTGCTGAAATTGTGCACATGTTTAGGGAACCAAATGCTGCAGCATTTTCGGAACAGTCTCGATTTTCTAAGTGGTGTTTCGAGTATAAAGAGGTTCATTCCGGTTGATACTTGGTTATTAATTTTACAGGCAATTATTTACAAATTAGAGAATTAATTGACTAGCTGCACTGCGGGAGAAAGTAAGTTGTAATTTGTAATTTAATATGATGTATTCCTATATAAACAGTCACTGCTGGTAATTTAATTAATATCGTCGAAATTTCGATGTGAGTTTTCAGGCGTAATTGGCTCAAAATAATTGTGTTTCCTTAATTATTTAGAAATGAAACTTTATGCTCCCTTTGATTTTGTGTGTACGTATTAGACCTCTGTAATTGGATTGATTTGATTTGATTTGATTTGATTTTTTCGTGTTTCCGGGCACGTCAACTGCCTTGGTCATTAGTCCCGTTAGTGTAGTGCATGTTTTTTCTCGGGATATGTGCGGTGATCTTTTCCCGCTGGATGGCGAGATCCGGCGGCGACCTACCGTCGGCTTGTGGGGTTTCCCCCTAACCAGAACTCTCCCACCAGCGGGGTACCGCCCCAGCCAGGTCAAGCTCTAAGCACCCGACCGGTCTTCCGGAATATGTGGTAGTGAAATGCATGTTAGTGTAAGTGTGTGCGTAAGGGGAGAGGATAGAACAAGGAAGAGGAAGGACAGATCGCGCGCGGTCCGTGGCCCGTTTGGTAGGGTACTGCTCCGGCATTCGCCTGGTTTTGATTGGAGAAACCACGGAAAACTTCCGATCAGAGCAGTCGGTCGCTAGAATTCTCCTCCAGACAGCGACTGAATTCGACCTAGCTGAAAAGCTAGTGTCGAAAATTCTGCCGCCATCAGGACTCGAACCTAGGACCTCCCGGTCAGAGGCGCTGCAGCGTCTGTAATTGGAGTTTCGAATTTTAGAACAGTAAAGATATTAGACTTCCTGTTTCGTAAACCTGTCGCATTGGACCTAGTAGTCACTAGGTCACTAGCAAATGACTCCTAGTTACATTGGACTAAGTATTAGACCTTTTGTTTACTTTTGGAGCTTAGAGCTTGACCTGGCTGGGGCGGTGCCCCGCTGGTGGGAGAATGCTGGTTAGGGGAAACCCCACTAGCCGACGGTAGGTCGGCGCCGGATCTCGCCATCCAGCGGGGAAAGATCACAGCCATCTCCCGAGAAAAAACATGCACTACACTAACGGGACTAATGACCAAAGCAGTTGACGCGCCCGGAAACACGAAAAAATCCAATCAAAATCAAGGCGATCGATGGTTTGCCCCCACTCGCCTTGGCCGCCGCGTGGGGTCGACGCCCTCCGCTGCCCGTCGCCGCACCGCCGGGCGCGGGAGGTAGTTCGCATAATTTTTATGGAGGGTCGTATTTCCGTGGCTTGACGCGTCACGTCGGACCTGTCTGGCGCGCCATCTAGGGCGAGGAAGCTGAAGGGAAGGGACGGGGGCAGCTGTACTAAAGGGACTGAAGGGATTGTGTGGCAAATTCTCTGAAAATTCTCCCGACTTGTATTCCCCGGAACCTGCCGAATCTAAGCTCGGTTTGTCCCGCGATGCACTGCTACACAGTATTACATTTAGAGATTTATTTTATGTTGTACGGTTCTCTGAACATGCTTAGTTTTTATAGTGGTGCAATTAGATGATGTGTTTAAATGATTGCTGTAATTCATATTTGTGCAATATCTTCTCTGAATATGAATATTCGAAAAAATTACGGTTCTGTATCTTACATACGAAATCTTCGTAACAAGAAGTGCAAATGTACATGTTAGATAGGAATATATCGACCAGTCCTGCATGAAATAGATTTAAAACGAACAACAGAAATTCCCAGATTATGGGGTAAGGAAAAAAAGGGGTGTACCTGCAACTCACACTAAACATGAAGACACGCTACCACCGTGAACTACTCGTGGACAATGCATCCTAGCCCCTATGAACACGTTTTCGTGACCCTACCGAATCCTGAGTTATGTTTCTTATGTGATTTCCTAAATGGAACATTTCCGAACTTTCTACTTCAGTTTTGGAGGGTATCGACACTCCTTTTCGCAAATTCTTGGAAACATTGAAAGTTGGATTCCAGAATTATACTATTTTGCTTTTGAAACAATGATTTACAAAGTGTGGAATGTTAGCACGAGTGCAACTAGAAATATTTATTTCAGAAGATAAACATTGCAATCTTAACTGTGGAAATAGAATTCACTGTCGAAAGCAATTGACTCCTTTCTTTGCACTCTGTTCTAATGCAGAGGTTGAAATCTTCAATCAGATACAGTATTGGATTCGTAAAATAGAAGGAATTACTGGTGCAAGAACAACATGATTGTGAATTTATTATACTATTTTATTATTGGTACTCGCAACAAAACGAATTACACTGGCTTGATATAATTCTGCATCGTAGACTTTTGATAGTTTTGGATCAAAGAGAACAAATCTTAGAAACATTCAATTTGCCCAGCAAGAATTTAATTGATTTTTCCTGTGAAATATAGTGTTAAATAAGGTAAATGGCAGTTCATGTTAATAATTTAATAATTAGTTTAATAGACATGCATTCACGTGAAATATTATACATCATTTTGTATTTTCTAATTAGTTATGCCGAACAATCTACTCGCATTTTAAATTGGCCAAAGCTTTGGATCATCTATATATTTTTTAACTTGTATCAATATCAATATCACCTAGAAGAAGATAAACGTATCAAAACCGTATTATTTATACGTATACAATCAAATGATTACGTATCACCAGAAATAACCACAACTATGACATGTTATTAACTGCATTACAGAAGTATTTCAGGATTAATTTAGAATAATAGTTTATTCAATTTATTAAAGAGCTAATCAATCAATTGACTAAGTAGATAGTTAAATAGTGAAAAATGTGTACATAAAAGTTATAAAGCCTATTATTCGTTCTACATTGTGACACAAATTCCAAGAAATAAAGCAACAAAAAAAAATGCATTTAAAAGTCTTGCTGAAGGAACAAATACAGTATAAGTTGTGAATGGCACTTGAATTCAATATCCTCTTTAATAAACACAAATAATCATCGTTTAAATACTGAAGATTTCTGTTAAAGAAATTAAATGTAATATATAATATTACTGTTTATTACAATTGAACGTGGACCGAAACAAGAAACATACGTAAGGAAGATCACCAAGCCAAAAGTTCCGACTAACCAGACGGCTTGGTGGGCTGCGGCGACGGAGATAAAGCGGATCCTCGCTAAAAGAATGGAAATGTAGAAACGCGCCACCGAGAATCCCGAATCCAGGACAATCTACACGAGATGAGGTTTGTCTGGCGACAGTGGAGATCGCGGGACCGCGTGTATGAAGAAACCCTCAAGGCGAGATTCAGGGCGATGCAGGCTGCGTGAGTCGACGCTGTACACTGGGCCAAAACAGGATGGAATGCCCACGAAGCAGAAAAAAAAATACATTGACTAACACATGTAAATAAGTTCTGTAAATGAAACAATTTTTTGACAAATACCAACCGTTTTGGTAACGACTCTGTAATAGTTACAGTTCAACAATTTTGACCAGTACTGGTAATATCGAAAAAATATAGATAATATAAGAATAGAACATATTGAAACATCGCTCATGAAATGTTTTAAGTCTCTCTTTCCTATTTATACGTAAAATACCGATACCGAAGAAAATTCCATCCCTCTTTCCCTTCCACAGATTTGGTTCTTCCTTCCCAAAATATCATTAAAATTCAATTTTTGTTTCATGGATTTATCACTGTTTTTATTCCATTTCACAAGCTGCGCACTGAGTCTAATTGCACAATTATATCAAGGAGAGAAACATCATTGCTCTGAAAATTACAGATAAATTAGCAGTATGTGCAAATACCTTTATTGTCTGTTCTACGAATGTACATAATAAATAATTTATAAATATCACTTATTTTTACTAATACCAACAACAAACTAAATTTGAATACTAGAAAGAAATTTCTATAACTTTACATCTGGAGAGTACTATTGTACGAGTATGAAGGATAAACACTTTTACAAAAGGACAGAAGTCGTTTTGGAAGCTTATGAGATATGGAGGAAAATATTTCCCGGTCAGAATGACTTCATAATGCTGTGATTTTAGAAAAATTGAAGGAAAAGATATCTCTTCTAAAAACTATTTGGAACAGAAGAAACATTTTTTGACACATTTTCATAAATAACAGATTGTTAATTACCTCTAACTCGAAATTAGTTGAACGTGGAGGAAGAGCGAGACCTAGATTGCAAATTTTAGAAGAATTTCAAAAAGAACTTAACTTCTCTAACTATACAGAGATGAAGAGGACAGCGGAGATTAGTGTCTTGGCGGCAGTAACAAGGCACTTTTACTTTTAGGATGATGATGAAAAGCGGTCATTCATGAAGGAAATAAGTAGTTTTTCTCGGCCATCAAACTCCTAAGTTTAGTGCGAATTATATCCTTGGGGTCGTCTCTGGCTAGAATGTGACATCTGACGCCCAATTCACGTTGCCTCTCGACTTCCCTCCTCCAGCTTTCCCCACTCATTGATCCATCTGTGACTAAGACTAAGATAATGTAACTGATATCCAGACTTGGGTTAGATAGTATTCAAAACATAAGTGCATGTGTGTATGAATGTATGTACGTATGTACGTGTATGTTTGTGCATGTGTGTGTGTAAGGATCCAGCGAGTCGAGGTATAGTGAAACGAAGAGTCGAGAGAAAGACAAAGATAGGGAAGAACATGGCTCGTTTTTAGGATAATGTTCCGGCATTCACCTTGTATTGATCGGAGAAACCACAGAAAAAGACAAATCAGAAGAGCAGGCTCCAATAATTCTCCTCCAGACGGCAGCTTAATTTAAATAAGCTAATATTATATGTAATTATAATGTAATGGTATGTAATAATTATATGTAATGATATATCATTATTTTACTGTAATAAATATCGCACATTTTAAAATTTCCTGAATGTGAACAAGAATGTTTTGCTTAGCACTTACGATGTAATTTTCCTGATTTAATTTTATTGCCACGACGCACACCAACACGTTTTTACTTTGAAGGGTATTGGCGTAATATTGACCAGAATTACGTATTCATGTAAAATGATATTAATAAATTATTTATTATCTACATTCGTAGAACAGACAATAAAGGTATTTACACATACTGCTTATTTATCTGTAATTTTCAGAGCAATGATAATGCTCCCCTTGATATAATTGTGCAATTATACTCAGTGCGCAGTTCGTGTAATAGAATCAAAACAGTGATAAATTCATGAAAAAATGTGAATTTTTAATGATATTTTCTGGAAGGGAGAACAAAATCTGTGGAAGAGAAAGAGGGATGAAACTATCTACGGTATTGGTATTTTACGTATAAATAGGAAAGAGAGACTTAAAACATTTAATAAGCGATGTTTAAGTATGTTCTATTCTTATATTATTTATACTTTTTTCCATAATACCAGTACTAGTATACCAGTACTGGTCAAAATTGTTGAACTGTAACCATTACAGAATCGTTATCAAAACTGCAGAAATCTTTTCAATCGTGTTCACATGCATCTGTCCTTGTCATTTTGGCTCTTCGTCTTCGTTTATACGTATTCTTGAGTAAAATAGATTTTTATGAAAAATAATTGTTATATTTTTATTACTTCATTATAAATATTTTGAATGGTGCTTTAATATGTAATTAATTCGTATACCGTTCTCTTCTTTAAAGTAAAATTTTTTAAATTGATAAATTTTTGTATTGATTCAAGTTTACAACAACCCCTTTTTAATTCGTAAATATTGAGTATATGTATAAAAAAATGATGTATATGAATGAATCTTATATTATTTTTTAATGTTTTACACATTACATTTCAATACTACTTCTAACTTTAAAATGTAGAGAATATAGTGTATGAGCTTTTTGTGACAGGCACACAGTGCAGAGAATGAATTTAAGCGTAAAATCTCTGTCTCGGGCAGTCGGTTTGAGAAGAAGTACAAGTACAGTACTGGAGGGACTATGAAGGTTCACACTCATGCATGGGAGAATGGACTTGAATCGGGATACTATTAGTTTCCATAATGATGATTTCCTCGGCAGCAGCGTTGACCGGGAAGTACTAGGGTTTAAGACTGACGGTGGTGGAATTTCGACTCTTCCGCATCAACTGATGTTACCGCACTGCCTCTGACCGCGACGTCCTAGGATTCTAGTTCCGACGGTTACAGGATTTTCGACACTATCTAGATAGCTATGTCGAATTCAGCCGCTGTCTGAAGGAGAATTCTAGCGCCTGGCTGTTCTGATCGATAATTTACCGTGATTTTTTCCAACCATTACCAGGCAAATAGCGGAGCAGTACTCTAGCAATGGAGCGATCTTTCCTTCCCCTTCCTTGGGCTATCCTCACCCCTTACTTACACTCATGAACTTACATGCACTACATTGCCACATATACCCGAAGACAGGTCAAGAGCTTATAGCTCGTCCCGGCTGGGATGGGGCCCCACTGGCGGGAGACACTTGAATGGGGAAACTCTCTCACAAGTCGTCGTGTCAGTCGGCAGCGGATTTCGCCATCCAACGGGAGAACAACGCTACCTTCCGTGACAAAACATCCACTACACTTACAGGACTAATTATTATAGCAGTTGACGCCCACGGAAACACTAAACAATCAATTACTCAATCAACAGCTGGATCGAATCCACGACTTTCTAGAGGAGAATTCTAGCCACCGACTGGTGTGATAAGTGATAGTTTTCCGAGGCTTCTCCGAACAATACCAGATGATAGCATAAGAAATATTCTAACAAACAGCCCATGAACCTCGCGCAAATTTTCCTTGGTTTGATTTTTCCCCTCCTCTGCTCTTATACATCCATAAACACAATTACATGCACTACACATCCAATGGGTCTACATATGGAGATTAATAGGGAGCATAGAGTTTGTCCCGGCTGGGAAGGTGCCCCGCGGGAGATAATAGCTGGAAGGGGAAAATAATGCAAGGAGACGTGTAGATTGGCGCCGACACACACAGTGAGAAACATCACCACCTTCCGACATGCGGATCGGGAGCGGTAATTCGGTGCATCAACTGATGTAACTGCAGCGCCTCTGACCGGGAGGTCCTAGGTTCCCACTCCCCACGACGGCAGGATTTTCGACACTAGCTTTTCAGCTAGATCGAATTAAATCGCTGTCTGGAGGAGAATTCTAGCGGCGGTCGCCTGCTCTGATTGGTAGTTTTCCGTGGTTTCTCCCATCAACACCAGACGAATGCCGGAGCAGTACCCTAACAAACGGGCCACAGACCGCGCGCGATCTTTCCTTCCTCTTCCTTGTCCTATCCTCACCCCTTACACACACACACACACATACACACACACTTACAGTAACATGAACTACACTACCACATGTTCCAGGAAACTGGTCGGGAGCTTAGAGCTTGTCCCGGCTGGGGCGGTGCCCCACTGGAGGTAGAGTCCTGGTTAGGGGGAAACCCCACTAGCTGACGGTAGGTCGGGGCTGGATCTCGCCATCCGCGGGGGGGGGAGACCACTGCCATCTCCCGAGAAAAGCGTGCACTACACTTCCTGGACTAGTGACCAAAGCAGTTGTCGCGCCCGGAAACACGAAAAATCAATCAATCAATCCGACATGCAGCATGCGTTAAATGACCTGAAACGTTGACGCGTCTGGAATCAACCCTGTCCCTTACTTTCCATAATGATGGGTGTGTAATTTTCGATGTTGGTTTCATACCTCTTGGCTTAATTTCTCTTTCCTGCCTTAACAAGTTAATTCGAAATTACTCCAGAAACACGTTTATGAAAACCATCGTTGTGATGTCGCAGAAATTATAACTACAAGCTTTGTGTTTGAAATATTGATCGTATATACAGATGATGCTGGTATATCTTTTTTGTACTCTCTAGCAGATATCAACACTTACAAGAACCAGAAGATGAGGCTTTTTGCAAGAAACGAACGATGCGTTTATTGAAGAATTTTTATTTTTCCGTTTGTGCCACTACTTGTTTAGTTTTAGGGTCAGTTTATTTTAATGATTTTTTCATTTATTGACTTAGATAAAGTATATTGTTGCACTATTATTAATGCATTTAATATGCATGTCTATATATCACGTATAGATTTAATTTCGAAAATGAACTCGGGCAATATCTACTATGTCTGGAGGGACTGACAATGAAGTCGAGTAATTATGTAATCAACTTTTTTTATACACATTAATGTAAAAAGTGAGTCTGTACATAGTTAATAACACCATCTACAATTATTAATATTCACGAGAAAAAAAAAATTTGATGAGAAAATTTTGATCGAATTATTATGAATGTTACTAAGAAAAATGGTGTACTGGTGTACACTGTCGTATTCAGTAAACACATTTATTATTTGTAATGTTTTAATATTTGTGTTTCTTGAATAAATTAGTATATAGTTATCATTATAGTTTACGTTTAAGAAATGACACAATATTTTAGAACGAACTCTGGCCCAATATTCAAGTCATGGTACGGGAGAGATGCGAATAATATGTTACAGAAGGAAAGAGGAGTTACCACTAGATTTGTAACGGCAAATATTACTTAAAGTAAGCGGTTTTGAATACCGATAAACCTTCTGGAGCACAGATAGAGAATGGGAATTGAAATGTATGAAATGATACAGTGTTACTCATTATCGGATTCCGACAATCTGAAATGTATATTATCCCCAATCAGTTTGTAAAATATGACCATATATTTCCGATAGATTAATATATTCATATTTGAATTGCTGCCAAGCGATCACAGTGAACATATTTGATTAATTAGCTATATAAATACAATAGAGTAACAATTCATACCCAATAATGCCATTCTCATGAGGCATTCAAGGATTACAATATTGTATCATAGATGTTGGGTGTAAATGCTTAGTTTAAAGGAAGCTAATTTTAGAAATTTTGGTGTGTTACAACATTATTCTTCATCAAGTTTGAGTCAAAGTCTAATGTTGCTAAAACAGAACGTACTTTCTCGAACCTAATTTCAAGCGAAATTACGCGAAAAGTACCCAAATTTTCAAAAAGATGTACATGACCTTATTTTAAAATATGTCTTTAATGAACAGATTTAATTAAGAGAAAAATCTCTATCTTCATAATTGTAATTGTAGGAAGGCATTGAAAAAAATTTGAATTTTTGCGATTTTCGAAAAATTATAGATTTAACAAAAATTAGACCTGCCCCTTTCTCTTAAATATCCTTCACACTATCCAACAAAAAATTAAACCGAAACATTAGATCCATTTTTCTAAACTTTTGAAAGAGTCCCAGGTGCTTCATGTAAAGTACAATTTTACATATCATCAGTCATCAACCTCTCACACATATCAGTAAAAGAATATAGATTCTTCTCGAGGATGAAAGTCTGTAGCGTATAAAGTCCGGAAAATACCTGATATTGATGATTTATTATACGACAAAATACTACATAAGAAAACCAAAATTGTGCCCCTAATATTGCTTCATAAGTAAAATCAGAGAAGCCTTAAGCCTGGGGATTTGTTATCGGCGTGTATTGCTCGCACAAGAGGCTTTACAATGGAGTAGAGTTACCATGTTGGACCACCTACTCTAAGAAACCCAAGTTGCGGGATCAAATATGTAAAATACGTAATGTAGTACCAAATATGTAAAAATATGTAAAGAAAAAATTGGATATTTTGTTAGTGTGCCGACGATTTGCCAAGATAAGAGTTTTGGGATCATTAGGTAGAAAGGCAAAAAATATGTCATTACATAAAAATCCGGCCTCTAGCCATTACCCTCGCAATGAACGACCGCCAGCCAAACCGCAGAGTGGCCTCCTGCTTTAAGACCACGGGGCGCGCTGTCCGCGGACGACGCATGGGCGGCGCGTCGTGGCGTGGCATAGACTGGGGCAGCGTCCGCTCAATTACGCGTAATGGTCGGACTCTGAAAGGCCGCGCCGCCATCATGGCCGTGTTACCCCGCGCGTTATTCCGCAATGACGGCGACGCGAGTGAAACCGATGGGCGGGCATTCACTCGGGCGATAGCGATCGCCCGCCACCCGCCCCTCCCCCCCCCCCGAAATTCACCCAGTTTACTGCCCTCCCATGGCTTGTTTGTATCCCCCGGATGGCGCTTTTGTCGGGTCACATTTATAGGCTTTTCATTGTCGCGATGCGTTCCCGAATCAGTCGCTCGCGTAGTGGATTTCGGGGAGGAAAAACGCGCTGCGAAGAGGGTGGATTTGCGTGTGAAACAACCATTTGAGGGATATCGCGCGTTTTACGGACATTATGGAACGCGTATCTCTTTGGTGTGGACTTGCGTGAGAGTTGTGAATTCAGTCCAAATGTGGGAAATGACATGCACCTGCAACCGGTGCACGGTACTGCCTCAGAAATCGATGGAATAATTGTTGATAACAGTTGTTTTTGGTGTCGGATAGATTGTGTTTGGAGTTTGTTTTTTTTATCTTTATCGATACGTTTCTTTTCCATTGAAAATGTCATGTGTCGTATCAATTTTTAAAACAGTAATATCTCAGATTTTTATGTTCAGAATAATTTCAATATAAATATGAATTATTCAGTATTTTACAATCGTACTCGCAAAGTATGTGTTGATACGAGGAAAAGACACTATACTTTTACATATTTTAAGAAAGAACATGAAACCAACGTGAAAATATTGAGTAACGACATTGCTGCAATGCAGTATCAAAGAGATTTCAGTTTCGTATGTCAAATATTGAAGGAAATACTAAATCTTCTTGTTTCTGACACTTTTGTAATTCGGCGCCACTATGTCATTTCTATGTGACATTTCAATGCATTAAAATATGCTTTAATGTCCCGCAATTTCTACCTTGCGATGCTGAATTTTCATGTGATGGTAATGTATGACTTTTCCACGTCATATTTGATTTATTTATGTTGTATTTAATGTGTTTGCAGTAGATCTTACCCTTTATTTTGTCAAACCTGTCCCTTCATGTTCCGTCAAAGATGTGATAAATTATTTTTTCGATTGTTAAAACATTTAACAAGGACAAGTACAATATTTAGATCTTATTGATTTGTAGTTAATAATTCAAATTAAAAAAATGAATTTAAATTTTTAAGACACATAAAAAGCCATAATAGATGCAGTGGAACAATGCAAATGATTTTAATTTTGTTGAAACTTACGACAATCGAAAGAGCTTTGAGACAATTTATTTCAAACTCATTCAATTTAATTTTCTTCTTAAAAGTTTAGAGAATGCTTAGTTGTATAATCCCGGGTGCTAAACTAATCTTTTGAGGAAGTACGTGTCATCATACTACGATAATGAAATGGAAAGCTTGACTACCATCCAAATGAGTATCATCGCATCAACAATACATTACGTGAGATTACTAGTTACATCAAATTGAACTAATATCGACTGGACATTAGACAATATCAGAAAACATCTGGAAGAAGAACGTGGACGGTAGACACAAGAATGACAAAAAAAACTATCTCACGGTCATTGGGTCAGGTAGAGGACGATGGGGAGATGGAGGTCAAGGTCGAAACGGGGTCGAATATTGGAAGGTGGGTGGGTATCGAAGTATAGGATAAGGTCGAGGTCCGGGATGGGGTGAGGGCGGGGATGGAGTTCATGTCGACATCAAGAAACAAGTCGTAAAGATTTAGTGTGGATATTGGATGCGATATTGGGGACCAAAACATGGTTGGGAACGTGGGCCGGAACCGGGGTTGGAGACGGAAGAGTTTGAAGTCTAAGTCGGAGCCAAGGTTAGTGTCCAAAACTCAGTTGTTAACGGGAGTTAGAAGTGTGATTGGGAGCGGGAGCGGTATTGGGGTGGGCAGGACTTGGGAACAAAATCGGAAGTGGATGGAGTTCAAACCATAGATGGGAACGGGGTCGGGAAGCGGAATTGAAGTCGGAAGGGTTTAGGGTTGAAGTCGGAAGCGGTTGAGGCCCAAAGTACAGTTGGTAAAACCAAAAGGGGGGGGGTTTTGGAAATGTCGGAAATAATGTTGGAGTCTGAAGCATGTTGGGAACGAGAGCCTGAAGTGGAATTGGAGATGGAAGGACTTGGGGGTCCTAGTCAGAAGCGAGGTTGGGTTCCAAATGGGCAACGGGGCCCGGAAGCGGGGTTGAAGTCGGGCGCGGGGTGTGGGGTCAGATTGGGACGCGGGGCTGGGGGCGGAGCACCGCACGGGTGACCCGACGCCGTGAGCCGCGTTTGGGAACGGGGAGGGCCGGCACATTCCGCTAATTGATCGCCGATGTGATAACTATATTTCCCACCCAAATTAATTCGCCATGCAGATAATGAATCCGAGTAATGAGCGTGGATCTGCGAGGTCGTTCTGTGCCCCTCCCTACGCAGCCAGTTGCACGCACCCACCACTCGTACGCAGTCATTATGCCAGAACGCTGTGACGGAAATAGAAACTTTGTTCAGATAATTGTAAAGATCTAGGGAGTAGTGTGCAGTGTGGTTTGGTTTGGGTTTTTTCGTGTTTCTGAGCACGTCAACTGCTTTGGTCATTAGTCCAGGAAGTGTAGTGCATATTTTTTCTCGGGAGATGGCGGTCATCTCTCACCGCTAGATGTCGAGATCCGGCGCCGACCTACCGTCGGCTAGTGGGGTTTCCCCCTAACCAGGACTCTCCCACCAGCGGGGCACCGCCCTAGCCGGGACAAGCTCTAAGCTCCCGACCGGTCTCCCGGAATATGTGGTAGTGTAGTGCATGTTAGTGTAAGTGTGTGTGTAAGGGGCAGAGGATAGGACAAGGAAGAGGAAGGAAAGATCGCGCGCAGTCCGTGGCCCGTTTGTTAGGGTACTGCTCCGGCATTCGCCTGGTGTTGATAAGAGAAAGCACGGAAAACTACAGATCAGAGCAGCCGGTCGCTAGAATTCTCCTCCAGACAGCGACTGAATTCGACATAGCTGAAAAGCTAGTCGAGCTGACATCAGTTGATGCACTGAGCTACCGCTCCCGCTCCCGGTGTGTGCAGTGTGAATATGTGTTACGTTACTCAGTGACATGTCGAATACGTCAAACTACCGTGTAACGCATTTCCTAAATTACTAACTACTCTCAATTCGTTAAACAAAAAGGATAGAAGGATGAATTTACCGGATAGCACGGGACTTCGAGGATATTTAGTGTGACTATTTCACGAATTAAGAACTTACATGATTCGAATGGATAATTCAAATCACTGGAACGACGAAAAAGAGAAATATTACCAAAATTACCGGAATATGTGAAACTTTCATTCAGCTCCGAGAAATCACTGCCTCCTGGAATAACTTATAATCAAGTAAAATATGAATAGCAGTTAAATGCAGAAAATTATTTCAACTACGTTTCGATTTTATTGTAATAAACGTTCAAAAAACAATTATAACAAATGTACTTAAAGTAACATTTATAACACAATAATTCAAATTGTAGGAAGTTGAGTTCTTCATGTCTTACTATTACGTGGAACAATTTGAAATAGAAGATGTACAAGCTGTACCTAATACCCCGCGATTAATGGACTCAATTTATAATCATCGTAATAACTGTTATTATTATTGTTATTATTATTCCATTATTATTATATTGAAACGCTCTCCGTTTCTGTCAAATTATTTCTGCAACTGGTTGCCAAATTTATATAATTTTTTGGGCACCAGGAAAGGGTTGCGATTTAAATTTCCCGCAAATATATCTAAAGGGAAATAATTATCCTGCTAGCTCTGCCGGTTAGTTTCTTACGAAAATAATCGTCGCCGGTACTTACTTTCTTACGAAAATAATCGTCGCCGGTACTTACTTTCTTCCGAGCAAACGATCATTCGATCCGCTCTCCATACGGAAGAAGCGAGGAATCTGAAATTTTTTTCTGGAAAGAAATTATTAAACTGTGGATTGGACAAGATGCTAAAGAAATTACAATCAGCTTTTCTTTTTCAGAATGAGAACGTTATAATTTCATTTATCGATTAATTCTTTTTAACATGAAATGTCACCTTGGTCATGACCGATCGTAAAAATTGTCTATAGCGCTATTCTTCTTACTATTTTAGTTACGGACGATGAGGCCAGGAAGAATCCACCGCTCCGATCAATCTTCTCTCTTGTATGTTGTTCTCCTCAACTCTCCGCTGCCGGCTCGAAGTCCTCCTCAACTTATTAATTGTTTCACTTACTTCCCTATTCTTTGCCAGGGATGGGCACTAACTCCAAGACTGTCACGTTTTACTTAATCCACGATACACGAAAGTCTATTTCTTCTAATTGATTCCTCCAAGTTTTAACGCGATAAATTATAATGTTCATCCCCTAAACTACAAGATATGTCTTCAGCCTCTCTTCACTGCTCTCACGTCCGTATTTTCTTCAAGTCCGATTTGCGCATTCCCGGTTCCAGAATTATTCAAAAGTCCCAAATAGAATTACGCCCACAAAATATGTTTAAGTCCTCACTGCTCAATTATTTCCCGCAAAATTCCACCAAGTCTCGCATCTATCATTTACAATAACCTCTGCAGTACGGTGTGTACGGTACACGGTCTAAAGCTCATCTCTCACCAATATTACAAAGTTCAACCCTCGATAACTTTCATACATTCTTGTCTCTTGTTTTACGAAACAATCTCGAGTTTCCTTCTCCGTCATACCCCATTACCAGTTTACCACCAATCCTACATGCCCTTATATTACAATCTTCTGTCCGTTATTTGTCGCGTTATGTTTATTATTATTTTTTTCGTCACTGAGTTTTTAATAATAGATTCTATTTCAGTGCTTTAAACATCCCCAAAACTACACATTTTAATATTATATTGATGCTCAGAAGCTATTAAAGACCTAAAACAATTGCTATCCTTATCTTAAAAAGGTAAAACGAAGTGATTACATCGGAGTGCAAAAGGTAGACAAAGTGATAATTACATGGCGATAGACATCTGGGATTGGTTGAATTTGAGTAGATTCTTGCTTAGAATTGGTTACTTACGACGCGGACAGACACGAGTGAAATAGTCATATATTGTATCACTTACATAAATATAATATTAAAATTATTTGTCGTTGCTTGCTGCAGAAGTTCTAAGGTAATATTGTCAAGATTGTTAGACAACCAGACTATCTTAGTGACATCAAGGTTAGACGGTAGGTAATATGAAAAACATTGTAGTTTTGCAATAAATAAACAGAGGTTGTCTGGTATCAAATTTTTATATTACGTCTTAAGATCTTTTCGATCGCGTAGCGATCATCGTCAGAGCTGCAGTGCTGGCGGAAAACGAAGTTCTGCCAACCAGAACTTCGTTTTCCGCCCAGCAGCTGCAAGCTCTGACGATGATCGCTACGCGATCGAAAAGATCTTAAGACGTAATATAAAAAAAAAAAAAAAAAAATTTGATACCAGACAACCTCTGTTTATTTATTGTGAAATAATAAGGTATCTATATCACCAACATTCTAATTAATAATTGTAGTTTTGCTTACGAACCTGATTCGGGTATTTTTCACTTTTCACCAAGGAGTGAATCCAGCCCAGAGAGGTTGTTATGCAGTGAGTGACAAACAAATTTAGCCGGAAAGTTTAGCAAGTCTCACCCCAAATACCTCTACATATATCTGTTTCAAATGTCAATCTAAGAGACTGTTAAGGATCCTGTAAACGGTCATGTAAGGTTTGTCGAGCGTGTGTCATGCTGGTTGTAACCAAAGCTCTTTTATTGTTCGTGCAATAAATTGAGACAAATTCGCAAACTCCATGAAGCCAGATTTGGACGTATATGGGTCTCTTTAAGGATCTTAAATAGAAACAAAATTGTTCTGACAAACCTGGTTTGTGCCGGTCCTAAATCTACTGCCACCGTATTGAGACTTGCCTTTGCTCAATACTTCTAGAACAGCGATTACTACAATGGTGTGGTATTCATGTAGACCCCTAGGATCTATTGTGCCCCCCCCCCCCTGTGGATTCCACTGGCGGAGGGAGGTTGGAATGACCCCTAAAAAGGAGTCTATGGAAAACCTAAAAAAATCGGGCAAGGTGTCTACTGGACAAAAAAGTATATGAAGTTCTACCCTAGAAGAACGAAATTGGTTTCACAGAAGAAAATACAGACAGCTCTGCTGAGAGGGGAGAATACTGTCTGCAATGGATCTCCCTGCCTGATGTCCGCGTCTTCGGAACAAAGGAGCACTTAGCGGCAGCTGCTGCTGCCGCCGGGTCGCTCCCCCTCGAGTCGACTATGGAACGTTTTGGAGAGACAACCATGGCTCTTCAAACCTTTCGTACAGCCCCTACTTTAGGCGAGATTTGGATAGTCGGAATTTGCGAAGAAGCCGGTCCACTCAACCGACTGAAACTCTAACGACTGACAAAGCTCAGGACAACAAACATGCCAATACAGATTGGCAATTTTTCGAGTCGCCGTCCCGGCGGCGTACCAGTTATGTGGGAAACCAGTTGAAAGCATTGAGTTTACCTGAGGTGGCGCCGTTGTGCTGACGTTGATATCCGGGAGGGGACCCTCACAATCAAAAGTGTAGGTCGGCGCCGGATTTCATGTTCTACATGAGTGGAATGCTGTTGTCTTCCGGGATATAACATTTACTCCGCTTACGGGATTAATTACCGGTCAGTAAATACAAAATAATAGATCAAGCGTTCGCCCATGAACGTCTCCCTGCTGCCCCTCAACGCGTTCTAGTAGCGAACGAGTGGTCCCTGGCTTCGAGTGTAGAAACCAGAACACGAGCTTGCAAACTCAAGTTGGACGGTAAATTGCGGATGGACGCCGTTGGTTATCGGAAGGTGGATAATGTTCACTGGGTCACGTTGCGATTGTTGCATACATAGAGATTCCTGGGAAGTGCCTGTCAAAATTAAGTCCTGCGGCCATATCCCGCCTGAACTTGATTTCACGATCTACTGACAATTCGGACACGATTAAATGACATCGACATCCAGCAAAGAAATTTCTCAGTTCCAGGCGCTACAAGGGACGATACCTACGATATACATAAGCTCCAATGATCGCCTAAACCAGCTCCCAGAGCAGGTTGCAAAGCAAGCCTGGATCGAAAATGTGTTTCGTAGAAATCAATCAAATACTCGGCAACTATCTCGATCAAATAATAAAAAATAACAAACCAATAACCTAACAAATTAGTAACTAAATAAATAAGTAAAAAACGACTAAGCAAATAAATGAAAATAATAAACATCTAGTGAGTTTAATCGTCCACTCTCTCACTAACATTCTTGAGAGTCCGCCCGCGCACCCATTGGTGAAACTGCGCATCGTCTAGCGGCGACGGCAGCGACGACGAGGACGACGACGACGATGATGACGAGGACGACGACGATGACGACGACGAGGAGGACGATGGCGACGACGACGACGAGGACGAGACGAGGCGCCACGGGGACGACGACGACGGGACGACGACGACAACGGGGACGACGATGACGAGGACGACGATGACGAGGACGACGATGACGAGAACGACGATGACGAGGACGACGAGGACGAGGACGACGAGGACGACGAGGACGACGAGGACGACGAGGACGACGAGGACGACGATGACAGGACGACGACGATGACGATGATATGAAGAGGACGACGATGATGACGAGGACGACGATGATGACGATTATGACGACGACGAGGAGGACGAGGACCACTACCACCACCCGCCTCTTCGGACAGTGTCGCGCCCGCGCTCGAGCCGCGTGCCAGTGTTTGCGTGTAATTAAATCGCGCAAAAATCGGCGGCGGTGGCGGCGAGCACGGGTGCGCGGATCCCCCGCCAGTTAATTGCTGTTTGTTTTATTGCGCCACCGGCCTGCTGCTGCCGCTGCGGGCGGCGGCGGCAGGACCAGCTGGCGGGCGCTCTCGCGGTCACACCACCGACGCCGTCTGCCGCCGCCCCCGCGCGGTGGGATGGACATTTATTATCACTGGGCAAAAAAATTAAACGAATATTTAGAACAAATATT